>JANAVB010036618.1:2171654-2615845 GCA_029216955.1 Iris pallida | reverse complement strand
ACACGAGTAACATCTTGAGAATAAGAAAACTATTGTATTTCAGAAAACTATTCTATGTATTTCAGAATGAATATAGTACTATGAAACAAGAAAACTATTGTATATATAGCAAGAGAGAAGTACAAAAAGTGAGGAAGATGGAAAGACAAATAAATTTCGAGACTAGCAAACAATCTACTAGACGTTTGATTAAGGAGGGCTCGAGGAAGATTCTACTAGCCGTTTGATTGAGGAGGGCTCGAGGAAGATTCTACTATCCGTTTGAAAATTACAAAAGGTTATCGTGATCAACTCCAATTAAGGAACTCTATAAGAGGTTTAATTCCGCTTGATTGAGGAACTCGACGAAGTCCACCGCGAACCGGAACTTCTTCTTCTTTTCTTCTTCATCTCCGTTTCTCCTTCCAGCACCACCATGCCCTGTAGATTTATAACAAAAATATTAAATTGTTAGATGAAACAAAAAAACTAAATACCGAAAGATTACTAAATCAAAATCAAACAGAACACATATTCGTAGAAAACATGAGATTAAAGATGAAAGTGTCACAGAAGCAACACCACAATTTTACAACAACTAAGCAGACTCTGCTAAGCAATAACTAAAATTAGGGATTGTGTCCTCCTTGGATTTAATTTACACAAAGAAGAGATTTGAGAGAACGAGCTTTTGTCGGCTTCCTTAATGTACCATTCTCCGTCCTAAATGTACCATTCTCCGTCCATTCGCCGTATTAAAAGTAAAGAGAATGGCCATTCTCCGTGTTAAAAGCAAAGAGAATGACCATTCTCCGTCCATTCGCCGTATTCACCGTCCATTCGCCGTATTAAAAGCAAAGAGAATGGCCATTCGCCGTATTCTCCGTCCATTCTCCGTCCTAAATGTACCATTCTCCGTCCATTCGCCATATTAAAAGCAAAGAGAATGGCCATTCTCCGTCCATTGGCCGTATTCACCGTCCATTCGCCATATTAAAAGCAAAGAGAATGGCCATTCTCCGTCCATTCGCCGTATTCACCGTCCATTCGCCATATTAAAAGCAAAGAGAATGGCCATTCGCCGTATTCTCCGTCCTAAATGTACCATTCTCCGTCCTAAATGTACCATTCTCCGTGTTAAAAGCAAAGAGAATGGCCATTTTTTGTCCAAAAAAATATTCTCCTCGAAAATATTATCTTTAGAAAAGTTAAAAAAATAATCCGTCCGACCTCAGAAGCAGGTTTCCTCAGTTCACCACCACCACCATAACATGTAGCTTTATTAACAAAATATTAAATTGTTAAATGAAAAATAAAATTTCAGACAATGGCATGGGCAGTAAAATTAGAGCGGCGCCGCTGGTACTTCTCCTTGTTCGAGGAGGCCTCGACGACGTCCGACGCGAAGCGGACCGATTCTTCTCGGCGCAGCTGGTACTCCTAATGAAAAATAAAATTTCAGACAATGGCATGGGCAGTAAAATTAGAGCGGCGTCGCTGGTACTTCTCCTTGTTCGAGGAGGCCTCAACGACGTCCGACGCGAAGCGGACCGATTCTTCTCGGCGCAGCTGGTACTCCTCGTTGTTCTAGGGGTGCTCGACGACGTTCGACGCGATCCGAACCGTTTCTTATTTCCTTCTTTATCTCCGTTTCTCTTTCCACCACCACCAGCACCACCATGACTACCATGGCCTGTAACCCAAAAAAAAAAGGTTCAGATTAAATTGGATGGACTTTTGAGAGAGTAAATATGAGTTAATTTAGGGTGTTCATTGAAAAAATTAAAGTGAAGAATGACCTGCTAAAGCAAGTTACCAACAGGTCAGAAGTCTAAATCAGCATTAAATGATGTCTCCTGTATTATTTTATCTGAATTAAACCTGAACCGTTGGATTAAAATCCAACGGTCCAGATTTCGGATGTATCGATACATCCATTTCCAGCAGATGTATTGTAGAATTTTCCATATATATATATATATATATAAAATTTTATTTTATTTTACTACTACACCTATCTACCCATAACTCATAAGCTAAAGCGGCGCCCGCATCCCCTAGGACTCGGAACCCTCGCCCTCCTCCTCCCCCCCACCTTGTACGACGGTCACTAAAATCTGTCAAATCAGCGACGCCTCAAGACGTCGCTAAATCGGGAAAATACGTCGCTAATATCGATTAGCGACGTATTTAGCGACGTTTGCACGTAGTCGCGATTAACCTAGTCTCTAAACAAGAAAACGTCGTAATACGTCGCTATTGCGACGAGATTTAACGACGCGGACAAGTCGCTAATGCAGCGACTACCAGCGACGTAAAACGTCATCATTTACCGACGTAACCTAGCGACGTTGAGCGACTTGACATGCATCGATGCTGACCTGGCTTGAGAGCCCAGTGGCGACGTTCTGTGACTTTGTTACGTCGCTATAGTACCGACATATAGCGACGTCTTACGTAGCGTCGTTTAGTGACGATCAGCGACGGTATTCATCACAATTAGCGATGTTATGGTACTTACTTAGCGACGTTACCATTCGTCGCTGGACGTCGCTGAGCGTCGCTGAACGTCGCTAATATTGAAAAAAAATAAAAAAATTTACAGCATTTGCAGCATTTGCAGAATTTACAGCATTTGCAGCATCCCCTACACTATTTGTTACAACAACGACGGTGTGTATCCCGAACACAGTATCAAACAACACATATACACACAATCACGAACACGTTTGAAACACAATCTCATCAATCAACACAGATATATAAAAATTTGTAACAACAATGTCAAACAAAATGGTCCACATAAGAATAATGTATGTATAAACCACATAAAAGACCCAACAATGGGCCATCACATGACAATATATATGTCCACTACGGCTGATCAGGAGGAGCATCACCGCTCCTGGAAAGAAAGTAAGCATACTGCTCCGGTGTAAGAACCACCGACGACGATGAAGGAGGAGGCAATGCAACCGCTGGAGAAGGAGGCAGTGTAACCGCTGGAGATGGGTACGTCCGCGTCTCCTCTAGGGCTTGCAGTCTGGCGCTGCATTGCTCCATGCAAGCCGCTATCCTAGTAACGGTGTCGTGAATGGACTCCTGTGTCCCCTGTATGTGTTGTACGGTGCGCTCGAGCTCGTCAAAGCGTGCGGTGACCGACGCAGCGTCCTCTTGCGCCTGAGGCCCTTGCTGCTCAGCAATCCTCCTCAGCATGTCGTCGCGCAGCTCAGCAATCTGGCGGATAATGGTCTCATCGACTCGGGACGACTCGGCCTGTGACGGCTGTGAATGCACACTGGAAGAGGGAGCCTTGGATGCCTGCGTCGCAATAAATGCGCCGTAGGACCCCGTACCGTAGTACGTAACCCTCTGAAGACCACCACAGCGGTCTTCCAGAGCTCATCCTCCGACTGAGGCGGAGAGGGCTGCGATGTACCAACCCCTCCCTCTGCCTGTGCACTAGCACTCGCACGCTCATCACGTAGCCTAACATACTCTTCCTAGAAATCATTGTGCATCTCTATACATCAGTACTTACCTAAATTAGCCTAATAAACGTCTAAAATATTTAATTATTATTAAGTATATGGTTATCTGTATATTCTTCAAGTTGTGTTAAAAATTAACGAAATCTAAATTAGTACTTACATAGCTCTGAGTAGCCCGGTCGTCGATGAGCTTTCCGTCCTTCTGATGGGTGGCCAGGAAAACGGTCACCATGTTTGCGTCCTCACCCCTCTTCGCCCGCGTGTTTGTTATATTTTATTCTTTAGTAAAATAGAAAATTATATACTCCTACTATCAATAAAATCTTATATTTTTACAATAAATTACATACCAGACGACGAAAATGCTCCGTCATAGGAATCGATCCACCACACCACTTTTTGGCCATCGTCCTAGCCGCCTTCGCCTTCTTCGACCGCTCTCTGTACCCGGGCTCCTCAAATCGAGCCCTCATCGTGGTCCAATGGTCAGGTGTGATCCAACCAGCAATCGGCTTTCCGGAGCGGTGACGAGCTTTCTGATCGTCAATTGCATCACGGATAAACTTGGCGACGACGGCAGGAAACTGCCTCTCAATCTGCTCGGCCCGGTATGGTGGATAAAAATAAGTCCTCTACAAAAATTATAAATTAAAATAATAAGTTCTAAAAAATGCTTAAAATTATATTAATCATACTAAATTAACTATCTTTAGTTACCTTGAAGTGGACAAACCAGAATGCCTTCCTCTCTTCCGAGGCATCCGAGTAGTTGATCCACGGAGTTGGACCTTAGAAAGGAGCCCAACGCTCTCTGTACCGACGAGGGACGATATCTGTATACAACGATAACCGACGTATTAATGAATATATATAGATATACAGACATGTATAAAAAATATATATATATATTTATTTATTTAACTTACTTCGTAGGACCGTCGGCCGAAATCTCCATCCTCGTCTCGTCCTGAGGTGCGCATGGAGGGTCGCTCTGGTATGGATCCGCCCGAGCGGGAGTAGGGACTATCTCCTCCACCTGCTCCCCACCCGCCATGCTGCTGTCAGCGGTAGGAAGGCTAGGGGAAGTAGTATGATCAGCAAGCCTGGAACTGCTCGTCGCAGGTGCACTGCCACCCGAACCTGAGACCGTATGGTACAATGGAGTGCTCGGGTCAGACGATGGTCCAGAGCCATCCTCTGGTAACGGAGCTCTCTGCCCACCTAAGGACACGGATCGTCCTGGCCTATCTCCGTGTCGTCCTGAGGTGCCTCCGCGTCGTCCTGCCATGCTGATAATAACATTGGAGTTCATAATTTAAGACTACAGAAATATGAATACATCAAAATCACAGTTTATGATTGAAAATATAAATAAATACAATGACAGTTTAGAAATATCTGCATACATTGGAATTCATAATTTAAGTTTTCAAAAATGATCATAGTTCATAATTTAAGATTACAGAAATATGAATACATCAAAATCATAGTTTCTCAATCATCCTCTGAAAATTCATCTTCTTCGTTTGCCTCCTCCTCCTCCTCATCCTCTTTCTCTTCCTCCTCATCGTCACTAGCGTCTCCTTCGTCTTCCCCTTCGGATACTTGTACCTCTTCTACACAAGTAGATATTGAATGGGGAACTTCTGTTGAGTCGACATCAACTGTATTTGGTACAATAGGCAGCTCATCCTCCTGATAAGCCACTTCGTCGACGTCGTAGGTATTTCTGACTTTAGTCTTGCATACTGCCCACCTGTAAAACCCCTAAATTTTTACTATTTTTTTATTTAAATTTGGTACTGATTTAAAATTTTGTATTGTACGTCGCGTAGTCGTATTTTACGTCACGCACGAAATTTTATTTCTCTTGCTCGTCGAGTACGAATATTTGCGAGCGTACATATTTTAGAAAAATATTTTTATTTTATTATACACTTTCAAAATATTACGTATAATTATTATTCTTGCTATAAAAAGCCTTTTGTTTTTAAGAGTTATTAATCATAAATAATATTTTATTGTGTACTAGGAAAAGTATGCATTATTTGTGCTTTCATATATAATTCATAAATATTTATTTAAGTTATTTCTAAATAATAATATAATTTTCAAAATTATTATTATTAGTATTTTTGAAAAATATATTTCAAAATTATTATGGCGATTTAAACCTTGATTTAAAATTTTGGATTTATTTAAATCGTTAAACATTTAAAAATTTGATTTATCTCATTGATTTTATACTAGAAATTTAATTTGATTTAAATTGGATATTTAATTTAAAATTTGGATTTGATTTTAAATAAATAGATGAATTATATACTTGGGTTTTAAATATTTTTAGTCCTTATCCAATTGGGAATTCTCACATCCTATAAATAGGCAGGTACTCCTCCATAATTTTTATCATTCACCAATAATTTTCTCCACAAATCTACGTGCATCGTGTCCGTGTTTCCTGTCCATAATCTTATTCCAATTTTACATTTACATATTTTTCCCATGCCGGACAATCCCGACACCATCTCCAATCCTAGCCTAGCCTAGCCTAGCCCCCGCTCCTATCACAGCACCCCACTGTCGCCACGAACCCCTCCAATACCCGAGCTCCACCACCGAACCCCAGCCATAAACAACCACTGTCACCACCCTCACCATCAGCGTCCCAGTAAACCCAGCCACCACGAGCGCCATCACCAACTTCCCCACACAACCCCGTCGACCACCTTGGCCGACCGCCACCATCCCAGTACCATACATCACCACTACCACCCACCGTTCGACCTCACCATCCCCGGCCATCCACCGACTAAACCCAAACCATCAACACCACGACCCAAACTTCCCTCGACACCGCCAGCACCCTCGCCACGCCAACACAACCACCGACTTCACCACAGACTTGCGACAGCCAATTCATCACCGCCCCAGCCACCATCAACAGAAGAAAATGAGGAGGAATAAAGAAACCTCACCTCCATCGCGCGTGTCGAACCCCATCCCCTTCTCCGTTGAGCCGCGGGTGAGCTCCGATAGCCGCCACGTCTCCCAGCGAGCTCCGCCCGGAGCCGCGCCCATCGCCCCCCTCCTTGGCGAGCCACGCCCAGCCGCCGTCCCCATGGAGCGCCTTTAGCCGACGCCTCTTCGTCGAAATTCCCGCGCCGACGCTGCGCTGCCGGCGACGACCTCGTCCCAGCGCCGGCGCAACCGCCGGAGCAGCGGCTCCGATCGCCCCTCTGTGCGCGTCACCAGCCCGACTCCCCTCTCCAGTCAGCCGCTCTCCCTCCGTCGGACTTCGATCTCCCCTCTTCTCTTTTTTTCCTCCGCCGGCGACCCTCCGTGGCCGCGCACCAGCGCCGCTGGGCGCCCCAACTCAGCCATGGCCGCGCCGGCCAACGCCAGTGGCCGAGACCGTCGCACTCCGCGCGTCCGCCGGAGCCGACCGACCCCCGACCTCCGCCCTTTGTGCCCTAGCCGCCTCTTCCCTTCTCCTCCGTGAGACCACCGCCTCGACGCCGGCAGATCCGCCCAGGCGCGCGCGCGACCTCCCCGCGAAACCCCTCACCGCTTCCCGACTCCCGCGTCGCGGTCACCGTCCCTCCGCCCGAAACCCTCCGCTCCGCCTTCCTCGCCTCAGTTCCTCTCCGCGACCGCCCTTCCTCCCTGACTGGTCGCCCGCCTCCGCCAACATCCGCCTGAGCCCCCTCTCCGCTCATCCCCTCTCTCGATCTCTCTATTCCCTCATCCTCTCCTTTTTCTCTCTCCAATTACTTTTCTGTTATTTTTTTTTTATACTTTACTGTTAATAGGAACGGCTAGCAGTGCTGTCCCTTACATAATCTGTATTATTAACTTTATTATTATTATTAAAATTATTATTATTATTATTATTATTATTATTGTTATTATTATTATTATTATCATTTATCATAATTTATTATTATTATTATTATTATTATTATTATTATTATTTTCATTGATTGTTTATTTAAGAGGAAGAGAGCACAGCAGCCAAATATATTCTTTGGTTTAGATACTTTTGTGTTTTGTTATTTTTTTTTTCTCCTCTTCTTCTTTTAGTATAAGTTATTTTACTATCATAAATTTATTATTATTATTATTATTATTATTATTATTGTTATTATTATTATTATTTTTATTATTATTATTATTTTTATTGCTGTTGATGTTGTTATTTTAATTATGTGAGTTTTATTAAGTTCTTTGTTATACAGTATGTAAATGGTGGTTGAAAAATACTTTGATGATATTTATTATTATTATTATTATTATTATTATTATTATTATTATCATCTTTATTAGTGTTGTACTAATAGCACTAAGTATTATACTATTTTTATTATCTATACGTATGGTAGATAATTTCTATAACAAAATTTTGGACTAGGATAGATGGTTGTAATATTTTTGTCTAGTAAATAAATTATTTGACTAAACTATAGTTTTACAAAATATAGGTTTTTAATTTTCTAGAAGTATTTGTTTCACTTAAATTATTTTGATAAGTTTCAGCCTAAAATATTATTTCTTGACAAAACTTGGAGTTTTTGCCGCATTTATGGATTTTCCAGTAATTAATTAAA
Source organism: Iris pallida (assembly GCA_029216955.1). Classification (NCBI taxonomy): domain Eukaryota; kingdom Viridiplantae; phylum Streptophyta; class Magnoliopsida; order Asparagales; family Iridaceae; genus Iris; species Iris pallida. The sequence continues at coordinate 2,607,768 of JANAVB010036618.1, read as the reverse complement.
TTATTTTAACTAAATAAAAAATTATTTTTCAAGTATATAAAAATAATAGTTTTATAAAATTGTATATATTTCTTCGATTTCCTTCCGCCCGTGACTAAAATCCCTTTTATCCTATTTCTCTCGCCAATTCCATACTATCCCTGTCCACCATAACTAATTTAACCGTCCTGGACCTGATGAAACTATCTGTGCCACCAACAGAGGTCACCATGTACAGTTGTTGCACCGAAGTCACAGTTCATGCCAGCTTGATCATTGCAATACACCAGGCGTCCTACCAGGCAAGACACCTTGCCTTTACTGTTTAATTCCTTGCTCAATATCATGCATATTTTTTACTTATTCTAGAAAATATAAATTGTACTTGCAAATTATTATATTTTAGTTGCATATGGCTTAGAGTTAAGGGACCACCTTTGTTTGTGTCACATTCATTGGCCCGACACTTGTGTATCACGAGTCACGAGTCTCATATAGATCTCGGACGTACGTATCGACTGGCCATCGGTGCGCACATGCCGTACGATAGACAATAACTGCTAAATAGTTATGGTTGTCTAGAAGACTTAGCGACTTAGCAGTTATTAGGAATGTCGTGATGTAGATTCAGCACGAGTAGTGCATGGGGAGGGTGAAGACAGTTATTAGGCGCAGGGGCTTTCACACCTTTACTTTTCTCTAGCTGCCATTTGTGACTCAGTCGAGAGCTAGTGGCCATGCATTTATTTAATTTTCTCTAGATGCCACTAGTGCCTCGGTTGAAACACAAATGTGTCGTGCATTTACTTTCCTCTAGCTGCCGTTAGTGACTCACCCAAGAGCTAGTGGCCGTGCATTTATTTTTCTCTAGACGCCCCTTAGTTCTCGCTCGAGTGCTAATGGGCCGTGCATTTACTTTTCTCTAGACGCCACTAGTGCCTTGGTTGAAACGCTAACGCGCCGTGTTTCTAGCTTCGGGAGCCCTTGTGTAGAACGTTGTCTTCAAATGCATATTCACATAGAATGGTTAAGAACCTTTATTTGTATAGTTTTCTGTTGAGCTTTATTTATTCAGTTATTGGCATGATATTATGTGTCTTGTTACGTCCCTCTGAGGACCTGGTTATCTCGCCAGGTGTGTGCTCTTGTTTTTCGCAGGTGTTCTAGCTCCAGCCGTGATCATCGCTATTTCTTGGAGGATGATTGCATTTGGATCGTCTTCGCTTCGCTCGCCAAAATCTTTCTTTTGTTATGTATTTCTTTTTATAGTTGGTAGTGGATTTGTCTCCGCCCAACTACATGTACCAAATGACATTTTTATAGTTGATTATATGAGATCTTCTATTCATTTATTTTGTGTGGATGAGATTAGTCATGGTTTTACTGCATTTACAGCTTATGTATCCATACGAGTCCTATGTACTTCGTATGAATACAGCTGGCATGTCTACGTTTATAGTCCTACGTATTTTGGGACAGGGGCGTTACATGTTTTTGTGGTGGCCCATGCAGGTCCAGATAAATTGTTTGGTTACTTACCGTAACAAGCAAGCCTGCGAATAGGATTAGAAGTCTAGGATCTCATCCACATACTTGACCTCTTTCCTAGATTTTATCTACCGTTTGACTCATCAATTGCATCTTGCTTGATTCCCTCCATCCCTATTCTTATCCTCCCTTCGTGCTTGCTAGAGGTTAGACAGGTGACCCCTACTAGTTAGTTGTCCCAAAACACCATTAGTTTAATTCTTTAAGTTGGGTAGAATACCTTATGACCTAGCAACCCCATTGACCTAGTGACCTATATTAGCAAGGTTATTTAGATCCTAGAATCTAGAGGACCTAACCCGTCTAGCCAACCAAGGACTTGGACAAGAAGACTATAGGACAACTGTATGACTTAGAATCATTCTACCTTCTTTTAATCTAAATCTCTCGTGCCTATGTTTTTACCACTTTGACTAATGTTGCAACTATAATCTAGTTTTGCAAACTCATCCTTTTATCGAGTTTGTTCATGACTTATGCTATTGAGCGCGCTCACTAACATATTGTTTAATCAGAACCGGTGCATGATGGTCTGATCAACCGAGTGCACTTTGGTTCGCTTTTGTCTATCGTTCTACGTGGATGGGAACATAGCTAAACTTGTCCTCTAGAATCCCATCCACGACTGTCTTGACAATTTTTTTGAATTATTCGGTCGCCTTTGAACCACGTATTCGTATTCGATAATGCCTCATTCGAACTCCTTATTGCTTTCGCCTTTACCTATTTTAGAAGGACGAAGACATTATACTAGAACTTCCTCTAGCCTTCCTATCGAGTATGATCATACCATATTATTTTATCTATGATCTAGATCGCGATTTCTTACGGCATGTTTTGTTATCGATTGTTTCCATCGATACCCCCTTGTGTCTTCCCCCTACTAATTCTTAATTTCGAGGACGAAATTCTTTTAAGTTGGGTAGGATGTAAAACCCCTAAATTTCTACTATTTTTTAATTTAAATTTGGTACTGATTTAAAATTTTGTATTGTACGTCGCGTAGTCGTATTTTACGTCACGCACGGAATTTTATTTCTCTTGCTCGTCGAGTGCGAATATTTGCGAGCGTATATATTTTAGAAAAATATTTTTATTTTATTATACACTTTCAAAATATTACATATAATTATTATTCTTGCTATAAAAAGCCTTTTGTTTTTAATAGTTATTAATCATAAATAATATTTTATTGTGTACTAGGAAAAGTATGCATTATTTGTGCTTTCATATATAATTCATAAATATTTATTTAAGTTATTTCTAAATAATAATGTAATTTTCGAAATTATTATTATTAGTATTTTTGAAAAAATATATTTGGAAATTATTATGGCGATTTAAACCTTGATTTTAAATTTTGGATTTATTTAAATCGTTAAACATTTAAAAATTTGATTTATCTCATTGATTTTATACTAGAAATTTAATTTGATTTAAATTAGATATTTAATATAAAATTTGGATTTGATTTTAAATAAATAGATGAATTATCTTCTTGGGTTTTAAATATTTCTAGTCCTTATCCAATTGGGAATTCCCACATCCTATAAATAGGCAGGTACTCCTCCATAATTTTTATCATTCACCAATAATTTTCTCCACAAATCTACGTGCATCGTGTCCGTGTTCCCCGTCCATTATCTTATTCCAATTTTACATTTACATATTTTTTCCATGCCGAACAATTCCGACACCATCTCCAATCCTAGCCTAGCCTAGCCTAGCCTCCGCTAATATCACAGCACCCCACCGTCGCCACGAACCCCTCCAACACCGAGCTCCACCACCGAGCCCCAGCCATAAACAACCACTGTTACCACCCTCACCATCAACGTCCCAGTAAACCCAGCCACCACGAGCGCCATCACCAACTTCCCCACACAACCCCGTCGACCACCTTGGCCGACCGCCACCATCCCAGTACCATACATCACCACTACCACCCACCGTTCGACCTCGCCATCCCCGGCCATCCACCGACTAAACCCAAACCATCAACACCACGACCCAAACTTCCCTCGACACCGCCGGCACCCTCGCCACGCCAACACAACCACCGACTTCACCACAGACCTGCGACAGCCAATTCATCACCGCCCCAGCCACCATCAACAGAAGAAAACAAGGAGAAATAAAGAAACCTCACCTCCATCGCGCGTGTCGAACCCCATCCCCTTCTCCGTTGAGCCGCAGGTGAGCTCCGATAGCCGCCACGTCTCCCAGCGAGCTCCGTCCGGAGCCGCGCCCATCGCCCCCCCTCCTTGGCGAGCCACGCCCAGCCGCCGTCCCCATGGAGCGCCTTTAGCCGACGCCTCTTCGTCGAAATTCCTGTGCCGACGCTGCGCTGCCGGCGACGACCTCGTCCCAGCGCCGGCGCAACCGCCGGAGCAGCGGCTCCGATCGCCCCTCTGTGCGCGTCACCAGCCCGACTCCCCTCTCCAGTCAGCCGCTCTCCCTCCGCCGGACTTCGATCTCCCCTCTTCTCTTTTTTTCCTCCGCCGGCGACCCTCCGTGGCCGCGCACCAGCGCCGCTGGGCGCCCCAACTCAGCCATGGCCGCGCCGGCCAACGCCAGTGGCCGAGACCGTCGCACTCCGCGCGTCCGCCGGAGCCGACCGACCCCCGACCTCCGCCCTTTGTGCCCTAGCCGCCTCTTCCCTTCTCCTCCGTGAGACCATCGCCTCGACGCCGGCAGATCCGCCCAGGCGCGCGCGCGACCTTCCCGCGAAACCCCTCACCGCTTCCTGACTCCCGCGTCGCGGTCACCGTCCCTCCGCCCGAAACCCTCCGCTCCGCCTTCTCGCCTCAGTTCCTCTCCGCGACCGCCCTTCCTCCCTGACTGGTCGCCCGCCTCCGCCAACATCCGCCTGAGCCCCCTCTCCGCTCATCCCCTCTCTCGATCTCTCTATTCCCTCATCCTCTCCTTTCTCTCTCTCCAATTACTTTTCTGTTATTTTTTTTATTTATTATTATTATTATTTTTTTACTTTACTGTTAATAGGAACGGACAACAGTGTTGTCCCTTACATAATCTGTATTATTATTATTATCTTTATTATTAACTTCATTATTATTATTAACATTATTATTATTATTATTATTATTGTTATTATTATTATTATTATTATTTATCATAATTTATTATCAGTAGTATTATTATTATTATTATTATTATTATTATTATTATTATTATTATTATTATTATTATTATTATTGATTGTTTATTTAAGAGGAAGAGAGCACAGCAGCCGAATATATTCTTTGGTTTAGATACTTTTGTGTTTTGTTATTTTTTTTTTCTCCTCTTCTTCTTTTAGTATAAGTTATTTTACTATCATAAATTTATTATTATTATTATTATTATTATTATTATTATTATTATTATTATTATTATTATTATTATTGTTATTATTTTTATTATTGTTGTTATTATTATTATTATTATTATTATTATTATTATTATTATTATTATTGATGTTGATGTTGTTATTTTAATTATGTGAGTTTTATTAAGTTCTTTGTTATACAGTATGTAAATGGTGGTTGAAAAATACTTTGATGATATTTATTATTATTATTATTATTATTATTATTATTATTATTATTATTATTATTATTATTATTATTGCTGTTGATGTTGTTATTTTAATTATGTGAGTTTTATTAAGTTCTTTGTTATACAGTATGTACATGGTGGTTGAAAAATACTTTGATGATATTTATTATTATTATTATTATTATTATTATTATTATTATCTTTATTAATGTTGTACTAATAGCACTAAGTATTATACTTTTTTATTAACTATACGTATGGTAGATTATTTCTATAACAAAATTTTGGACTAGGATAGATGGTTGTAATTTTTTTGTCTAGTAAATAAATTATTTGACTAAACTATAGTTTTACAAAATATAGGTTTTTAATTTTCTAGAAGTATTTGTTTCACTTAAATTATTTTGATAAGTTTCAGCCTAAAATATTATTTCTTGACAAAACTTGGAGTTTTTGCCGCATTTATGGATTTTCCAGTGATTAATTAAATTATTTTAACTAAATAAAATATTATTTTTCAAGTATATAAAAATAATAGTTTTATAAAATTGTATATATTTCTTCGATTTTCTCCCGTCCGTGACTAAAATCCCTTTTATCCTATTTCTCTCGCCAATTCCATACTACCCCTGTCCACCCTAACTAATTTAACCGTCCTGGACCTGATAAAACCATCCGTGCCATCAACAGAGGTCACCATGTACAGTTGTTGCACCGAAGTCACGGTTCATGCCAGCTTGATCATTGCAATACACCAGGCGTCCTACCAGGCAAGACACCTTGCCTTTACTGTTTAATTTCTTGCTCAATATCATGCATGTTTTTTTACTTATTCTAGAAAATATAAATTGTACTTGCAAATTATTATATTTTAGTTGCATATGGCTTAGAGTTAAGGGACCACCTTTGTTTGTGTCGCATTCATTGGCCCGACACTTGTGTATCACGAGTCACGAGTCTCATATAGATCTCGGACGTACGTATCGACTGGCCATCGGTGCGCACATGCCGTGCGATAGGCAATAACTGCTAAATAGTTATGGTTGTCTAGAAGACTTAGCGACTTAGCAGTTATTAGGAATGTCGTGATGTGGATTCAGCACGAGTAGTGCATGGGGAGGGTGAAGACAGTTATAAGGCGCAGGGGCTTTCACACCTTTACTTTTCTCTAGCTGCCATTTGTGACTCAGTCGAGAGCTAGTGGCCGTGCATTTATTTACTTTTCTCTAGATGCCACTAGTGCCTCGGTTGAAACACAAATGTGTCGTGCATTTACTTTCCTCTAGCTGCCGTTAGTGACTCACCCAAGAGCTAGTGGCCGTGCATTTATTTTTCTCTAGACGCCCCTTAGTTCTCGCTGGAGTGCTAATGGGCCGTGCATTTACTTTTCTCTAGACGCCACTAGTGCCTTGGTTGAAACGCTAACGTACCGTGTTTCTAGCTTCGAGAGCCCTTGTGTGGAACGTTGTCTTCAAATGCATATTCACATAGAATGGTTAAGAACCTTTATTTGTGTAGTTTTCTGTTGAGCTTTATTTATTCAGTTATTGGCATGATATTATGTGTCTTGTTACGTCCCTCTGAGGACCTGGTTATCTCGCCAGGTGTGTGCTCTTATTTTTTGTAGGTGTTCTAGCTCTAGCCGTGATCATCGCTATTTCTTCGAAGATGATTGCATTTGGATCGTCTTCGCTTCGCTCGCCAAAATCTTTCTTTTGTTATGTATTTCTTTTTATAGTTGGTAGTGGATTTGTCTCCGCCCAACTACATGTACCAAATGACATTTTCATAGTTGATTATATGAGATCTTCTATTCATTTATTTTGTGTGGATGAGATTAGTCATGGTTTTACTGCATTTACAGCTTATGTATCCATACGAGTCCTATGTACTTCGTATGAATACAGCTGGCATGTCTACGTTCATAGTCCTACGTAATTTGGGACTGGGGCATTACATGTTTTTGTGGTGGCCCATGCAGGTCCAGATAAATTGTTTGGTTACTTACCGTAACAAGCAAGCCTGCGAATAGGATTAGAAGTCTAGGATCTCATCCACATACTTGACCTCTTCCCTAGATTTTATCTACCGTTTGACTCATCAATTGCATCTTGCTTGATTCCCTCCATCCCTATTCTTATCCTCCCTTCGTGCTTGCTAGAGGTTAGACAGGTGACCCCTACTAGTTAGTTGTCCCAAAACACCATTAGTTTAATTCTTTAAGTTGGATAGAATACGGACATGCGAGACGACCATGGGTGCTCCAACCCGATAACATTCCATAGGCCGGGAAATCATTGATGGTCCACATTAGTGCGACCCTCATCTGAAAGTTCTGCTGGAAACATCATATGTGGTTGCACCTACTTCCTACAACTGATTCAGCTCATCTACCAAGGGCTGTAAGTACACATCGATGTTCCTCTTCGGGATCTTCGGACCTGGAATAATAACAGTTAGAAACATGTAAGGAGTCTTCATACACATCCAAGGCGGCAAGTTATACGGAGTAACAATCACTGGCCAACAAGAATATTGTGAGCCCGAAAGTCCAAATGGGGTAAAACCGTCGGAGGAAAGCCCCAATATGACATTACGCGACTCCGAAGCAAAATCGGTATACACTCGATCAAAGTGCTTTCATGCTTCCCCGTCGGATGGATGATCCAGTACTCCATCTATTTGTTCCCGCTTGTGCCAACTCATATTATCAGCTGTCTCCTTTGCCATAAACAACCTCTGCAACCGTGGCATCAAAGGCAAATAGTGCATCGAATCTGTTGGCTTGCGTGCACCAGAAGTCCTTGTTGTACTAGTTGCCTTGAAGCGATCGGCACCACAAAATCTGCAGGCATCTTCATCCTTGTCCTCCTTATAGTACAACATGCATCCGTTGCGACATGCATCAATTTTTTTATACCCCATCCAGAGCGAGCTCACCATTCTCTTGGATCGGTAGAAGTCTTTAGGTAACTTGCCACCCTCCGACAATATATCTTTAATTAACTCCAGGATTCGGTTGTAGCATTCTTGAGACATGTTAAAATCTGATTTTATGCTCAACAATCTTGTAATCACCTCCAACGGTGAATGGTCATCACAACCAGGATATAAAGGAGTTCTTGCATTCTCCAGCAACTCCATGAACTTTGCAGCATTGGCATTCGGTGCCTCCTCGGCTGCATAGTGATTGTTCGGATCGAAACTAGGCCCCGCAGTATCGAAAACCATGTTCGTCCACCCTTGGTCGTAATCAGCATGCTCGTGGACATCTACATAAGGCTCCACATAAGGCTCCGGCTCGGAGGCTAAAGGCACAAGTTCTCCGTGTACGGTCCACTGATAATAATTTGGCATGAAACCCCTCGAATACAAATGATATGTCACATCCACTTCCGAATGATATTTCAAGTTGCGACATCTCATACATAGACACTTAATTTCTGTACGGTCCATGTACTGAGGGAACGCCTTGGCAAACTGCAGGAACTGTTGCACACCCTGTATAAATTTATCCCGCACACCGTACATGTCATCAAGATGACGATTGTACATCCACAAACGGTTCCGCAGATAGTAATTCATATCCATTTTAAGATAATTCTGCAAAGATTGACACAGATAATAATTCATCAGGATGACGATTGTATATCCACAAACGGTTCTGCATAATTGCCAAGTGTGGGGATGAATGGCTCAAAACACAACCCAAAATTCATTCTAGCATACATTAGTTTGAATCATCTATGCTCTGTACATATGGTGTAGTATATGTTCTTATCGAATCTAGTATCTGAAGGATGTAACAGAATCAAGATGAACCCACATAATGTAATACTAAGACATTATCTACTACTAAAAGATGTAGTGATAGGTTGTCGTATCATCATTGCCGAGGGATGGGGGTCGGAGGACAGTCAACTTTATCTACGGCTACATAGTTTCTGCCTCGCCAGTCGAATGGCTGTAGGGACTATGTCCTGATCACGATGTCGTACCGTAGATTAATGCAAATTCCTTATAGCAAATGTCATACATAGATTTCTGTCTCGCCAGTCGAATGGCAGATAATTATACAAATCAAACTAGTCAAAGGGTACTGAACAGAAAGTCTAATAAAGACTTTCAACTAAGCAGTCAAAGGGTACTGAATAGAAAGTCTAATTAAGACTTTCACACTTGTACCCCGCTGTAGGATTTAAATATGGTATTCAGGTCAACTTAATTCAGTCAAAGGGTACTGAACAGAAAGTCTAATTAAGACTTTCAACTAAGCAGGCAGCCTGGACTGCTGTTCAGAATTTGGCAGGCAAAATCCCATACCATCTGATGACAAACCTATACACACCCTTGCCCAAACCATTTGTTTCAGTAGGTAAAACATTCCAGGTTACTCAAGTAACCTGTCGTACAATATTTGGTGTCAACATCATTCATTGTTAATTGTAACATGCATACTATCATATCCCAACTCTGCCAAAACCTGACCAACATATCCTACACTAATCATTACATATTTCAGTAATGTCAGTGAGCTAAATCATACTCAACTGTCGAGAATACTTAGGAGAAAACTCATTCACATGATTAGTATCCATCCTTCGTGACGTAGCTGAAATTTTATAAAGCTCGATAATAATTATTAGTCAATTTATTCATCATTTCAAAACCCTGAAAATGCCCAAAAAACTCCCAGTATCAGTAAATAGGGCTCGAACCCTAAATTAGAATTCGAATCCAAGTAAAACATCAAATTGACAGTTGATATGCCCAAAAAACTCCCAGTATCAGTATATAGGTGTCACACTGTGAGTCTCGTGTCCACACAGTGGAACACGACGTGTCCAAACCAACAAAATAGGTATCACACGAACTAGAAGCGAGTCCACGCTCTCGTGTCCCCCGCAGCGAGTCCACTGTGAGTCTCGTGTCCCCGACAGCGAGTCTACACTCTCGTGGACACGAACTAGAAACGAGAGAGAGAGCTAGAAGACGAGGAGAAACTGGGAAGCAGGGGGGGAGAGTTACCTGAGGAGGAGCAACCTGAGGAAGGAGGAGGAGGAGGAGAAGGAGGAGGGAGATCGCCGGAGGAGCGCCGCGGAGGAGGAGGCCGGAGGAGGGAAATCGTCGAAGGAGCGTCGGGGAGGAGGAGCACAAGAAAAATTGGGGGAAAAATTTGTGAATGATCGAAAAGGAAACCCTCGCCGGCTATATAAAACGATTAGTGATGTCCTAAGGACGTCGCTAAACGTCGTTGCTATTTAATAAACGGCGACGCTACTTAAGATGCGTCGCTACACGTCGCTACATCAGCGACGTGTACCGACGAACTTGCGACGCAGATTTCCATTTAACAAATTGCAACGTCGGGGAGGAGGAGCGTCGGGGAGGAGGAGCGCAAGAAAAATTGGGGGAAAAATTTGTGAATGATCGGAAAGGAAACCCTCGCCGGCTATATAAAACGATTAGTGATGTCCTAAGGACGTCGCTAAACGTCGTTGCTATTTAATAAACGGCGACGCTACTTAAGATGCGTCGCTACACGTCGCTACATCAGCGACGTGTACCGTCGAACTTGCGACGCAGATTCCCATTTAACAAATTGCAGCCGCTAGACATCGCTATTAGTCGCTGTTAGCGACAAACAGCGACGTCTTGGACAAACGTCGCTAAACCCCCAAAAATTAGCGACGTTCTGTCTTGGAGTCGCTAAATACGTCGCTGATATTACTTATTTTGGTAGTGGGTGTTACCAGTACACACACACACACACACACACACACACACACACACACACACACATATATATATATATATATATATATATATATATATATATATATATATATAGCGCAGATAGAATAAGGTTTCTTAATCCGTCATTCAATGAACAAGTTTGATTTTGATAAAGGTCTCATACCAATTTGGAATTTACAATCACCACAAATCTAGTAGTTTTAATAGGAAACCATATGTGCCTTCTAGGAATATATATATATATATATATATATATATATATATATATATATATATATATATATATATATATATATTTTCACCCCTTTCATGTTCATCCTATTATCATCCATATCTCATTCATTATATTAGATTTAATAAACGGTTCAGATTAAACCTTTAACCAAAAAGAAACAAAAAAAAAGATCTCCGTAGCCAAATTAAAGAAGAGAAATCCGAGAAAACCCCCCCCCCCCCCAAAAAAAAACCTCACCCGCTATGCCTCCGTACACAAATTAAAAAAAAAAGCCTCAACCCGCCCGCTCCGCCTTCGGCCTCTCCGCCTTCGGCTGCCTGCTCAGCCTTCGCCTTTGTGTTTCTGTAAGTAATATGCATATAATTGTTAATTTTCTGAGTTGAGTGCATTAAAAGAAATTAGAATCATATATTAAAACCGACAGAGATTTCGTTTACGGACCTGGAATAGCAGAGGCTTTGATTTGAAGCATTCCTAAAGTTCTAATGATTCAAATATGTATGACAAGGGATGTTGAGGAGCGAAGTTGAGCAGCCTATAGACTTCATTTGAATAAATCATGTATACATCTTTGCGCGCATGGTCCTTTGACAATTTTAGTAAAGGCATTGTTGATCCTTCCATAGAAAAATAAGAACATCTAACCAATCAATTTTTTTTAAGTAAACATATTCCTAATGGCAGACTTGATATCCGACGTATATACCAATACAATAATTGTCGACCGGTATATATCGTAATGTTTGCCAATTTTGAAACTTGATTTATTGTTTGTTTATTAGTTTTTTTATTATTATTGTGGGAATATTAATTAGTTAAAACAAATTCCTGACAATCTATGTTTACGTTCTTCAACAAATTCTTGACATCTATATTTATGTTCTTATGTGTTGATAATTTGTTCCACAGACTATATAGTTAAACGACGAGTGTGGACAGTGTTGATATATGTGAAGAAGTTATGGATCTATGTGATAATCATATTTCTATGCAACTACCTTTAATTGAAATAATTATAGACGCTAATTTGTCTCGACGATTGAATGCAGGCCCTTGAAAGCAGAAGGGCGGGTATGGCTCCTGTCAATATTGATTCATAGGAGGATATCGATCGTGCACCGAAATGAATGACCCAGAGGCAGTAATTAAGGTGGACGACGATATCAAGCAGCTATTCCAAAGTATTTAGCTGCTTCGGGACATGTAGGATATCGAGAAAGATATTCGAAAGAACGGAATGGAGCCTGCGACAAACAATGCCAGGAGGAGAGCCATGGTTGAGGTCTGTAACATATGTCGTGTATCTACCAAGTCCAGAATACGAAGAAGCAACGTTTGATTAGCAAGAGGACCAAGCTCACTAATAGACACATGATGGAACTCTGGTAGGCCCAGAAGATTGTTGATGAATTAGAGGCGAACAAACAAGAACAGTACAATTGTTCGACATGGACGGTCGAGGGATAAGTTCAACAAGTCTTCGGATTTTGGCAACCTCCAACTCTTATGCCATTCTTTTTGTACGTGTTGTACAACTTGTAATGGTTTATCAATAATTGTTCCACAAAAGAGACAGCAAAATAATACAAATCAAAATTTTCAAATTTTCAATTTCTTTGTCTATTTTAAATATTATTAACAGTTCCTCTTCCAGACTTCTTCCACTCTACCTGTTTTTATGACTGGAAAAATTGATTTATGAAGTTTTTATTGTTTATAATGATAATTATCTGCATTGTGATTCCATTCCAGGACTACTGTTCAGTTAGTAAGGCAAAAGACAATAAATGTTAAGTTAAACAGACACGTACAAATCAAGAGAGCTCGACTATCAGCAGAAAGAATCACAAAATCCAGCTTATAACCCAACCATAGGCCATGGGGAGTTTCACAAGTTGATTAAACACACTACATAAAGTACAATTATGTAAAAGTAAGTACAAGACAATCCGACTAACATGTCGGTGCCAAACGGTTAAGTATGAAGTAAATAACAAAACGAGCGGTGGAGTAAGGAACCCACTCGAGTCCTCCTGCGATCATTCCCCTAGTATTGACCATCTTGGAGGTAGAAGTAAGCTGGATCCTCAAGAACTGGCTCTAAATCTGGCCATGCAAAACCAGAGAGGTTAGACCTCTAATAGCAAGTACCACAAGGAAGCACGATACGAAGGATTAAACTAGTAAGTAAGAGAATATAATAATGGATCTCTGCTTTCCACTAGGATTCACATAACATCACGACACTTCGAACCAACCTCTCAACCAAACAAGGACAGAAGTTGGCCCGTCATGTCCTGACATTCTGATCATCTCAGTTAGGTAACAGAGTAAGTACAGTACACAAACAAATCATCTTGAACGGCCAATCAACTCCTACGGCTTGCTATTGTGAGTCCCAAGTTATCATGGACTTATGCAATAAAGATTCCTCAGTTCTTACTATGTGCGAGCAAGGCTAGTCTATCCAGTCAATCAATTGCGCCAATCATATAATTAGACGAGTCCCAGCGGGACGCCCGCCGTTAATATACCATGTACCATTTAATAATATAAGCAGATACCGTTCCCTGCCCGTGTGACAGATTTACAGTATCTGTGGAACCAGCCGGCCTGTCGGACACTACTAGTCCCAAGAGGGCTGCCATGTAAGAACTCGGGAATCCATTCTCTCCATGCAATCATTATTTTATTTAACTTAATAGTCTCTACGTTGAGTGAAGTTCCATGCCGTGGATCATGGTCATTCAAATGAATACTTTCGTACGGGGTACGATATGCCTGACTCTACAACAATACCCGTACGGTTAGGTTGTAGGTCTTACATAGCGTAATGCAACAATCAAACTAACCACGGAATAATCATGCCTGGACCATAAAGTACACATGCTGTTTTTGTAAGATAAATAAATAACTAAATAAATAAATAAATAATTTGAAGCCTGCATGTGCCTGTATGTCAATATTCGGGATCGGCTAATCGATTACAATAGTTCATTACATGAACGTGTCTCATTCAATCAATTCAATAAGACGACTAGCCAGTCTCTTAGTTCCAAATAGGAACGCATGATCAATTATTAGTCAATGTCACAATCATTATCAATGGTGACAGGGCATGAAAATTAAATAGTATTCAGTGGAGTCGAGTCTACGACTCTCAGGGTTAAGTTCCAGCCATACTGGGTATCCATGAATCAATCAGGACACAAGGCGCATTCCACATAACATTCTGTATTAACAATATTAACATATCATGATTTTATCAAGTTCATGCCAAAAGGCATAAGGATATAATAGAAGAATTATCATGCCACCATTAAAGGAATAAATTATAGAACAAATAGAAACACCCAGGTCAGGAAGTCACGCCAACAAGTCTATGCTAAGGCCAACAAGTCACGCCAATAAGTCTAGGCTAAGGCCAACAAGTCACGCCAAGTCTAGTAGGTAGGAGTGAGCGTATAAACAGCATGAGCGTGAAAAGTGGTTCACGTTGGCACGCACAGCGTGAGTGTGAAGGGTAATTCACGCACTCATAACGTGAGCGTGAAAAGTAACTCACGCACGCACATCGTGAGCGTATGAGCGTGAAAAGCGTGATAAGAAATCCACGCACGCACGCAAAGATGTGAGCGTAACTCAAAATTTACGTTGGCACGTAGGAACGTGAGCATGACTAAAAATTCACGCTAATACGTAAGAACGTGAGCGTGACTCAAAATTCACGCTGACACGTAAGAACGTGAGCGTGACTCAAAATTCACGCACGCACGTAAGAACGTGAGCGTGACTCAAAATTCACGCACGCACGTAAGAACGTGAGCGTGACTCAAAATTCACGCACGCACGTAAGAATGTGAGCGTGACTCAAAATTCACGCTAACACGTAAAGACGTGTGCGTGACTAAAAATTCACGCACGCACGCAAAGATGTGTGCGTGACTGAACCTTCGTTCCAAGCCAAAAATGAAGTTCCCATGGTTCAGAATGGTGAAGAATGAGAAGCTCTGCCACATGAACTATCTATTCCGAAAAGCACGCCAGGTTGGGAGATCAAAACCCATGGACAACCGAAAACACAATAACTTAGATCTGTAAGAAACGAGCCAAGGAAATCAAAAATGCTAAGTAGTAAACTCTCTTAAAATTACAAGAGGAAGACAAATAAACCATAAAAATGGGTGAAGGAGAAGCAAGATGTACTTGCCTTCTCCTGGTAGGTGGAGAGAGTGATGAGGAAGAAGAAGAAGTAATGGTGAAGGAAAGAGTTATGAGGAGAGTGAAGGGGATGGGGGCTTTAAATGGAAGGGTGGTGGTAGGTGGGGGTTTGTGGGGGTTCGATTCATGTGAACCACCATGAACCCAAAAATAACCAACCATGGCCGAACCACAATAAGACTAAAGCAGAGAAGTTAAAAGCAGAAAATAAAATATAGAAATAAAATGTAGAAAATAAAATGCAGATAATTAACTAACATGAAATTAAAGAAATTTTAAATACATGATGATACATGATAAATACTAAATATATATGAGTTGTACATGTATAAAAATACGCATTCTGGGAACGAAAAGTGACACCATGATTAGCGGATCCGCTCACAAAAGTATTATCACCGAGGATCTTTCATGAGCATATTGCTCATATGGGTGTTATCTTAATTAAGAATATGGCAATACAGTGGGAGTTTGTATTTTATGTATTTAGGTGCTATTTGGTTTTGGACACATTTATGTATTAAAGTATTTTGGATATTTATCTGATCAGATATATGGAAATTCAGTTCATTATGTTAAAGTATTCATCTCATTAAAGTTAATGAGGACCAGTTGGAAATATACATGTATTAATCACATTGCGTGTAATTTCTATGCTACGCATCTATGATTGATCTATGTCGTTTAGCTATATTGGTATATGTGACCATTGATGGTTTAGTTACGCTATATGTGACGAATGCTGTTTTGATCCTATGTTGATATGGTTAATGGACGAGATTGTCCGGATATACCCTAAGGATTAAGATAGCAATTTATGAGCTCACTATGGTTAACACAATTATAAGGTTACATATGTAGTCCAGTGGGAGATTGTTGGATTATTCAATAATATGGGGCCACACATGTAAAACTAATTGTGTTTGTCTATCTAAATAATTAAGCCAAATTAAAGTGGTTTATTTGGAAATTGGCTTAAGGGTATAATTGTCATGCAATTAATGTGTAGATACCGGAGATAATTCTAATTTGATGAGAGGCCAAATTAGAAATATCAAAAACACACATGTATATATGTGTATTCATTAGGGTTATGGTCCCCAACTCATACGGCCACCAAAGAGAGGGTTTTTCTATTCTCTTCTGTATCCCCATCAACAAAGAGAGGAACAAAGATTTTATCTTTGTTATTAAGGACCGTAGCGGGTTGGAAGATCAAACCCCATAAAGAGACGTCTGCTTCAAGATCCGTCAAGCAAAGACAATGGATTCAGGTACTCTTCCGCAATTTAAATTATGTTCTTCATCTCATGAATCGACAGGGTACAATAAAAATCTAACATGAATGAATAAGATCGGATGTAAAACCGTACCCCAATTCCACAACTAAAATCACTGGATCATTGAAAAAACAAAACTGACATCCGAAGTTCTAAAATTACTCAAAACACACCACCATAATACCCGGTGGTCTCTGTCAGATGGTGGTTACAGAATTATGGTTTGTTGGTAACTGGATATAGTTCACACCAAAAATTTGGTTGTGGTCTTGCTTCCTGGAAACAGAAGTGTCCAAAAAATCTTGCAAAAGTTGGATAGCATCCCCTTCCTGATCAAGTAGATAGGCAGATCTTGCAAAATACACTTTAAGACCAAAGATACTTCTAGACTGACAACCATTCACTTCATCTATTACCTGCGCATGATAACTAATGTTAGAAATTTTATTTTTACACATAAAAACAATCGGCACATATATTAAATGTCCACAATCAGCACAAGAGTTGAAGTCAAATTATCAACTTATGACAAAAAAAACCACTATAGTAAGGGAAATAAGTGTAATGCCCCGCTCCGTACGAGGCATTTGGTTGGCTTATTGGATGGGATCAGAATATTAGACCGTGACTTATGTTGGAAATCGGAAGAATTGAGACTGATGCAGTCTCACTTAGCTGGCTAGATGGAATGGGTATTGGAACGTGGCTCGCTGGTGGAGCTATGCATAGTAGAATTGTGTATGATCGGAACAGGAAGATCCTTTATTGCAAGTGAGTGGAACTGTCCTTCCTCCTCCTTACTCCTTCATGTTTAATAAATGAAGTATTGAAATGCTATGAACTGCCCCTAAATGTCCCATATGTTAGTTGCTGAATAATAGAGATGCTTATGCTGAGAATTATTGAAATGTACAACATATTGAACTGCTAATGTGATTCGATGCCTGAGATTGAATTGATAACCTTGTTCCTTATGTTTAATGCCGCTGAAACGATAAAACACTTGAATCATGAGATGCCTTGTGAATGATAGAATAAGAAATAAACTGGCTATGCTATCGACCCAATGAACTGAATAAAACACTAGAACCATGTAATCTCTGTATATCTGTTGCAAGAATGTGAAATGCTGCCTGTCCCTTATAAGCAATGAATGAATAATGATAAAGCTGGGATCATTGAGATCACCCAATGAAATAATGGTAATGATGAAATGAATAAGTCATTGAATATGACTAATGATGCACTGTTGCATTTACTTTCCTTAATATGTTTTACCATACAATTTTGTTCATAATTGAGTCGGACACGCATTCGCATGGTCATGGATAACTTGTATACAAGGTTTGAGTAATAATTTCCTCGAACGGTTCCTAGGGCCCTGGGGACCGATTCGGCCTAGGAGAAAATAATGATGAGTGCTATGGGAGCACGGATAAGGCGGGGTGGCATAGAGGCTCGCCACCCACTATGCTGACCGTATTATCTTGAAATGAAATGAAATAAAAAGAGTCCATATGGTTTAACAACACCAATAACCATGTAGTCGGGATGCATGCTAATGAATATTTTGTGCAGGCAGAGTAAGTATATCGGATAACCTGTATTTGATGCAGGTACGAGAAGTCGGCTATCGGTAAGAAATCACATAATTGTGATATTGTATAAGTTGGTTTAACTTGCCTGCTTAACATGTTCCATTCAAGTATGCTAGAAAGATGCCTTACTTTAAATAGTGCTCAAACATAACATCTATGCTAAGTGATGCTTAAAGTGAGAATTGTCATAACATGTTTAAGATGTTAATGTTAACGATGCCTCAATGACGCCTTTGCATGATAACACCAAGAATGCTAAAATGATATGTCCACATAAATGCTACTGAGAATATGTTTACATGCTTCACTCTGATTATTGCCCATGAACTGTAAACTGATGTTAGGCCCCAAGTAGAAAGATCACTCTAGTAAATGCTTGCTTAAATGATCACTTTAATATTGGGTTATGCGAGTGGGTTGGATTCTGCTCGCCAGTACATAGATGATGTGCTGACCCACGTATCTGTGGGCAGATGCTCGTGCTTGGGATATTCTATACAAGAAGATTGGCTTGATTGGTCCCGCGGCATCGAAGATTTGTTGGGCATACAGAAGCTCTCCTTGCACAAGATGATGTCTTCTGTTTATAAAGGGCATAATGTATGGAACATTGTAATCAGTTGTACCAGTGAGATTGTGTCACGACCCGCACCCTGATTAGGGGCACGAGTACGTGGTTACGTCCAGCCTACGCCGCAGCATCGGCGGTAGAACGCTGTCTAGGTTGTCTACAAAATTATACTAAACAGTATAAAGGTACATGTACAGTATATACACTCCGAATGGAGGTGACATAGCAAAACAGTCTCAATCACAAAAACAAACTAGGATAGATAGCACGAAAGGAAAATATATGATAGATGAAATAGTAAATAAGTCCAGTGTCCAACACAAGCCCAGTTATATACAACATCACAGGATCTCAAAATATAACATAGAAGCTACGGTCTGATAATACTAGCTGGATTGCAGTCCAGTCAAACCTAGCTAATCTATACTACTCCGGGAGTACAAAATCTAGTGGCTCTACTATAAGGCCACGGTCCTGGGCCACTCCATCTGACTCGAGCCCATAATAGGTCGAGCAGTCTGCCTCAGAGTTATCTGTAATATATTATAACGGTATCCTGTCAGGAAAATGAGCAAGTACAAGCACTAACAGCAGTTCTATATGAATTGACAAATTCTATAAGAGACAGTATAATGAACTACAAGAGAAAGATATATGAAGACTTGGGAACCGTTCGAAAGCTGAGCTACAACCCTTAAACCAAACAAGGACAGTGGTTGTAACCCTTCTCCCGAGCAGAACTTAGTACAATATAAAGGCATGTAGAACATGTGAGTAACTGAATATCATGGCATGGTGAGAAAGTACTGAATGTAGAACAGAACAAGATATATGATAAGATAAGTAAATATAAAATGTGCCTTGAATTATTAGAGCGTTATGTGATCGGCAAGAGAATCATGGTAGGGTTATCCACTTGGCCCGACAATTTGCGGTGACCTCAACGGAAAGTCATGTCGGCCAACCTGGATAACATGGACATGGAGGTATCTGCTACACTCTACGTGAGGTGAGAGTGGCGCAAGCAAAATAGTGACATGGGGCTTTGATCACATAACCCCTAATAATTCCCCATCCCCGAGTAGTATAATAGACCTGGACATGACACGTCATGACACGGGATTCCCTAAGAGGATAGCTACTCCCTCTCAGGAATCGATGTCTATACAAGTACAGGGAACAAGACAGAAAATGTACATATATACCAAGAAAATCCAGGAATAACATCTTATGTCATGGTCCAACGTATACTAGTCCATGAACTATCGTGATTGGGAATCAAGTAAGATACTACGACTGAATCAGATATAGCAGATATCAAGACAATGAAAACTATCAGTGAATGTACTCACCTTCTGTCCTGAGCTGCAGGGTATATCAATGCTCAGAGTGATAATCAGAGACCTAAAGATGAGATATTGCATGTTAATTTAGGTTTAAACAAGTTTAAGAATGATTCACAATAAATGATATGAAATCTAGGTTAAACTAGGTCTCACTGAGTCACACTAAGTCCTGTCAAGTTAATTTAAGTCAGACCAAGTCAACTCTAGGTCATACCAGTCATCGTAGGTCAAAACAGGTCGAAGAAAGTCAAACGGGGTCAAGAGTTGGACTACAGTTGACTTTTGGTCAACTGGTCAACCCTGGTCAACTCTGGTCAACTCTAGGTCAACCCTAGGTCAAACTGGTCAAATGTTGACCAACAGTTGACTTTTGGTCAACTGGTTAACTCTAGTTTGGATTTGGTCAAATCTAGACAAAGTGTTGACTCACGGTTGACTTTTGGGTAAAAAGTCAACTCGGGGTCAACCGAGCCAAAATCGGTTCAAATATAACATTTGTAGGGTGTACCCAACATGCCACCCAAGTTTCAAGTCAATCCGAATACCCGAACTCCGTATCTTGAATTTACCCGATTATCCCTTAACATTTACCTTTAAACCGTTCTAACTTGACGCCAAGTGGCCTTCCCTTAGGAATTCCACTCCGAGCTTCCTAGGGTAGTAGGGTACTAGCCTATACAACCATTACCTACCAAGTTTCCTAGGGTAAGTGGACATCCAGTCCATCTTACGGTCCGTATCGCCTGTTTACCCGTTATCTTGAATATTTCAAGATACGCGATGGTACGGTGCGATACCATCTCCCTAATCCCACACGCAACTCCGATTCCAACTCGGAAGCCTACCCACAAAATCTAAATCATATTATCTAAGTCCCCACCAAGTTTCGATGCGTTCCGAATCACGGAACTCAAAATCACCCCTTCACTAAAACTCACACAACCACTCACACACACACTCTCAAACACCCATTTTTAACCTATACTTAGGACTAGTTTTAGGAGGCTATTTAGAGGGTTAAATAGGTATATATAGCTAATATATAGGGTATATATATGTATATATATTGGTATATATATGGGGGTATATACGGGGGTTATGGGGGTCAAATGGGGGCCTAAAGGGGAAAAAAACTGCTGCTTGCTGCTGCAGTTATGTTGCTACTGCTACTGCAGTTTTTGCTACTGCTGTGGCTGATTTAGGGGGGGCAGCAGCCCCCTTGCTGCTGTGGGTGCTCCCTCTATTCCCCCCTCCATCTCACACTCTTTCTCCCTCTATTCCCTCTCTAATCCTCTCTAAACTCCCTCTCAATCTCTCTAATAATCCTCTCTATCACTCTCATATATATATAATTCACACACACATACAAATTCTCATTCTCCCCTCTCTACATATACATACACACACTCACACATACATATCCACATACACACATACATATCTACATATATATATATATGTAGACACACACACACACACACACACACACACATATATATATATATATATATATATATATATATATATATATATATATATGTATATATATATATATATATATGGACACACACACTCCCACACATACATATATATATATATATATATATATATATATATATATATATATATATATATATATATATATATATATATATATATATATATATATATATAAACACTCTCACACACACACATATATATATATATGTATATGGACACACACACACACACACACATACACACACTAAATAAATGAAGTTAAGAGTGCCTAACCACTTAGAGGCCAAATCTAATTTATTCTAAAGTGTCCAAATTTGGGGGATACTCAAGGACATGGTCACAAACTCTAACTTCTCCTAGGACACTCCAAACGGACTCAAACTCGACACAACTAAGGACACAACTATGAAAATCAATCCTACATGGTTCAAACTATTTATCATGATGAAGGGAATAAGTTAGAGAATAGGTTATACCTATCGGGAGATGGATTCCCGATTCGAAAGTCCTCCGATACGGCTCCGACACAACGAATTGTTTAGGACACACCCTTGCACTTATTGCTCCCAAAAGCTTGGAGAAGCTTCACTTGGGGAAGAGGAAGAGTTCTATGGAAGAAAAATGGGAAGAAATGAATTATTTAGAGATGATTCCTAAGGAATTTCTATTATTTACTTGGGAGAAAACTTGTAGAAGAAGAAGAAGAAGAACTTTGAAGTGAAAGAATGGAAGAGGGAGAGAGAATGTGGCCAGCCCTATAAAGGGGTGTGGGGCTACTTGCTAATTACAAGTTTGCCCCTCCCTTAACTTCTATGCTAAGTTGAGTCCAAATTTGATTTTGTGGGTTAGCTAAAATTAAATAAAAATCATAATTAAGCTTAAATACTCATGGGGGACTAGTCCAAACTCCTAAACCTAAAAGTTAAGTATGGTGGGCCATGGCTAATTAACATGTTAAATACAACTCAAGTCAAAATTCCCCGGAGTCCCGAATTAAGTCGGAATGCGATAAAATTCGAATCCGACTCATATAATAATTAAATATTAATATTCATGAAATAAAATTCACAAAAATATTATAAAATGGAAAATTACCATTTTACCCCTAACTTGGAAAAGTAAGGGTGACAAGTCTATCCACCTTAAAAAAAAATTTGTCATCGAAATTAAAATCAAACAATAGTAAAATATCAAAATCACAAGTCATGGCTAAAATTTAAATGATTAAAATCTCAAAAATCAAAGCATGAATTAAATGACTAAAATTATAAAATTTAAAATTACTCTCAAATAGAAACTGGGTGCTATAAGTCTATCCACCTTAAAAGAATCATCCTCAAAAATTTAAAACAAGTAAACACAAAAATCATACAAATCGATAATCGTATGCGTTTGTCCAATCATCATGATACTCAGAAATCTTCGTCATGCCAGTGAGCATGGCTACGATAATCACAGAGTCCTCAACTACGGTACATACATCTAGAATTATGGTATTTAAAGTTTTCGTATTGCCGCATGCTTGGCAGCGAAAACCTTAAATTCTCACACCCAAGAAATACGACCATAATCCGACTATATGTCCTCGTTATGCCTGCTAACATGACCCTAGAGCATTCTAAAATCTCATAATCGAGACGACCTAGCCCATACGACTTATCTTAGAAGGAAATCACATCACAAGAAAAATTTTCATCCAACGATCAAAGAACAGATAGAATCGAAGTTCAAGACAGTTTATAAGAAGGCAAATACGGAAATGAGATTCGAAATATCGGAACCTGCTATTTGCTCTGCTACTGCCTGAGTGGGCTCAACTGTCATGGCGAAAGCACACCCCTGCTGGCCTCCTCTAGCCTGCTGTACTCTGTCCTGGTCTCTTCGAATTCCACTAGCGTGGCAATCCCTCAGCTGGTAGTCAGGCGCCCCACAGTATAGACAGACGCCCAACCTCTTCCTATAAGCCTCTCTAGTGTGCCTCGACTTCCAGCAGAAGCTGCACGGAGTAGCCGGTCTATGGCCCTGTCCCTGGTGCTGCTAAGCACGCGCTGGTGCCTACTGAATCTGTAACAGAGGCTGCTGCTAAAATGGCCTCTGCTGATGCTGAAAGTGGGGGCGCTTGGCCGATCCCGCACTGGAACTCGCCCCCATGGTATCGCCGCTCCTCTTCGGCTTGAGACCGAAGTCCTCCTCTGCAATCTGTACGTCCATCAATATTTGATCGAACGTCGCGTCACGGCGTCCCGAGGTGCGGGTGCGCACTGCATGAATAAGTCCCCTACGGAACTTACGAGCCTTCTGCCCCTCATCCTGGATCATATCAGGAGCGAACCTGCTAAGGCGGAAGAACTCCGCTGCATACTCGTCCACCGACGAGTTCCCCTGCACTAGACCCACGAACTGGCCCTCCAATGCTGTAAGAGGCACGTCCGGGAAGAACTTCTCCTTAAAGAGCCTCCGAAAGTTCTTCCATGCCAGACCTCTCACCGACGCACGAGGATCCGAGCGGTACCATGTCAGCGCAATGTCGAAGAATCGGCTGGCTGCGGCCGAAACCCAAAGTGCTCTAGGAAGCTCTGCCAGCTCCGTGCTCCGCTGCACATCCTCTAGCCAGTCGTCTGCATAAAGGATGCCCTCTGTGCCCGTAAAGTCCCTGGAGCTCATCTTCCTAAAGTCTAATACTGTCCCCGGCCTGGACTGCTGCTGGTACGGCTGCTGGCCAGTAGGGCCCTGTACCGTACCCAGTGCCACTCTCTCCACTGATGTCAGTACAAGCTGATGCAAGTTCTCCATACTCTGTCTCAGCATCTCAATCTGACGGTGTGATGCCTCCGACTGGCGCTGCGATGCCTCTGCCTGGGCTCGCTGTGTCTCCATTATCTGTTGAAGGAGAAGGAACATGTGTTGTGTATCCGTCAGTATCGGAGGTGGTGGCGGCAGTATCTCTGGAACAACGGCCAAAACCCTCTGGGTGGAGATGGTAGACCTCCCTGTGCAACTGCCGGGGTCTTCGGGATAGTGGAATCACTGGAGGCAGTCTCGTGAACCTCTTCCTATGCCTGGTCAGATCTTTCGGGCAAGCTACTCGATCCAGTGGCCTGCGGGTGCGTCTTCGTCATCCTGGAGACGAATTGAAGCGAAGAGATCAATATGGCCCATGAGAAGATATTATCAAAGAAGGACAGTTAATTTAATACAAAAGGAGTAATCATGATAATCAAAAGATCAAAAGTTTTTCTAGGTGTGATTGAGAAACTCCTATCATATCCTAGGTCCTACGTCCTAATCGCAGGCTCGTACTTAGTACTCTAAGTCGAGCACCATTACGAGATCGCACTAATTGCGACACGAGACTTGCGTGGGCCACCACAAAAACGTGTCACGACCTGTACCCTGATTAGGGGCACGAGTACGTGGTTACGTCCAGCCTACGCCGCAGCATCGGCAGTAGAACGCTGTCTAGGTTGTCTACAAAATTACACTAAATAGTATAAAGGTACATGTACAGTATATACACTCCGAATAGAGGTAACATAGCAATACAGTCTCAATCACAAAAATAAACTAGGATAGATAGCACGAAAGGAAAATATATGATAGATGAAATAGTAAATAAGTCCAGTGTCCAACACAAGCCCAGTTATATACAACATCACAGGGTCTCAAAATATAACATATAAGCTACGGTCTGATAATACTAGCTAGATCGCAGTCCAGTCAAACCTAGCTAATCTATACTACTCCGGGAGTACAAAATCTAGTGGCTCTACTATAAGGCCACGGTCCTGGGCAACTCTATCTGACTCGAGCCCATAATAGGTCGAGCAGTCTACCTCAGAGTCATCTGTAATATATCATAACGGTATCCT
Organism: Iris pallida; assembly: GCA_029216955.1. Taxonomy (NCBI): domain Eukaryota; kingdom Viridiplantae; phylum Streptophyta; class Magnoliopsida; order Asparagales; family Iridaceae; genus Iris; species Iris pallida. The sequence goes on along the minus strand of JANAVB010036618.1, from coordinate 2,582,306 downwards.
GTCAGGAAAATGAGTAAGTACAAGCACTAACAGCAGTTCCATGTTAATTGACAAATTCTATAAGAAACAGTATAATGAACTACAAGACAAAGATATATGAAGACTTGGGAACCGTTCGAAAGTTGAGCTACAACCCTTAAACCAAACAAGGACCGGGGTTGTAACCCTTCTCCCGAGCAGAACTTAGTCTCCAAATCAAGGTACAATATAAAGGCATGTAGAACATGTGAGTAACTGAATATCATGGCATGGTGAGAAAGTACTGAATGTAGAATAGAACAAGATATATGATAAGATAACTAAATATAAAATATGCCTTGAATTATTAGAGTGTTATGTGATCGGCAAGGGAATCATGGTAGGGTTATCCACTTGGCCCGGCAATCTGCGGTGACCTCAACGGAAAGTCATGCCGGCCAACCTGGATAACATGGACATGGAGGTATCTGCTACACTCTACGTGAGGTGAGAGTGGCGCAAGCAAAATAGTGACATGGGGCTTTGATCACATAACCCCTAATAATTCCCCATCCTCGAGTAGTATAATGGACCTGGACATGACACGTCATGACACGGGATTCCCTAAGAGGATAGCTACTCCCTCTCAGGAATCGGTATCTATACAAGTATAGGGAACAAGACAGAAAATGTACATATATACCAAGTGTCACTCCCCGTTCCCAGAATGCATATTTTTATACATGTACAACTCATATATATTTATTTAGTATTTATCATGTATTATCCTGTATTTAAATTCCTTTAATTTTATGTTAATTAATTATCTGTATTTTTATTTCCTGCTGTATTCTCTGCTTTTAGTCTTGCTTTTAGATTCGGCCTAGGAGGGTTTTTCTCGGGTTCATGGTGGTTCACATGAACCGAACCCCACCTACCACCACCCCTTCCATTTAAAGCCCCCATCCCCTTCTCTCTCCTCATAACTCTCCTTCACCAATTACTTCTTCTTCTTCCTCTTCACTCTCTTCCACCTACCAGGAGAAGGCAAGTACATCTTGCTTCTCCTTCACCCATTTTTATGGTTCATTTGTTTTCCTCTTGTGATTCTAAGAGAGTTTACTACTTAGCATTTTTGATTTCTTTGGCTTGTTTCTTCTAGATCTAAGTAACAGTATTCTCGGTTCTTCATGGGTTTTGATCCACCAAACTGGCGTGCTTTTTGGAGTAGATGGTTCGTGTGGTGGAGCTTCTCATTCTACACCATTCTGAACCATGGGAACCTCATTTCTGGTTGGGAACGAAGGCTCCATAAGATTGGAGTTCAGGAGATTTAGTCACGCACACGTCTTTACGTGTTAGCGTGAATTTTGAGTCACGCTCACGTTCTTACGTGTCAGCATGAATTTTGAGTCACGCTCACGTTCTTACGTGTCAGCAAGAATTTTGAGTCACATACACATCTTTACGTGTTAGCGTAAATTTTGAGTCACGCTCACGTTCTTACGTGTCAGCGTGAATTTTGAGTCACGCTCACGTTCTTACGTGTCAGCGTGAATTTTTAGTTACGCTCACGTCTTTACGTGTCAGCGTGACATTTGAGTTACGCTCACGTCTTTGCGTGCGTGCGTTGATTTCTTATCACGCTCACGCTGTGCGTGCGTGAGTTACTTATCACGCTCACGTCTTTGCGTGCGTGCGTGGATTTCTTATCACGCTTTTCACGCTCATACGCTCATGCTGTGCGTGCGTGAGTTACTTTTCACGCTCACGTTATGAGTGCGTGAATTACCTTTCATGCTCACGCTGTGCGTGCCAACGTGAACCACTTTTTTCGCTCACGCTGTTTATACGCTCACTCCTACCTACTAGACTTGGCGTGACTTGTTGGCCTTAGCATAGACTTGTTGGCGTGACTTCCTGACCTGGGTGTTTATATTTGCTCTATAATTTATTCATTTAATGGTGGCATGATAATTCTCCTATTATATCCTTACGCCTTTTTATGAACTCGATAATCTTAGCATGTTAATATTTTTAATATATATGGTTGTGTGGAACGTGCCCTGTATCTTGATTTGGTTTATGGATACCCAGTAAGACTGGAACTTAACCCTGAGGAGTTATAGACTCGACCCCATTTAATACTAATTGACTTTCATGCCTTGTCACCATTGATAATAATGGTTATCTTGACTAAAATTGATCATGCGTTCCAAGTTGGAACTAAGAGACTGGCTAGTCGTCTTATTGAATTAAATGAATGAGACATATTTATGTAATGAACTATTGTAATCGACTAGCCGATCTCGAATATTGACATACAGGCATGTGCAGGCTTTAATTTATTTATTTTTCTACAAAGCAGCATGTGTACTTTATGGTCAAGGCATGATTACTTCGTGGTTAGATTTGATTGTTGCATTACGCTATGTAAGACCTACAACCTAGCCGCACGGGTATCGTTGTAGAGTTGCGCATATCGTACCCCGTACGAAAGTACTCATTTGAATGACCATGATCTACGGCATGGGATTTCACTCAACGTAGAGACTATTAAGTTAAATAAAATAATGATTGCATGGAGAGAATGGATCCCCGAGTTCTTACATGGCAGCCCTCTTGGGACTAGTAGTGCCCGACAGGCCGGCTGGTTCCCACAGATACTGTAAACCTGCCACACGGGCAGGGAGCGGTATCTGCTTATATTATTATTGTATATTATATATTGATGATGGGCGTCCCGTTGGAACTCGTCTAATTCATGATTGGCACAATTGATTGACTGGATAGACTAGCCTTGCTCGCACATAGTAAGAATTGAGGAATCCCTATTTGCATAAGTCCAGGATAACTTGGGACTCACAATAGCAAGCCGTAGGAGTTGATTGGCCGTTCAAGATGATTTGTTTATGTACTTTACCTACTATGTTGCCTAACTGAGATGATCAGAAGGTCAGGACATGACGGGCCAACTTCTGTCCTTGTTTGGTTGGGAGGTTGGTTCGAAGTATCGTGATGTTATGTGAATCCTAGTGGAAAGTAGAGATCTATTATTATATTCTCTTACTTACTGGTTTAATCCTTCATATCGTGCTTCCTTGTGGTACTTGTTATTAAAGGTCTAACCTCTTTAGTTTTGCATAGCCAGATTTAGAGCCGGTTCCCGAGGACTCAGCTTACTTCCACCTCCAAGATGGTCAATACTAGGAGAATAATCGCAGGAGGACTCGAGTGGGTTCTTTACTCCACCGCTCGTTTTGTTATTTACTTCATACTTAGCCGTTTGGCACCGACATGTTAGTCGGATTGTCTTGCACTTACTTTTACATAATTATAATTAAGTCAGACTGTAGCTGATAACAATTGTGTATATGTTACTATACCATCTGGCTATGTTTTGTAAAGCCAGATCTCAAGAACATTTTGACTAAGCATTTGGGACGCCTTACTGCTTTATCTTACATGTTCTCTATTTTTGCTTCTTGTTTGAATGATTGAGACAATAGATGTGAAGTGACCATAGTAAGACTTTCATGTAGTATGCACCCCCTCGTCTGGTTAGACAGCATTGATCGTATTATACGGTATTCATCTACCCGTAATACGTAGCTGGCTGAGTCATTCTCCCGCTCTCCAGTATTCTGGTTCTGGGGCGTGACAAGATTTTAGTGGTGGCCCATGCAGGTCTGATTTCAGACTTGTGGGGTGTTTTAATAGGATGTCTCAATCACACATGTTCCCCTTTGATCTCATGATTCGTTACTCTCGACTCTAGCTTGACATTCTGGTATCCTTTGACTTCATTGATCTTTCCTGTCCGATCGTTTGATTGTTCTTTTATCTCTTTTTTTAGGGGCACTTCGTCCGCATCTGCCAGGACTGGACAACAACAACAAGAGCAACACGGACAACCTGACCCTGTTGGTCAGCAACAAGGGCCGGTACTAACTCAAGAGGCTATTCAAGAAGAAGTGACAGTGGAAGCAGCAGCTGGATCGTAGTATCCGGATGTTCCACCACCACCAACAGTTCCACCTACCCAAGTGGACACACCAGCCCTTATGGAGATCATGAAAGGAATGATGGCTACTCAGCAACATCAGATGTTGGCCCAGCAGCGCATGTACACTCAGCTACAAGAGCAGAATGTGTTGCTCAACCAAGGATTACAGACGGCTTTGGAAAGAGGAATGAGGACTGATTCAGGAGCATCAGCCAGGTTTTGCAAGTACAACCCCCGTCGTTTCGAGGGCACGGTGGATGCCATCTCAGCAGATGCATGGCTTAAGGATATTGAGGCTATTCTGACAGCAGCTAAGGTACCGGCAGAAGAACGTGTGGATCTAGTGAAGTTGTTACTTCAGGATCTCGTACGTGAATGGTGGGAATCAGAGGAAGTGGGCATCAGACGTCCTGTGGCTTCACTACAAGAAAAAGCATATTTTACGGCAACGTCTTACGGCAACATAAAATGTTGCCATATAACATAGTCATAATACGGCAACATTATTATTGCCTTAATACACAAGTTTGTTTATGGCAACAAATAATATTGCCTATAATTGTCACACTTTATATGGCAATAAGGACGCATGCCATGTTTAATGGAACGTTTATGGCAACAATTACGTGTGCCATATTTGATCGCAATATATTATGGCAAGCTGGATTTGTGACATAATATATTACAATCAAATATGGCAATATTTTACATTGCCATAAAATAATTAGTTTATGGAAAAAAAATGTTGCCCCAAAATATGTAATATATTTTTCCTCCATGAATAAAATAAATATGGCAATATTTTATTTGTTTACTTATGGAAACTTTTTTGTGGTTTAATGAGAATAAAAAAAATTCATGTCTATACATAAGACTGGCGGGAACATAAAAAGTTGAAATATTTTCCCTCCTTTATTATTTTGCCAAATCCTAATTCATATTCTCTCTCAATCTAGGTCTCTCTTTAAACTTTGGTCTCTTTACCCCTTCAACCTAGATCGCTCTTCCCCTTCTTCAACCTAGGTATTTCTTTAACCTCTATTTCTATTTTGTTATTTTTTTTGTTTCTTTCATTTGTGGATTTCTTTTGGGAACGAGAAGTTTTGGATTTTGGGTTCTAAGTGCCTCTAGCAGAAGGTCTCTGCTGCCATCAAGTTCGAGTAATCGACGACTAATCGGTATGGATAATTATTTAAAATGTTGCTTTATTTTGTGTTCTAATTTTTGGTTAATAAATGCGTTTGATCAAATTGTGAAATTTTTCTCCAACTAAATTACTCTGGAACACACGACGAAATTTTTTTCCTTAGTTTTCTACATTACTCATGGACCCTGAACCTTCAAATCTTCTATTATCACTTCTTCTAAAAAGATTTATAGGAAATAAGATTTGATAAATTTTTTGATAATGAGTTTGTAAATATTTTTCTAAATATTAATTAGGTTTCTTTTTTACTTGATTATCATCCTAATAGTTCTATAATATACTATTGAATATTTTACCATATATTCATGAAGATAAAATAAATCTTTTCTTTGTTTAGGATTCGATTCACTAGAATCAGAATATTCTTTTAATTATCTATGGAAGGTTAAGATTTTTTTTTACAGCCATATATGAAAGGTTGAGAACCATATATGCATATAATATTCTTTTAATTATCTATGGAAGATTTTTTAGAGCCATCTTTGGAAGGTTGAGAACCATATATCCATAGAATATTATTTTAATTATCTATGGAAGATTTTTTTTACAGCCACCTGTGGAAGGTTGAGAACCATATATGCATATAATATTATATTAATTATCTATGGAAGATTGTTTTAGAACCATCTATGGAAGGTTGAGAAACATATATGCACATAATATTCTTTTAATTAATCTATGGAAGATTTTTTTTACAACCATCTATGGAAGGTTGAGAACCATATATGCATGCATGAGAATAAACTTGAAAAATATTTATAATGATGAAATTGAATATATTTCATAAACATATTTTTATAAATGTGAGGTTGTCATTGCAAATAAAACAGTTTTAGGCCAATGAATGAGTTTGGTTGTAAATAGATTAATTCCATTAGTTTTTATCCTTAAAATAAAATATTTATACAAGTTTCATCTGTTGTAACCATTCATATAAAACAAATGAAACATAGAAATTTGCACTACCTTAAAATATATTTTTTTATTAACATTTTTTGGTCTATAGGCTAATTTTATTGTTTATCCATACCAGGGTATATAAAGATTGTATAGCTGTGAATTGGCGCACCACAACTGTCAAAGAAATGTTTGCAGACATGTTATATATATGGAGGGAACAAGGAGGCAACAAATTTAAGTTTAAGTTGGGGGTGTCAAGTACCTATTTGAATTTTGAACCTCATATAAAAGAGGAATTGTGCCTCATAATATTGGATATGATAAGTATGGATTCCTGGCGTAGTTGGTTTTATGTAATATTAATGATGTAGTACTGAATCTACCATATTTAATTAGAAGTTATTTTTTATTTGAAGTGTACAAATTGAATTATTATCTATATTTAATATTTGGTTAATGATCTACTTAAATTTTGGCAATTGAATTTAGTTGATATTTTAAATATTGGCATCTATTAATTGTCACATTTTGTTGATCATGGCAATAAATAGTAAAAAATTGATTTTTCAAATATGGAATCCGGCAGTTGCCTTACGTTCTCAAACATGACAATAAAGACATGCCTAACGAAGAATTGCCATATGGGATTGCAATATATGGCAATATATAATGCCATATAATACTAGTAGTTTACGACAACAAAATATTGCCATTAAAATAAATACAATATTTTGCAACATAATCTTGCCATTTATGGACTGATGATATATGACAATAATATATTGCCATATATTGTTCGAAATTACGGCAATTAAATATTGCCATTAATAATAATCTTTAAAGGCAACAAAAAGATTTCTTATAAGGCAACAATTAATTGCCGTAAATTAGTTCCCTTATACGGCAATAATTGGAAGATGCCGTAAATAAGCAATACTGGCACAACCTTTTATGGCACGCTATGGCAACTTCAAATTGTTGCCATATTTGTGTTTTTGTGGCAACAATTTCATTATTAACGGCATTTTAAGGTTGCCGTATAATGGATTATATCTAGTAGTGCTTGGGACAATTTCACTGCAAGATTCAAGACCAAGTACTATGGAGTTGTGGCACGGTTTGAGCTACAACAGAAGTTTATCAACCTCAGGTACGCCGACAAGACTGTAGATGCTTATGCAGCGGAGTTCTGCAGATTGAGTAGATTCGCCCCAGAGATGGTAGCAACAGAGAGCCAGAGGGCCATGAGGTTTCAGCAAGGGTTTCATCTTGAACTCTTGCAATTGATAGAGGGGCACAATTACCAAACTTTTGACGAAGTATTGACGGCAACTCGAAGGCATGAGATCACCATTCAGAGGCTTACGACAAGGACTGGGGGTCAGAAGAGATCCCACAGTCAGATTAAAGGAGGAGGGGGAGCAGCACCCCGAATAACAGCACCATCCACTGGCATTCGTATCCACGATGTGGCGATACGAGGACCAGCACCACCACCCAGGCAGCAGCAACAGCAACAGAGGAAGAACCAGTAACCCCCGACGGGCTGTACTTATTGTGGAAAGATGGGGCATACTAGAGATGTGTGTCGGACATTAAATGGACTGTGTCTGATGTGTGGAAATCAAGACCATCGGGTTACCACATGTCCCATAAATTCGAGGTCAGGAGGACCAGGGCAACAGTTTCCTGCTCTGCCAGCACCAGGGGCAGGCCAGTATTGAAGACCAGTGGTGGCAGTAAGGCTGTTGGCACAGCGTCCGTTAATGCCGCAGGCTCAGATGTTTCGGCAGCAGGGGCCGCCGATGCAGCAACACCAGCATAGACTACCCCAGCATCATCAAGGAAGGGGCCAGCAACAGCATCAGGCTAGGCCGTAGCATGGAAACCAGCAAGGAGGTCGAGGGCAAGCATCCACTCTGTCCTTGGAGGAGGCATTGGCATCGGAAGATGTTGTGGCAGGTAACATTCTCGTCGCCTCATATCCTGCAGTAGCATTGTTTGATTCGGGAGCATCCTATTCATTTATATCTGCACAATTTGCGGCACGACTAGGAATGGAGTTCGAGGCATTGCCAAGGAGGTTAAATATACTCACTGGTAATGGGCTCGTAGGAGTTAGTAGAGTTATTTTAGCATGTAGCGTTGTAGTTTACGGGCATTCCTTACCCGTCCGGTTGATAGAATTTCCTGTTGGAAATTTCGACGTTATCTTAGGCATGGACTGGCTGAAAGACAGTCATGCGACAATAGATTGTCGTAGAGGGAGTGTGTCTTTTGATATTCCAGGCATGAAGCGGTTCACCTTAGTCAGATCTGGGGCAACTCAACAAGAGCAGGGAGTAATAACGGCAATGGAAGAAGTTCAGATTACGAAGGTAGTTGAAGAATTTCTAGACGTATTTCTCGAAGAACTTCCAGGGCTACCACCGATTAGAGATATTGAGTTCAGTATAGAATTGGCACCTGGAACTAAACCGATATCAGATCGAGTTTACAGAATGGCGGAGTCAGTGCAGGCCAAGGTATATCAGCATATAGAGGAACTGAAGGAGAAGAAGTTCATCCAAGCTAGCGTGTCACCATGGGCAGCACCAGTGGTACTTGTGGGAAAGAAGGATGGGTCATCCAGATTGTGCATTGACTACAGGAAGCTTAATGTGGCAACAGTGAAGAACAAGTACCCATTACCCAGGATCGACGACTTATTTGATCAGTTGAGCAAAACTAGAGTTTTCTCCAAGATAGATCTTCGTTCAGGGTACCATCAGGTGAGGGTTCGGAAGGAAGATATTCTCAAGACAGCATTCAGGTCGAAGTATGGGCATTATGAATTCTTAGTAATACCGTTTGGTTTGACCAATGCTCCAGCAATATTCATGGATTTGATGAATCGTATCTTTATGCCATACTTAGACCAGTTTGTCGTTGTGTTTCTTGACGACATTTTCGTTTACTCTGCTAGTGAAAAGGAGCATGAAGACCACCTCAGGAAAGTGTTACAGGTTCTGAGAGAGAACCAGTTGTATGCCAAGCTCAGCAAGTGTGAGTTTCGGTCGGATCACCTTTCATTTTTGGGTCACATCATATCAGGAGCTGGAGTAGCAGTAGATCCCAAGAAGATAGAAATAGTAGAAAGTTGGCCAGTACCCAAGACCGTAGCAGATGTGCGGAGCTTCTTGGGATTGGCAGGATATTATAGAAGGTTTGTGTCAGACTTTGCAAGGCTTTCAGCACCCATGACCCGCTTGACCCGGAAGGATGTACCATTCGTTTGGTCGGCAGAATGTCAGGCATCATTTGAGACTTTGAAGCAGAAATTGATATCAGCACCTATTCTTACATTGCCAGTTGGACCCGAAGGTTTTACAGTATATTATGATGCGTCAGGTAAAGGACTTGGATGTGTCCTTATGCAACATGGGAAGGTGATAGCATATGCATCTAGGCAGCTTCGAGACCACGAGAAGAATTATCCAACTCATGATTTGGAGTTAGCGGCAGTAGTGTTTACTCTGAAGCTATGGAGGCATTACTTATATGGTGACCGAGTGGACATGTACACAGACCATAAAAGTCTGAAGTACATCTTTACTCAGAAGGAACTAAACATGAGGCAGAGAAGATGGTTGGAGTTGATTAAGGATTATGACGTAGAGCTTCAGTATCATCCAGGCAAGGCTAATATAGTAGCAGACGCTCTCAGCAGGAGAGGCGACACATTTATGTTGACAACACAGAGGCATATCTTAGAAGACCTTCAGGAGATGGGCATCGAAGTTATACTTCCTAGTGATGTAGGAGTTCTAACAAGTCTGCAAGTTCAATCCGACTTGGTAGACAGAATCAAGACAGCTCAGGCACAGGACCCAAGGATTCAGAAGCTTAGGGCAGAGTGTGAGTCATGACTTAGGAAGGAGATGAGAATTCATGAAGATGGTACACTTAGGTTTGGATCACGTCTATGTATGCCTGGTGGAGATATCAGACTGGAGGTTATGGCAGAAGCTCACAGTTCTCAGTATTCTATTCATCCTGGAGGGACCAAGATGTACCAAGATATCAAGCAGCATTTCTGGTGGAACGGGATGAAGAGGAAGATAGCTAGATTTGTTTTCCGTTGCTTGGTATGTCAGCAAGTGAAGGCAGAACATCAGAGGCCAGCTGGGTTATTGCAACCGCTTCCTATTCCGGAATGGAAATGGGAGCATATTACAATAGACTTTGTGACCGGTTTACCGAGATCACCAAGTGGTAAGGACGCTATTTGGGTAATAGTGGACCGACTTACGAAGGTAGCACATTTTCTTCCTTTCAGAGTAGGGCAATCTACCAAAAAGTTGGCAGAGTTGTATATGCAACAGATAGTCAGGCAGCATGGAGTCCCTGTCAGTATTGTGTCGGACCGAGATACCCGCTTTACATCACATTTCTGGAAGAACTTATATCATAGTCTGGGTACCAAGTTAAGATTTAGCACGGCTTACCATCTGCAGACGGATGGGCAATCAGAAATAACGATTCAGACTTTAGAAGACTTGTTACGAGCTTGCACTCTAGATTTTGGAGGGTCTTGGGAGAGTCACCTGCACTTAGTCGAGTTCTCATACAACAATAGTTATCAAGCCAGTATCCAGATGGCGCCATTCGAAGCACTATATGGTAAGAAGTGCAGGTCACCGCTTGCATAGGATGATATCGGGGAGAGGAAGATGTTAGGCCCAGAAATGATTGTTCAGACGGTTGAAGTGGTTAAGGGAATTAGAGAGCGACTTCAGTTACGCAGGACCGGCATCGTCATTAGGCGGACCAGTATCGTAGGCCGTTAGAGTTCTCTGTTGGGGACCACGTATTCTTGCGGATCTCACCTACTCGTGGGGTCATTAGATTTGGCGTTCGCGGGAAATTGAGTCCGCGGTACGTGGACCCATTTGTTATCCTTGATCGGATAGGCGATGTTGCTTATCGTTTATCCCTTCTACCTTCGTTACGAGAGGTGCATGACGTGTTTCATGTATCTCAATTACGTAGGTATGTATCGGACCCAAGCCATATCCTCGATCATTCGGAGCTGGTTGTTGGTACCAACCTGTCTTACGAGGAACAGCCTGTGTCCATTTTGGACCGAAGAGAGAAGATACTTAAGAACCGAACAATTAGTCTTGTCCGTGTTGCTTGGGGTCATCACTCCTTGGGAGAGTCAACGTGGGAACGTGAGGATGATATCCGATCACGGTATCCACACCTATTTGACTCACAAGGTATATCTCTTTCAGTATACCTTGATTGTCCTGATTCTTCATGCTTATCACCTTATGGGTAGAGCTACTTGATATCGTGGATTGATGAATTTACATATATAGTACTTGCTTTTGATATGGTAAAAATGATTGCTTGCTCACTAGAATTGCTTGTATTAGTTTAGCTCCGATATTTCTACCTGCTTGGATTTGAAATTTCGAGGACGAAATTTTTCTAAGGTGGGTAGACATGTCACTCCCCGTTCCCAGAATGCGTATTTTTATACATGTACAACTCATATATATTTATTTAGTATTTATCATGTATTATCCTGTATTTGAATTCCTTTAATTTCATGTTAATTAATTATCTGCATTTTTATTTCCTGTTGTATTCTCTGATTTTAGTCTTGCTTTTAGGTTCGGCCTAGGAGGGTTTTTCTTGGGTTCATGGTGGTTCACATGAACCGAACCCCACCTAGTACCACCCCTTCCATTTAAAGCCCCCATCCCCTTCTCTCTCCTCATAACTCTCCTTCACCAATTACTTCTTCTTCTTCCTCTTCACTCTCTTCCACCTACCAAAAGAAGGCAAGTACATCTTGCTTCTCCTTCATCCATTTTTATGGTTTATTTGTCTTCCTCTTGTGATTCTAAGAGAGTTTACTACTTAGCATTTTTATTTCTTTGGCTTGTTTCTTCTAGATCTAAGTAACAGTATTCTCGGTTCTTCATGGGTTTTGATCCACCAAACTGGCGTGCTTTTTAGAGTAGATGGTTCGTGTGGTGGAGCTCCTCATTCTACACCATTCTGAACCATGGGAACCTCATTTCTGGCTGGGAACGAAGGCTCCATAAGATTAGAGTTCAGGAGATTTAGTCACGCACACGTCTTTATGTGTTAGCGTGAATTTTGAGTCACGCTCACGTTCTTACGTGTCAGCGTGAATTTTGAGTCACGCTCACGTTCTTACGTGTCAGCATGAATTTTGAGTTACGTGCACGTCTTTACGTATTAGCGTGAATTTTGAGTCACGCTCACGTTCTTACGTGTCAGCGTGAATTTTGAGTCACGCTCACGTTCTTACGTGTCAGCATGAATTTTGAGTCACGCTCACGTTCTTATGTGTCAGCGTAAATTTTTGGTTACGCTCACGTCTTTACGTGTCAGCGTGACATTTGAGTTACGCTCACGTCTTTGCGTGCGTGCGTGGATTTCTTATCACGCTCACGCTGTGCGTGCGTGAGTTACTTATCACGCTCACGTCTTTGCGTGCATGCATGGATTTCTTATCACGCTTTTCATGCTCATACGCTCACGCTGTGCGTGCGTGAGTTACTTTTCACGCTCACGTTATGAGTGCATGAATTACCCTTCACGCTCACGCTGTGCGTGCCAACGTGAACCACTTTTCACGCTCACGCTGTTTATACGCTCACTCCTACCTACTAGACTTGGCGTGACTTGTTGGCCTTAGCATAGACTTGTTGGCGTGACTTGTTGGCCTTAGCATAGACTTGTTGGCGTGACTTCCTGACCTGGGTGTTTCTATTTGCTCTATAATTTATTCATTTAATGGTGGCATGATAATTCTCCTATTATATCCTTACGCCTTTTTATAAACTCGATAACTTAGCATGTTAATATTTTTAATATATATGATTGTGTGGAATGTGCCCTGTATCTTGATTTAGTTTATGGATACCCAGTAAGACTGGAACTTAACCCTGAGGAGTTATAGACTCGACCCCATTTAATACTAATTGATTTTCATGCCTTGTCACCATTGATAATAATGGTTATCTTGACTAAAATTGATCATGCGTTCCTAGTTGGAACTAAGAGACTGGCTAGTCGTCTTATTGAATTAAATGAATGAGACACGTTCATGTAATGAACTATTGTAATCGACTAGCCGATCCCGAATATTGACATACAGGCATGTGCAGGCTTCAATTTATTTATTTTTCTACAAAACAGCATGTGTACTTTATGGTCAAGGCATGATTACTCCGTGGTTAGATTTGATTGTTGTATTACGCTATGTAAGATCTACAACCTAGCCGTACGGGTATCGTTGTAGAGTTGCGCATATCGTACCCCGTACGAAAGTACTCATTTGAATGACCATGATCCACGGCATGGGATTTCACTCAACGTAGAGACTATTAAGTTAAATAAAATAATGATTGCATGGAGAGAATGGATCCCCGAGTTCTTACATGGCAGCCCTCTTGGGTCTAGTAGTGCCCGACAGGCCGGCTGGTTCCCATAGATACTGTAAACCTGCCACACGGGCAGGAAGCGGTACCTGCTTATATTATTATTGTATATTATATATTGATGACGGGCATCCCGCTGGAACTCGTCTAATTCATGATTGGCGCAATTGATTGACTGGATAGACTAGCCTTGCTCGCACATAGTAAGAACTGAAGAATCCCTATTTGCATAAGTCCAGGATAACTTGGGACTCACAATAGCAAGCCGTAGGAGTTGATTGGCCGTTCAAGATAATTTGTTTGTGTACTGTACCTACTCTGTTGCCTAACTGAGATGATCAGAAGGTCAGGACATGACGGGCCAACTTCTGTCCTTGTTTGGTTGGGAGGTTGGTTCGAAGTGTCGTGATGTTATGTGAATCCTAGTGGAAAACAGAGATATATTATTATATTCTCTTACTTACTGGTTTAATCCTTCATATCGTGCTTCCTTGTGGTACTTGCTATTAGAGGTCTAACCTCTCTGGTTTTGCATGGCCAGATTTAGAGCCGGTTCCCGAGGACTCAGCTTACTTCCACCTCCAAGATGGTCAATACTAGAGGAATGCTCGCAGGAGGACTCGAGTGGGTTCCTTACTCTACCGCTCATTTTGTTATTTACTTCATACTTAGCCGTTTGGCACCGACATGTTAGTCGGATTGTCTTGCACTTACTTTTACATAATTGTAATTAAGTCTGACTGCAGCTGATAACAATTGTGTATATATTACTATACCATCTGGCTATGTTTTGTAAAGTCAGATCTCAAGAATATTTTGACTAAGCGTTTGGGACGCCTTACTGCTTCATCTTACATGTTCTCTATTTTTGCTTCTTGTTTGAATGATTGAGACAATAGATGTGAAGTGACCATAGTAAGACTTTCATGTAGTATGCACCCCCTCGTCTGGTTAGACAGTATTGATCGTATTATACGGTATTCATCTACCCGTAATACGTAGTTGGCTGAGTCATTCCCCCGCTCTCCAGTATTCTGGTTCTGGGGCGTGACACCAAGAAAATCCAAGAATAACATCTCATGTCATGGTCCAACGTATACTAGTCCGTGAACTATCGTGACTGAAAATCAAGTAAGACACTACGACTGAATCGGATATAGCAGATATCAAGACAATAAAAACTATCAGTGAATGTACTCGCCTGATGTCCTGAGCTGCAGGGTATATCAATGCTCAGAGTGATAATCAGAGACCTAAAGATGAGATATTGCATGTTAATTTAGGTTTAAACAAGTTTAAGAATGATTCACAATGAATGATATGAAATTTAGGTTAAACTAGGTCTCAATGAGTCACACTAAGTCCTGTCAATTCAATCTAAGTCAGACCAAGTCAACTCTAGGTCATACCAGTCATCGCAGGTCAAAACAGGTCGAAGAAAGGCAAACGGGGTCAAGAGTTGGACTACAGTTGACTTTTGGTCAACTGGTCAACCCTGGTCAACTCTGGTCAACTTTAGGTCAACCCTATGTCAAACTGGTCAAATGTTGACCAACAGTTGACTTTTGGTCAACTGGTCAACTCTAGTTTGGATTTGGTCAAATCTAGACAAAGTATTGACTCACGGTTGACTTTTGGGTAAAAAGTCAACTCGGAGTCAACCGAGCCAAAATCGGTTCAAATATGACATTTGTAGGGTGTACCCAACATGCCACCCAAGTTTCAAGTCAATCCGAATACCCGAACTCCGTATCTTGAATTTACCCGATTATTCCTTAACATTTACCTTTAAACCGTTCTAACTTGACGCCAAGTGGCCTTCCCTTAGAAATTCCACTCCGAGCTTCCTAGGGTAGTAGGGTATTAGCCTATACAACCATTACCTACCAAGTTTCCTAGGGTAAGTGGACATCCAGTCCATCTTACGGTCCGTATCGCCCGTTTATCCGTTATCTTGAATATTTCAAGATACGCGATGGTACGGTGCGATACCATCTCCCTAATCCCACACGCAACCCCGATTCCAACTCGGGAGCCTACCCACAAAATCTAAATCACATTATCTAAGTCCCCTCCAAGTTTCGACGCGTTCCGAATCACGGAACTCAAAATCACCCCTTCACTAAAACTCACACAACCACTCACACACACTCTCAAACACCCATTTTTAACCTATACTTAGGACTAGTTTTAGGGGGCTATTTAGAGGGTTAAATAGGTATATATATAGCTAATATATAGGGTATATATATGTATATATATTGGTATACATATGGGGGTATATACGGGGGGTTACGGTGGTCAAATGGGGGCCTAAAGGGGGAAAAACTGCTGCTTGCTGCTGCTGCTATGTTGCTACTGCTGCTGCAGTTTTTGCTACTGCTGTGGCTGATTTAGGGGGGGCAGCAGCCCCCTTGCTGCTGTGGGTGCTCCCCCTATTCCCCCCTCCATCTCACACTCTTTCTCCCTCTATTCCCTCTCTAATCCTCTCTAAACTCCCTCTCAATCTCTCTAATAATCCTCTCTATCACTCTCATATATATATATAATTCACACACACATACAAATTCTCATTCTCCCCTCTCTACATATAGATACACACACTCACACATACATATCCACATACACACATACATATCCACATATATATATATATATATATATGTAGACACACACACATATATATCTATATATATATGGACACGCACACTCCCACACACACACACACACACACACACACACACACACACACACACACACACACACACATATATATATATATATATATATATATATATATATATATATATATGTATATGGACACACACACACACACACATACACACACTAAATAAATGAAGTTAAGAGTGCCTAACCTCTTAGAGGCCAAATCTAATTTATTCTAAAGTGTCCAAATTTGGGGGATACTCAAGGACATGGTCACAAACTCTAACTTCTCCTAGGACACTCCAAACGGACTCAAACTCGACACAACTATGGAAATAAATCATACATGGTTCAAACTATTTATCATGATGAAGGAAATAAGTTAGAGAATAGGTTATACCTATCGGGAGATGGATTCCCGATTCGAAAGTCCTCCGACGCGGCTCCGACACAACGAATTGTTTAGGACACACCCTTGCACTTCTTGCTCCCAAAAGCTTGGAGAAGCTTCACTTGGGGAAGAGGAAGAGTTCTATGGAAGAAAAATGGAAAGAAATGAATTATTTAGAGATGATTCCTAAGGAATTTCTATTCTTTACTTGGGAGAAAACTTGTAGAAGAAGAAGAAATTTGAAGTGAAAGAATGGAAGAGGGAGAGAGAATGTGGCCAGCCCTAAAAAGGGGTGTGGGGCTACTTGCTAATTACAAGTTTGTCCCTCCCTTAACTTCTATGCTAAGTTAAGTCCAAATTTGGTTTTGTGGGTTAGCTAAAATTAAATAAAAATCATAATTAAGCTTAAATACTCATGGGGGACTAGTCCAAACTCCTAAACCTAAAAGTTAAGTATGGTGGGCCATGGCTAATTAACATGTTAAATACAACTCAAGTCGAAATTCTTCGGAGTCCCGAATTAAGTCGGAATGCGATGAAATTCGAATCCGACTCCTATAATAATTAAATATTAATATTCATGAAATAAAATTCACAAAAATATTATAAAATAGAAAATTACCATTTTACCCCTAACTTGGGAAAGTGAGGGTGACATATTGTAAGCCAAGTCGGTATATCGAGTTGTAATTCATTGTATCCAAATATCAAATGTAAGCTGTATAGCATTGTTCAGTTGGCTTTCAATGTGAAGTGAGATGTGCTGTAAACATTGTACTTCAATACAAGTCATGTACTCTTCTTTAATTATCAATAAAGAGAATAAAGTTCTATATATCTCTGTGTGGCTTCAAGTTACCCTTTTATCTCCGCTGCTATAAAGAAGTGATCTATTTCTATTCAATGAGAGAGATTGTCCTTATTAACTTCAATTTGTCTGCTTCTGCCGCTGCAATGTGTCCCTATTTGAAGATAATCGATTATGTACCATCTTTGCCTTGTACAAGTGCAATACCAGACTTGTACGGCATCACGCCCAAGCGAGGACGATCGATCCCAAGAGATAAAATATGTGAATAAATGACTCTATGAATCGGGGCATGACAAATTGGTATCAGAGCACGGCTTTACGTCCTTGGTCTCTTCTTTGATTCATTTCAAATCAAAGTTGCATCGACGATTAACCAAAGTTGCTTCCGCGATCACTCAACGTTGCTTTCGCGATTAAGTCAAAGATTGCTTCCGCGATTATGCTATTATTGTTCGGTAATCATCCTTATGTTATCTGTGCTTGAAAGTTTGTTGACCCTCTTGGCTGCTCACTGGATGTTCCATACAATAAGTCTATATACATTGTGATGCCCCTAAATGAATGATTGTTGTTGGTTTGGACACAAATAACCCAACAATGACTCAATGCCATAGTATGCTATATTGTGAATGCTGTTTGGAATGTGGGAATAAAGGAAATGGCTATGTATGCTGCAACAAGTTGAGAATTGCTTGTGATGTTGGAAAAGAATTGGGAATGAAATAATTGATGGATGAGTTCAACAGAATTGGTGAATTGACTCATGTGTGCTGGCTACTGCTTTCTAGACCCTAAGAATGTTGGTTTGTGATATTGAGATCCCGAGATGTTGGTTGAGTATTGTGATCATTATAGATCATGAATGTTCGTAACATATTGAGTTGGTATTGTTTAAGGATGGCTTCGTTTCTGAGTGGTATATTGCCTCTACCACCTCAGAACGAGATGTATGTTGACCCTTTCCATAGGATAGCGATGAGACTATCTGTAGGTACTGGGTAGTGTCGAGACGTAGCTGGGAGTCATGTATTGTTGCTAGATGACTCGAGTGTCCCCTGACGGTGATGCTATGTTGGGTAGCGAGATTCTAGAAATTGTAACCGGTGGCTTGGTTAGCAATTGTTTAGTCGAGTGATGACTCAGACTAGTAAGCAGTTAGTATGCTACGGGTAAATAGATTTGGCTAGAGAATGTTGTGGCTTAGAACATCTGAATGTTGACTTCGATTGGTTGGATGTAAATCAAATGTGGCTAATACAAAGTCTGTTGTATAGCTGAAAGTTTTGAAAATATTGTCGGTGAATCAAAGGAATATTAGAGATCTGTGTTTGATCCTAAGGGTAGTAGATGTTAATCCATTTAGATCACCAAAGGATAGTCGTTGCCTATGTGCATGTGTGCTGAGGAATTTAATAGGATTAGAAAAGTAACAAGTAGCCACTTTAACTATTGTGTTGCCTAGAGGATGGTTAAGTGATGCATAAATTGTCGGATTGAATGGATGAACTATTTGACCATTGCTGCATGAGATTTAAGAATGTCCGTAAGATAGTTTGATGATTGAGAAACGAATGGGATTGAGAAATTTCAAACGTGTTGGATAATGTCGGTATAGGTGATTGTTGGTTGGGATATAGATTGTTGGCTTATGACTTAGTGGTGTGACTTCGTCATACAGACCGAATAGTATGATTCCATAGTTATGTTAAGACTATCAGAATCAATGACCCTTGAGTAGTTAGCCTTGGCTTACGGGTTCGTATGGGTATAAAGGAATTGGAATAGAAATTGAATCGTTGGGAATTTTACTTGATGGATTATTGGAACGATGAGAATCGTATGTCGGATTGGGAATTGACCGTAATGTTGATAGATCAATCTTAGTCGATCGTTGGGTAAGTCTAGAGTGAGCCTCTGTGGGAATTATTTTCTTGAGGAAGACACTAGATAGATAGACTTGACCCTAGAAACCGTGGCCTGCATGACCAATTGTTGGCATAACCGACAATGGCGAATAGTTATTCAGACTGAGTCGATACCCATAGGTTTGGGTAGAGTTCCTTAGAACTGTTGGTTGCTTGTTGGCCTTAAGAATAAGAAACTAGTATAACCCTAGTAGTCGTCCACTATAGAAAAGTCACCTGAACGATTAAGTTTAGCTGTCAGTGTAGCTAACCTTAGAGATTGACTGAATAATTGGTGACCATTGGAGACCCGTAGGATGACCTTGTGGCATTGAATGAGAGACTGTGATAATAAGTATTGACCTAAGGGAATGTATGCTTCAACTTGTATCTTAAGAGATGTTTGACCGTTGAGGATAATATGTCGGCCATAAGTGGGAATTGCAATCGTAAGGTAAGACTTGAGTGTACCTATAGTCGGGTAGCTAAGTAACCTTGAATGTTGCATAGAATTATACCCTGACTCGGGTAATCGATAGTGGGTGACGTCGGATTGTATCTTTTAGAAAAAAAGATGAATTGCCTCGGTGAGAAATATTGTTGGATTTAGGAAGGAATGTGATTGCATGTTGTGAACCCTTTATATGTTTGGCTCTAAGTTAGACACTTGATCGAATGTTAGAAATGTTAAGCTTGGGTAGAGAGCTTAACCAAGTTGTTCCTGATATTAAGTATTATAGCCTGGAAGATAGTGATTGTGGCAAGGTGAATAAAGCAATAAGTCAAATGAAAGGATGCTAAGTCGGATTTAGAAAAGAGAGTTATATTGTGGCTGATCGAATCGCACTAACATAGAAGTTGGCTGAAATGCATATGTTTTGGGGACGCCTAAAATATGTGTATGGATCCAGCCGAAGTGATTGGTTGCGACTGAGATAACATTATGGGAAGAATTTATCGCACTAGCGCGGACTTTGGCTGAAATGCATATATTTTGGGAACGCCTAAAATATGTGTATGGATCCAAACGAAGTGATATGTTGCGACCGAAATAGAAATGCAAGGAAAATGTTGGCAAATCAATGAGAAGTTACAAGTAGTTGAAAAAGAGATAGACAGATCGAATCGTTGATGGATTTAAATGGTACAGTTGGATAACTTTTTTAATATGACCGAGTGTGCTGAAATGAATATTGAATTGAAGCTGAATGAATAACTCATTGTGACTAAGTGAATCTAGTAGAAGAGTTGTTTCCTTAAGTTTCGAGGACGAAACTTTTTCTGAGTGGTATATTATGTAATGTCCCGCTCCGTACGAGGCATTTGGTTGGCTTATTGGATGGGATCAGAATATTGGACCGTGACTTATGTTAGGAATCGGAAGAATTGAGACTGATGCAGTCTCACTTAGCTGGCCAGATGGAATGGGTATTGGAACGTGGCTCGCTGGTGGAGCTACGCATAGTAGAATTGTGTGTGATCGGAACAGAAGACCCTTTATTGCAAGTGAGTGGAACTGTCCTTCCTCCTCCTTACTCTTTCATGCTTAATAAATGAAGTATTGAAATGCTATGAACTGCCCCTAAATGTCCCATATGTTAGTTGCTGAATAATAGAGATGCTTATGCTGAGAATTATTGAAATGTACAACATATTGAACTGCTAATGTGATTCGATGCCTGAGATTGAATTGATAACCTTGTTCCTTATGTTTAATGCTGCTGAAACGATAAAACACTTGAATCATGAGATGCCTTGTGAATGATAGAATAAGAAATGAACTGGCTGTGCTATCAACCCAATGAACTGAATGAAACACTAGAACCATGTACTCTCTGTATATCTGTTGCAAGAATGTGAAATGCTGCATGTCCCTTATAAGCAATGAATGAATAATGATAAAGCTGGGATCGTTGAGATCACCCAATAAAATAATGGTAATGATGAAATGAATAAGTCATTGAATATGACTAATGATGCACTATTGCCTTTACTTTCCTTAATATGTTTTACCATACGATTTTGTTCACAATCGAGTCGGACACGCATTCGCATGGTCATGGATAACTTGTATACAAGGTTTGAGTAATAATTTCCTCGAACGGTTCCTAGGGCCCTGGGGACCGATTCGGCCTAGGAGGAAATAATGATGAGTGCTATGGGAGCACGGATAAGGCGGGGTGGCATAGAGGCTCGCCACCTACTATGCTGACCGCATTATCTTGAAATAAAATAGAATGAAAAGAGTCCATATGGTTTAACAACACCTGTAACCATGTAGTCGGAATACATGCTAATGAATGTTTTGTGCAGGCAGAGTAAGTATATCGGATAGCCTGTATTTGATACAGGTACGAGAAGTCGGCTATCGGTAAGAAATCACATAATTGTGATATTGTATAAGTTGGTTTAACTTGCCTGCTTAACATGTTCCATTCAAGTATGCTAGAAAGATGCCTTACTTTAAATAGTGCTCAAACATAACATCTATGCTAAGTGATGCTTAAAGTGAGAATTGTCATAACATGTTTAAGATGTTAATGTTAACAATGCCTCAATGACGCCTTTGCATGATAACACCAAGAATGCTAAAATGATATGTCCACATGAATGCTACTGAGAATATGTTTACATGCTTCACTCTGATTATTGCCCATGAACTGTAAACTGATGTTAGGCCCCAAGTAGAAAGATCAATCTAATAAATGCTTGCTTAAATGATCACTTTAATGTTGGGTTATGCGAGTGGGTTGGATTCTGCTCGCCAGTACATAGATGATGTGCTGACCCACGTATCTGTGGGCAGGTGCTCGTGCTTGGGATATTCTACATATGAAGATTGGCTTGATTGGTCCCACGGCATCGAAGATTTGTTGGGCATACAGAAGCTCTCCTTGCACAAGATGATGTCTTCTGTTTATAAAGGGCATAATGTATAGAACATTGTAATCAGTTGTACCAGTGAGATTGTAAGCCAAGTCGGTATATCGAGTTGTAATTCATTGTATCCATATATCAAATGTAAGCTGTATAGCATTGTTCAGTTGGCTTTCAATGTAAAGTGAGATGTGCTGTAAATATTGTACTTCAATACAAGTCTTATACTCTTCTTCAATTATCAATAAAGAGAATAAAGTTCTATATATCTCTGTGTGGCTTCAAATTACCCTTTTATCTCCGCTGCTATAAAGAAGTGATCTATTTCTATTCAATGAGAGAGATTGTCCTTATTAACTTCAATTTGTCTGATTCTGCCGCTGCAATGTGTCCCTATTTGAAGATAATCGATTATGTACCATCTTTGCCTTGTACAAGTGCAATACCAGACTTGTACGGCATCACGCCCAAGCGAGGACGATCGATTCCAATAGATAAAATATGTGAATAAATGACTCTATGAATCGGGGCGTGACAATAAGAACTATAAAAATAAGAATCTAAGTACACACCTGAAATACATAATTAGTGTTCAAACAACATCTTAATCCATAACTTCATCACATAGATCTATAGATAAAAATAAATATTTGATTTAGAAGTATTCAAAAAATAGGAAGGCATTGGTAACGAAAGCATTCAGGCAAAAAAAAAATTGTAACTTCATCACATAAATCAACACTGCTCACACTCGTCATTTAACCATGTAATATGTTGAACAAATTAACAACATATATAAGAACATAAATATAGATGCCACGAATTTGTTGAAGAACAAAAATATAGATTATCAGTAATTTGTTTTAATTGATTCATATCTGCACAATTTAAAAAATAATAAACAAACAATAAATCAAGTTTCAAAATTAGCAAAAATTGTAATATATACCAATATACAATTATTGTATTGATATATATGTCGGATATTAAATCTTCCATTTGGAATCTATTTTTTTATAATAAAAATTGGTTGGCTGGTCTTATTTTTATACCGAAGGATCAACAACGACTTCACTAAAATTCACAAATCACAAAGGTACATGTGCAAAGATGTATATGATTTATTCAAGTGAAAGTCTATAGGCTCATCGACTTCCCTTGTCATACAAATTTTAATCATTTAGATAGCTATGAATTAAAATTTTAGGAATGCTTCAAATCAAAGTCTTTGCTACAACAATTTAGTTTTATGAAGATTTTGCAATGTCAGTAAGTATTATCAAGATTTTTTTACTTCTGTTCGGGTATAATTAAATAAAGATAAAAGGTTAACTTATCATCAGGTAGCTTCATTTACTTTCAATTCAATGGGTAACAGCTAATCGAACGAGAATAAAACATTAGTGATTAAAATACATGAAGTGGAACATTCCGCTAAGGATAAAAGAGTTAGAAATAACTAGATTATATAATGATAAAAAGTAAACACCTTAGAGAGCTTGTTGAGCAGTCAAAGCACATCTGGAATCTTCAAATTCAGCAAAGCAGAAGACCTAAGCCATTTCCCCAGTCTTTCAGCAAAGCAGAAGACCTAAGCCATTTCCCCCCAGTCTTTCAGCAAAGCAGAAGACCTAAGCCATTTCCCCAGTCTTTCAACAAAGCAGAAGACCTAAGCCATTTCCCCCAGTCTTTCAGCAAAGCAGAAGACCTAAGCCATTTCCCCAGTCTGAAAGCCAGTATTCTTATAAAATGTAAGTATGGGTCCAGGGCCCCAGACCAAGTGGGCACCAAAATAAATATATCCAAGCACATATTTACATACAGTTTAGCCAATTAACAAATAGTAGGAATAGTCTGATTCAAAAGATGGAAGCCATTACTAAGAGCCGCAACAAATAATCAACCAAACATCTAATAAGTAGGAATGTCACTCCTAATTTTAATGAGCAGGTGCTTTGTCATAACCTTAAATTTTCCATTTTTATTTTTGGTATTTTACTTATTTTCAACCATTCAAAAATTATTTTCCTATAATTATTTCACAAATATATATATATATATATATATATATATATATATATATATATATATATATATATATATATATATATATATATATATATATAGTGTAAATAAATAAATCAATCTTTCTTTCAAAATGCCCCTCATGCAATTTTATTTTTGTATTCTTCTACATAGAAGGATATGTGGCATGCATGCATGGGAAGTGACAAATGTCATTTTTCTCTCATGACTAGGCTTCATGGGCATTTTGGTCTTTTTTCCTTTCTTTTTCATTCTTTTATTTGGAAGAGGAGAGAAGCAAACCATTCTTCCTCCTTCACTCTCCAGGTAAACTCTTCCTTCTCCTCAATCTTCTTCTCCATTCTTATTCTTCTTCCCTTCTTATTCTTCCTTTCCCTTTTTTTCTTCCTTTTGCTTAATGCTGCGGCTGCTGCTTATGCCGCTACTGCTGTTACTGCTGCTGCGTTTGCTGCTTATGTCGCGGCTGCTGCGCGGCTGCTGTGCCGCCGCCGGCGTCGTCGCCCGGCCGGCCGGCCAACCGCACACCCCCTTCTTTATCTTCTTATTCTTCTTCCTCTTCCTTTCTTCCAATTCCTCTCCATTTTGATTTCAAATTCATTTCTAGGGTTCTAAAATTTAACCCAATTTCACTTCTTGTGCCCTAGGATTTTGAATTGGGGCTTGGGGAAGAACTCTTCTAATAGGAATCATACCCAAAAGCAAGGCAAGCCCTCTCTCCTTCCACCTCTCACATTTTTTTTATGTTCATTTTAATTGTTCTTGTATTGGCATGAATATTCTATGTATAATCTGAATATATATATATATATAAACCAATATTCTATGACAATAGTGAGGTTGATTTTTAAGGATAACTTGGTAGTAAGTGTTATGAATAAATATATTCCCTTAAGTATGATTTGGACAAATGTTGGACACTTCTACATAGGATAAATTGTGAATGTTGATTTTTCCGTACAAGGTTATATACATATATTTGCACATACATACATACTAAATTCATGAAATAAATAGCCCAACATTGTTGTTTTCATGAGAGTACTTCTAAATAACTCTAAAATGAGAAATTATGAGTTTTATCCATTATTTTTATCTTAATTCAATTCTGTCCATATTTGAAATTATACATATTTGACATAATTAGTGTGATTTCATAGTTAAATATGTATTTGTTGATACCGGTTCATTAAGGTAACTTCAATTATGAATTTTTAAATCAAAAATAACTATTTTGTGCCCCTAAAAGTTAGTTTTTAGTATGTAATAGCATTGGACATGTTAAAATTGAAATTAGGTAACTTGTTCATTTGTGATTATGCATAGAAACCTCATTTTGCTCTTTCAAGAAGTTAGGATTCGGTACAATAATGCATGAGTTAAATTATTATGTGGTAGGAGTTATTGTCAACTATTTTTAGCATAATATGCAAATCTGTCCAGAAATTTATTTATGCTTAAAATGACCACTTTGTCATAGACACATAGTTGGAATTGATATTTAATAGATACCGGACCAATAGGTTAACATACTAGTTAACTTTTGTCACCCTCATTTTTTCGTATTTCCCGTATTTCATATTTATATTCGTATCTGGATTTTGGCATGTATTTTTATTTTTCTCAACTTGTGGAATTTTAGTATTTCTCGTATTTTGGGTTTTAAGCTTGGCTCGATTTTAATTGGTTTTGGGTTGGTTTGGTTTGGTTTGGTTTAATGAGTATTGGATCACCATAGCCTATGCTCCACCCTCAACACACCACATCCCATCCTCTTTATAACTCCACCTACCACTCTCTCTCTCTTCATTACCACCACCATTTATTTCCTTCTTCTTCTTCTCCTTCCTCCACAACTCTCCATCCATAGGCAAGTGCATCTTGCCACTACATGAGAACCCTCTTTTCCTTGTCCATTTGCTAGATTAGGACATGGTGATCAACATTAGAACTTGGGTTTTTGTGATATGGAGCCTCCATTGTTATAGATCTAAGTTATTTCTATTTTCGGATTTTGTATGGTTTGAGCTACTTAAGTTGGATTTTTATGGGTTTTGATATTTCCTTGTGGAAGAGAGTTCAATTCCACCCTGGTTAGAACTTTGGAAATCTGGATTTAGAGTTCGGATGGCCAAGTTGTGAGGTTTTGAAGTTTTGGAGCCATTGGAGCTTCTTCTCAGCCATGGAGAAGAAGACCCAGACCCTGCGTGCGCAATTGATTGGACTTGTAGCCTGCCGACGAGTAGGGCACATTTCCAGCCCACTGTTATGTGGGGCACCCACCATTGTCACTTAAATGATTGAACTCTATTGTCACTATAATGCATTGTACTCTCTAGATTGTCACTATAATGATTGCCTGAATAACCTGGATAGCTGCAGGGCCTGTGACTACTTGGAGCATCTCATTGCATCTTGCTAGTAACTAGGATTGTGATAACCCTAGTTAGTTAATGTAGAAAGCCGTAGGCAATGATTGGCCGTGATTGCTTGGATGGAGTCTGGTCCAGTATAGTATTGTCTAGAATTGATTGATTGTAGGATTGTACCAGAATGATTGAATGATTGTCACTCCAGATTGTCACTATAAGGATTGTCACTCCAGATTGTCACTATAAGGATTGTCACTCCAGATTGTCACTATAATGATTGTCACTCCAGATTGTCACTATAATGATTGTCACTCCAGATTGTTACTTGACCTGATTTCTTATATTTATCTTGCCGATAAATGGTGAGAGAAACCAAGTTCCGTTCAGACGAAGGGTTACAACCCCGGTCCTTGTTTGGTTTACGGGTTGTAACCTAGCTATCTGAATAGTCCCATGGTTATCTCATCGTATATCATCCTGACATGCTTTTCCATATGTCCTGTCTTTTAGTGATTCTATGCAAGATTGTCTTTTGTAATTGCCCATCATGCTTGTTTTTTCTTAAATTACTGTCTCTTATTATGTAATTATATTATTGTACTAATTTGCTGGCTTTGGTTCTTATTTTGTGGCCTCCTTTGTGGCACTTGCTCTTCCTGGGGTCTGACCCAGCTGGTTTTGTATGGCCAGATACCGGAGCAGCAGCAAAAGATCTACCTGTCTTCCAGCCCGATGGTAGTCACCAGGCGTAACCAGGGCATCGAGTGGGTTTCTTTTATTCTTCCACTGTAATATTGTAAATTATTCTTTTGAGGCGTTTAGCCGACGAGCAAGTGTTAGCTAGATTGTACTTACTTACTGTCCGCCTACGGGCTGTAACATGATTGACAAGCCCCGGGGGTTGATCATGTATGACTGAACTCTTGCTAGTCCTCACATTTTTTAACGACTAGCTTCATGATCATCTGGATATGTAATGTTTGGGACGCCTTACAATTGTATATTTGGAGATCTGATATCTTGTGATTATTATTAGTTGGTTGAGATTGAGATAATAGGCTATTTTATGACCTTA
The DNA here is from genome assembly GCA_029216955.1 of Iris pallida. NCBI lineage: Eukaryota > Viridiplantae > Streptophyta > Magnoliopsida > Asparagales > Iridaceae > Iris > Iris pallida. Next base: position 2,554,632 of record JANAVB010036618.1, on the reverse strand, counting down.
AGAGACTGATGGATTGTAGTGAAACCCTCACATATCTAGACAGCCGTGACCGTATAGCGGTGTGGATTCCATTTTGTTATACGTAGCTGGCTATGTCTGCCCCCGCTCTCCAGTATTCTGGTTCCGGGGCGTGACACGGTTTAAGTGGTGGCCCATGCAGGTCTTGTCAATCAAGAAATGTGAGGGTTTACCGAATAGATGTCTCAATCAGTATTCGCCCTTGATCTTCGCCCGTATTTTCAAATCCCTAAAATTCTTGCCCTGATTACATGCTTGTATCGTTGATCTGTCCTGGTCCTTCCTTATTGTTTTCCTGTGTCGTCTTCCTCAGCGGCACTGCACCTGACCCTGCCGATCAGTAAGGAGGAGCACCTCTCGTGGACCAGCAGCAACCAGAAGATCAGGCCCAGCACTCAGGAGCAGCCTCCCGAGTCGTACCTACTGGAGGAGAGCCGCCAGTTCAGCCAGTCCTGCCTGCAGATCCTGATGATGGCACTTTGGTGGGTCTCATCAGATCATTGTTAGCTTCCCAAGATCGTAGAGGTGATGCCTTGTACCAGGCAGTGGAAGATGCTCTGAATAGAAGTGGACCCCGAGGGAACAGTACGGTCAACAGTTTTAAGCGCCTGAACCCTCCATTCTTCGATGACAGCGAGGATGCCATTGCTGTCGATGCTTGGCTACAAGATATAGAGGTGATTCTCGAAGCCGCGAAGACTCCAGAAGAAGAGAAGGTGGCTGTGGTGCGCCTACAGTTATTGGATCTAGCCCGCAGTTGGTGGGCCGCATAAGCAGTGGGATTGACAACACCTGTCCCCTGGGCAGTGTTCAACGAAAAGTTCTAGACCAAGTATTATGATGCAGTAGCTCGGTATGACTTGCAGACCAGGTTCAGTAATCTTAAGCAGATGGGGAGGACGGTCGACGGATATGCGATCGAGTTTTCCAGACTCAGTCGGTTTGCTCCCACCTTGGTGGCAACCGAGTTTGAAAGAGCGCAGAGGTTCCAGCAGGAACTTCACCTAGAGATTATATTGGCAGTAGAACAGTTCGAGCATCAGACCTATGATGCAGTGTTGCGAGCAGCAAGGAGGCACGAGTATACCTCCCAGAGAATAATGGACAGGACTGGAGATCGGAAGCAGCCCCATAGTCAGATGAATCAGTCTTCAGCACCAGCCCCGGCAGCTAGGGCTTTGACTATTGGAACTCCGAGGCAAGCAATCTCAGTTACGTCGGTCCAGTACTCGACCCCGACGTACCCTCAGCAGAAACAGAAGCAAGTGCAGCCTTCCGCCGTGGGCTGTTCTTATTGTGGGAAGCCTGGACACGTTGTGTCAGAGTGTCACAAGGCGCTGGGATTATGCTTATTGTGTGGGGCACCGGACCATAGGGTGGGGTCCTGTCCATTCAAAGTCGATTCAGCATCAACAGTATCTAGTCCCTCGGTTATGGGTCCAGCACCAGCACCAGCACCAGTACCAGCTCCAGTTCACCAGCAACAGCAGTTTCCGTTCCCGAGGCCATTGCCGACTCAGGTCCAGACTTTCCAGCAACAGAACCCGCGGAAGTTTGCCCTAGCCCAGGCTCAGGTTCAGAATCGATCGAGAGGTATATGTGTCCTCTCATCTTGCTTTTCTACCGTCATTATGCGGGATGCATGACGTATTTCATGTATCCTAATTACAACGGTACATCCCGAACCCGAGCCATATCCTAGGTCATTCGAAACTGGTTATTGGTACCAACCTTTTCGTATGATGATAGGCCCGTGTCCCTGTTTGACCAAGGGGAGAGACCTCAAGTGCAAGACTATCAGTTTAGTTCATGTTGCTTGCGTTCATCGCTCCTTGGAAGAGTCAAACGTGGGAGTGTGAGGATGATATCCGATCACGTTATCCCTACTTGTTTGACTCGTGAGGTGTAATATCTTTCTTATGCCTTACGTTTTCCCTTTCTTGTTTGCATTGTATGATTGTATGATTGAACTGCTTAGTGTAGCTTGCCTGTGCTTAGTATAGCTTGTCGTGGCAATCTCTAGCTCCTTGATTAAATTCCGAGGACGGAATTCTTTTAAGGTGGGTAGAGTTGTCACCCTCATTTTTCCGTATTTCCCGTATTTCGTATTTATATTCGTATCTGGATTTTGGCATGTATTTTTATTTTTCTCAACTTGTGGAATTTTGGTATTTCTCGTATTTTGGGTTTTAAGCTTGGCTCGGTTTTAATTGGTTTTGGGTTGGTTTGGTTTGGTTTAATGAGTATTGGATCACCATAGCCTATGCTCCACCCTCTACACACCACATCCCACCCTCTTTATAACTCCACCTACCACTCTCTCTCTTTATTACCACCACCATTTATTTCCTTCTTCTTCTTCTCCTTCCTCCACAACTCTCCACCCATAGGCAAGTGCATCTTGCCACTACATGAGAACCCTCTTTTCCTTGTCTATTTGCTAGATTAGGACATGGTGATCAATATTAGAACTTGGGTTTTTGTGATTTGGACCCTCCATTGTTATAGATCTAAGTTATTTTTATTTTCGGATTTTGCATGGTTTGAGCTACTTAAGTTGGATTTTTATGGGTTTTGATGTTTCCTTGTGGAAGAGAGTTCAATTCCACCCTGGTTAGAACTTTGGAAATCTGGATTTGGAGTTCGGATGGCCAAGTTGTGAGGTTTTGAAGTTTTGGAGCCATTGGAGCTTCTTCTCAGCCATGGAGAAGAAGACCCAGACCCTGCGTGCGTGTTTTTACGCGTACGCAGCTCTCAGTGTGCGTGACTTTTCACGTACACTGCTCCCTTGAGCGTGCGTGACTTTTCACGTACACTGCTCCCTTGAGTGTGCGTGACTTTTCATGTACACTGCTCCCTTCAGCATGCGTGACTTTTCACCTACGCTGCTCCCTGTAGCGTGCGTGACTTTTTACCTATGCTGCTCTCTCAGCGTGCGTGACTTTTCACCTACGCTGCTCCCTGGAGCGTGCGTGACTTTTCACCTACGCTGCTCCCTGTAGCGTGCGTGACTTTTTATGTACACTGCTCCCTTGAGCGTGCGTGACTTTTCATGTACGCTGCTTCCCTAGAGCGTGCGTGACTTTTTATGTACGCTGCTTCCCTGGAGCTTGCGTGACTTTTCGCGTACGCAGCTCCCCCTGCGTGCGTGACTTTTGTGTACGCTGCCCCCTGACCCCTTGTTTAACCCATTGGTTCTTGGAGTTTTGGTCTTAATTCTTTGAGCTTTGCTCTTCTATAGCCCTGTATATTATTATTTTATTAGATATTTTACGTCCATTTTATATCCTTACGCCTTTTGTCCTGAACTTGATAATCATGAATTCACTGGATATGTTTGGAATTGATAATTGAGCATGACCTGATAGTGGCCCGTCGTGGCACACTCTTGACTAGTACAATGATATGATAACCTGACCTGATATATCTTGAATAGCTGTTGCGACGGCTACCTGACATGACATGACCTGTATAATTAATCCTGACATCGTGGGCGATTGTGCTTGTACAAATAATCCAATCATGTCTGGCATCATGTCTAGGAGGGGACTCCTGAGTACCACGGTCAGGAGTACCTACGGAATTGGACTAAGGTTAATAATTAGTATAATTCACTAGTCATGAAGAGATGTTCCCCAGTTACAGGCGATCCCGTTATCCCGGCCGCAATTGATTGGACTTGTAGCCTGTCGACGAGTAGGGCACATTTCCAGCCCACTGTTATGTGGGGCACCCACCATTGTCACTTAAATGATTGAACTCTATTGTCACTATAATGCATTGTACTCTCTAGATTGTCACTATAATGATTGCCTGGATAACCTGGATAGCTGCAGGGCCTGTGACTACTTGGAGCATCTCATTGCATCTTGCTAGTAACTAGGATTGTGATAAACCTAGTTAGTTAATGTAGAAAGCCGTAGGCAATGATTGGCCGTGATTGCTTGGATGGAGTCTGGTCCAGTATAGTATTGTCTAGAATTGATTGATTGTAGGATTGTACCAGAATGATTGAATGATTGTCACTCCAGATTGTCACTATAAGGATTGTCACTCCAGATTGTCACTATAAGGATTGTCACTCCAGATTGTCACTATAATGATTGTCACTCCAGATTGTCACTATAATGATTGTCACTCCAGATTGTTACTTGACCTGATTTCTTATATTTATCTTGCCGATAAATGGTGAGAGAAACTAAGTTCCGTTCAGACGAAGGGTTACAACCCCGGTCCTTGTTTGGTTTATGGGTTGTAACCTAGCTATCTGAATAGTCCCATGGTTATCTCATCGTATATCATCCTGACATGCTTTTTCATATGTCCTGTCTTTTATTGATTCTATGCAAGATTGTCTTATAATTACCCATCATGCTTGCTTTTTCTTAAATTACTGTCTCTTATTATGTAATTATATTATTGTGCTAATTTGCTGGCTTTGGTTCTTATTTTGTGGCCTCCTTTGTGGCACTTGCTCTTCCTGGGGTCTGACCCAGCTGGTTTTGTATGGCCAGATACCGGAGCAGCAGCAAAGGATCTACCTGTCTTCCAGCCCGATGGTGGTCACCAGGCGTAACCAGGGCATCGAGTGGGTTTCTTTTGTTCTCCCACTGTAATATTGTAAATTATTCTTTTGAGACGTTTAGCCGACGAGCAAGTGTTAGCTCGATTGTACTTACTTACTGTTCGCCTACGGGCTGTAACATGATTGACAAGCCCCGGGGGTTGATCATGTATGACTGAACTCTTGCTAGTCCTCACCTTTTTTAACGACTAGCTTCATGATCATCTGGATATGTAATGTTTGGGACGCCTTACAATTGTATATTTGGAGATCTGATATCTTGTGATTATTATTAGTTGGTTGAGATTGAGACAATAGGCTATTTTATGACCTTAAGAGACTGATGGATTGTAGTGAAACCCTCACATATCTAGACAGCCGTGACCGTATAGCGGTGTGGATTCCATTGGCTATGTCTGCCCCCGCTCTCCAGTATTCTGGTTCCGGGGCGTGACAACTTTTCAAGTGAAAAGACAATCTTGTACACTCAAGAAGTCCACTATATCATTACTAGTTAAGATTTTTTTTGTGCTTTGTTTTGTAAAACAACTAACATTATGCCTACAATATATTCTTTACCTACTAAATTAAGTTTTCTTGAGCTTGGAAGAGTGTTTTAGAAGAAGGGCAAATGCTAAAATTTTATTCCTATTGCTTGCTTGCTCGCCAAGGTGAGAAAGCTACTTTATATGCATAGCTTTATTTTAAATGGCGTGGCCGGTGTTGAGAGTTGCTCCACCGAAGGGGTTGACGTACCCGGTATTATATTTACGTGTTGCCGGTGTTGAGGGTTGCTCCACCGAAGGGGTCGGCGTGCCCATTTATTATTTCTTTGTATTTATATGTTCTGGAATGTTTTCGGGTCAGTAAATACAAAGGAGACTCTGCGAAATTTTTTGAGAATTTCCGGAGTTAGTCTATTTTTCGACAAACTCGGATTTCTTGGAAATTTTGACTCTAGTTCTAGACCACTTGAACCATCCATCTCCGACCTATAATATCGGAGGGATTTTTGAAATCTTTGTCCAATTAGATACTTTGGAATTTTACCTTGGTTCCAACATTTCTCGAACTACTTAAGTTTCGAAAAAGACGAAACTAATATTTGAAAGCGACTTGACTTCTAGGACTCCCATTTGGGAGATAGTTTCTCTGAAGTCTAAATGTTTAGAATAGGTTGTATGGGGTTTTTGGGAGAGAAACCGTTGGATCACACCCGGCTGACTTCTTAGCAATATCATTTTTTATTTTCGTACTGATCAGTCCCTGATACGGTGTTCATGCGGCCGCGCAAATATCCGGGGTGAGGCTTAGCTCACTTTCTTGATCGCAATTGGACATCCAGGCCCTGAGTTTCAGCTCAGCTATCCTTTTGCACATTACCCTGAGTTTTTAGCTCAGAACACTTATTAATTCATTAGATATCCAGGCCCTGAGTTCAGGTCAGCTCTCTAATGAATGGGTTCGATATTCTTGGAAAAGTCCAAGTCATACGAACTTCTTGTTATAACACATGATGCGATGATTTGACCCAGATGATTCAGAAACCACTCATGATGTTATCTTGCTTGCAATCACATCTATATGTGATAGTACAGACGGCTGGAGAATCTAAGCACCAACCCGTTTTGTACGAGCCTGATCCCGGGCAAATGGGGTTATTGTTGAGATGCTAGACGAGTGTGTGTGATCCAGAAGTTTCTCTAAATTACATTTAGGTCTAGAAAGATCTTGTCCTGTCCTTGTGACATTAATTGAGAATCACTTACTTTTGACTAATATCAAAGTATAAGTTTTAATTGCTCTAGATACTAAATCTTGTTCACTTATCTTATCATTACATACTTCTCCTTTGACTGAGGGCTTGCTCGTCGTATTGACGACCTAGTTTTGTTCACTAGGGACTGAAGAAGATCAAGATGTGGATCAGGCGTACACTGAGAATGATCTCTATGAATGATGAGGAACGGATGGAATGTAGTTTCATTTTGAGAACATTTTCAATTATGTAAATTATGTGTTGAAGACAATGAATCAATTATGTGTTTGAAGACAGTGAATCAAATATGTATAATATGTGTTTTGATGAATTCTAGACCAAGTATGTAATATTTCTGGATAAATGAATGTTATGTCATTGTGGAATTCTGTGATTATGTCTTATATCTATGCCTATCCCGGACCTTACAGGCGACAATCGCAGGGTACAATTCGGTACTTATTGTACAGTTGCGTAGCCTAGGGAGAAGTGTCACGTGCCTCGAGTCATCTTGGGAACCGGGACGTGACACGTCTCTTTTGGTTGGTGGCCCATGCAGGTCTCTGTCTTTAAGGATAGTGTATAGGTTAAGGAGATTGTATGGGTATATATTAGATATTCTAAGGACTTACTTGAAATACCCCAGGACAGAAATATGTAAATTGAAGATTGAATTCCTAAATTAAAGAATCGAGGATTATGCAAGGATTTGGGATATGAATCTTGATTAAACTTTATTTAAACATTGATGATGCATTGTTTCTTGTCATAGATTTCTAATTCGAGGATTTTTGGGTATAGGTCATGGCTCAATTTATGTCGAGCATCTTCTGGGACGGGAGTGACAGAACTTTCTACGGTTACGTGCAGTTCGCCCGAAAGGCCTGGCTAGTGGTAGACGATGCAGAAGTCCCAGTATTCGGAGTTTACTTCCATCGCCTGCGTCCCAAGCTCCGGGACATTGAAGATGGAGCAGAAGTTTATTATGAGAAGGAACTACGTTTGATATTCTTCCTTGCGAAGGACGGTCCCTCTTCCTTTACTTATGGGTATGATGGGACCATCAGCGAGTGGGAAGAGACCAACCCCTACGATAAGATTTTAGAGATCACTTACCTGAAGCTGACTAGGGGTTAGTCAGGATAACTGGGAAATGGGATAGCTTTTTGTCTGCTGTACAACATTTTGACGGATCAACAGATATATGTATATGTATGTGTAGAAAGATATGCTGTGGAGGTGTAGAGGGGGAATTTTTTTGTCTGTTGTATTATATTTTGGAAATTACAACAGATGTATATAGTTTTGTATAGGGTTAGAGTATAGAAGTCGTAAGGACTTCCTTGTGAAGCATATTGTAATCCTGTTTTGTGCAATAAATGAAATATGCTTCTTTTGGCTTTAACTATCTTAATTGTGATTGCCTTTCTTATCTCCTTTAGCAATCAAGTTCTTTAAGATTCTCCTTTAAATTTTGCATTAAGAATTTTCCATCCTTAACATTTAGGAAATGTCTTCTTCACCAAATCCCGACACATTGCAAACGAAAACCACCGAGATGCGTCCGACAGACGCTATGAAAAGTTTTCAGAAAATTTTGGCAGCCAACACCCAACAAATCCAACTTTCCCAAGCTGTGTCTGCAAAGCTACTGGAAAGATTGGATGTCGCAGCTGCTCCTAAAGCTGGGACCCTTTCGGATTTCAGGACGATTAAGCCCCCAGAGTTTAAGGGGACTGAAACTCCTATGGAAGCAGCACAGTGGATTAGGACCACAGAAGGGTTGCTGAAGGGCTCGAAGATCGTGCCAAATGACATAGTGTCTCTTGTAAGGATTCAACTGAAGGACGTTGCCGATATCTGGTGGAGCTCCTTACACCCGGAGGAATCAGATGAGATTGTATCATGGAAGAAATTTAAGGAAGAATTTGAAGAGAGATTCTTTCCCCCAAGTGCCAAGTTGGAGCTGGAAAGGAGATTCCTACATCTGAAGCAGAATAAGACATCTGTTGATGAATACCCGACGAAATTCACAAGACTAAGCCGGTAGGCTTCAAGCATGGTGACTACGGAGAAGGCAAAGGTGGTCCGATTCATGGAAGGGCTGGACGAAAAGCTGGAGATGAAGGTTGCCCCTACAAATGTCAGACTTACGCAGAAGTGGTCGAAGCTGCAAGAGACCAAGAAAGGATGCAAAATGATAAGAATAACTCGAAGGCTGCAGGACAAAAGCGAAGTCTGGAGACCGGCTCACCTCAAGGAAGGACCTCGGAACAAGGACAACAGAAGCGTGCTCAACATGAGCAGAATAGAGTCACGCTAAGCTGTTCATACTGCGGGAAGTCCGGGCATACAAAGAATAACTGCAGAAGACTTCAAGGGAAGTGCCTGAAGTGTGGATCCTCCAACCACCGGTTGAACCAATGTCCCCAGAACAATAGAAGATCTGTAGCACAGAATAATACACAGGGACCAAGAGTTGCAAACCAGGGATTTCAACAAAGGCCTTTCTTTCAAAGCAATGAGCCCAGGTTTAATGCTGCTGCAGCACCACAAGCACAAGGTCATGCCCCTACAGGATATCAGCAGAGACCGGCATTGGCACCACAGGTGCATCAATTCCATCAAGCTCAAAAGGCTAATCAGAATCATAACAACAGAAAGAAGAAGAATCACGGTCAAGCCTTTATGATGGATAGCAATGATGCTGGAATTACGGGAGACGTGGTGACAGGTACTATACTCGCTTCTTCTAGCCCTGCATCAGTATTGTTTGATTCTGGAGCTACTCATTCCTTCATATCTGTATCATTCATAACTGAGTATAATATTGAGACTCAACCTCTAGTTAGAAAATTGAAAATCCTTACGGACAATGGTGTAGTAGAAGTGAGTCGAATTTGTAGAAACTGTCCAATCAAAATGGGAGGAGCAAGCTTCCGAACTAGACTATTAGTCTTTCCCATGGACAACTATGATATAGTATTTGGAATAGATTGGTTAATAGCAACCTCAGCAATCATTGATTGTGGACAAGAAAAAGTTCAGTTTTCCTTACCTAGTAGGAAGTTGCATGAATTTGTTAGAGCCCAGAAGGAGTTCGACAAAGAAGAGTTAGAGAGGTTCGAACTTAGGAGTCTCATGAACCAAGTAATAGAGGAATGGCCAAGGGTTGTAGATGAGTTTAAGGATGTATTTTCTGATGAATTACCCGGATTGCCACCAGATAGGGCAGTTGAATTTAGCATTGATCTAATTCCTGGAGCAGCCCCTATTGCTAAAAAGATATATCCAATGAATAAGGAGGAACTAGCAGAATTAAATAAACAAATCAAGGAATTGCTAGCTAAGGAGTTTATCAGGCCTAGTGTTTCTCCGTAGGGAGCGCCTGTATTATTTGTAAAGAAAAAGGATGGAAGCCTGAGATTGGTGATAGATTATAGAGCACTGAATGAACTGACAATCAAGAACAAATATCCACTCCCTAGGATCGATGAATTATTCGACCAACTTGGAAGTGCAACTGTATTTTCCAAAATAGATCTAAGACCAGGCTTTCACCAAGTGAAGATTAAGAAAGAAGACATACCAAAGACTGCTTTTAGAACTAGATATAGACATTATGAGTTTCAAGTCATGCCTTTTGGATTGACAAATGCTCCGGCCATATTCATGGATTTGATGAATAGAATATTCTATCAATATCTGGATAAATTTGTGATCGTATTCATTGATGACATATTGATCTACTCGAAGAATGAGGAGGAGCACGAAGAACATTTGAGGATAGTACTTGAGACTCTACGACAGAAGAAGCTGTATGGGAAGCTGAGTAAATATGAATTTTGGTTTAAAAGAGATTCCTTTCTTGGGACACATAGTCAGTGGAGAAGGCATAACAGTAGATCCTAAGAAAATAGAAGCAGTTAAATTATGGCCTACTCCCAAGAATGTAGCTGAAGTTCAAAGTTTCATTGGTTTAGCTGGATACTATAGAAGATTTGTGGAGAACTTTTCCAGAATAGTTGAGCCGCTTACTAGATTGACTCGGAAGAATGAGAAATTTGTTTGGACTGATAAATGTCAAGCGGCATTTGAGGAATTAAAGGAAAGACTTGTCACAGCACCAATATTAGCTCTACCCTCAGGATCAGGAGGTTACGAGATTTACAGTGATGCTTCTGGTAAGGGTTTGGGCTGTATACTGATGCAGCACGGAAGGGTTATCGCTTATGCTTCGCGGCAGTTGAAGGTTCATGAGAGGAACTATCCAACACATGATCTGGAGTTAGCAGCTGTTGTGTTTGCACTGAAACTGTGGAGGCATTACTTGTATGGTGAACAGATCAAGATTTACACAGATCATAAAAGTTTGAAATATATGTTCACCCAAAAGGAGCTAAATATGAGGCAACGTAGATGGCTTGAGCTGCTTAAGGATTTTGATATGGAGTTGGAGTATCATCCAAGCAAGGCGAACAGAGTGGCAGATGCTCTTAGTAGGAGGCCTGAGGCTTTCTTTATGAACACGCCCAAGGAGATATTGGATGATCTCAGAAAAATGGGGATTGAAGTGATATGCCCAGTTGTAGATGGAATTTGGGAAAGTTTACAAGTTCAATCATCCTTAGTAGAGAGAATTAAGGAAGCACAGAAGAAGGATGTGAAGCTACAAAAACTGTGGAGTCAAACTGAAGCTGGGGTACAAACTGGATTGACGAAGCATTCTGATGGATCCTTGAGGTTCGGGAGTTGTTTATGTGTACCATTTGGAGAACTCCGGACTGAGCTAATGACTGAAGCACATAGTTCTCAGTACTCCATTCATCCTGGGAGTACGAAGATGTACCAGGATTTGAGATAAAACTTTTGGTGGCATGGAATGAAGCGGAAGATAGCTAAATTTGTCTCAAAATGTTTAGTGTGCCAACAAGTGAAAGCTGAGCACCAACGGACTGCTGGACTACTGCAACCACTACCAGTACCTGAATGAAAGTGGAAGCATATTACAATGGATTTTGTATCAGGACTCCCAAGAACACAGAAGGGTAACAATGCCATCTGGGTGATAGTGGATAGGCTTACAAAGTCCGCGAGATTTCTACCATTCCGAGTTGGACAATCTATGGAGCATCTAGCGGATATGTACATGAAAAAAGTTGTTAGCCACTATGGGGTGCCGGTAAGTATCGTCTCAGACAGGGATACTCGGTTCACCTCCAAGTTTTGGAGAAGCTTGCAAGACAGTCTTGGCAGTCGCCTGAAGTTCAGTTCAGCATATCACCCACAGACTGATGGACAGTCAGAAAGGATGATACAAATTTTGGAAGACATGTTGAGAGCATGCTCTCTAGATTTCCAGGGATCATGGGATGACCATCTGTATCTGGTAGAATTCTCTTATAATAACAGTTATCAGGCCAGCATCAAGATGGCACCATTTGAAGCACTGTATGGAAGAAAGTGCAGATCATCTATATGTTGGGGTGACGTCGGAGAACGACAACTTCTAGGGCCAGAATTGGTCACTCAGACAGTAGACATAGTCAAGGCTATCAGAAGTCATCTTCAAGCTGCGCAGGACAGGCACAAGATGTGGGCAGATAAGCATCGGAGAATCTTGAATTTCAAACCTGGTGATCATGTATTTCTGAAGATCTCGCCAACTAAAGGAACCATCCGGTTTGGAACGAGAGGGAAGTTGAGCCCAAGGTATATAGGCCCATTCGACGTCCTGGATCGAGTTGGCGACGTGTCTTATCGATTGGCCTTGCCACCATCTCTCGAAGGAGTTCACGACATCTTCTATGTACCTCAACTGCGAAAGTATGTGCCAGATCCCAGTCACATACTGGATCATTCGGAAATCACAGTTGGCCCAACTCTCCGCATTAAAAAGAAGCCGGTAGGGATCCTGGATCGAAGGCAGAAGATTCTTAAGAACAAGACCATCTCCTTAGTTCGAGTATCTTGGAACAAGGACTCACCGGAAGAATCTACTTGGGAAAGGGAAGATAAGATACGGCAACTATACCCCTACCTCTTTGATGATTCAGGTACTTAGCAACATATTCTTTTCTACCTCTCTTATCTTTAAATTCCGGGGACGAAATTTAAATTAAGGTGGGTAGGGTGTCATAACCTTAAATTTTCCATTTTTATTTTTGGTATTTTACTTATTTTCAACCATTCAAAAATTATTTCCCTATAATTATTTCTCAAATATATATATATATATATATATATATATATATATATATATATATATATATATATATTGTGTAAATAAATAAATCAATCTTTCTTTCAAAATGCCCCTCATGCAATTTTATTTTTGCATTCTTCTACATAGAAGGGTATGTGGCATGCATGCATGGGAAGTGCCAAATGTCATTTTTCTCTCATGACAAGGCTTCATGGGCATTTTGGTCTTTTTCCCTTTCTTTTTCATTCTTTTATTTGGAAGAGGAGAGAAGCAAACCATTCTTCTTCCTTCACTCTCCAGGTAAACTCTTCCTTCTCCTCAATCTTCTTCTCCATTCTTATTCTTCTTCCCTTCTTATTCTTCCTTCCCTTTTTTTTCTTCCTTTTGCTTAATGTTGCGGCTGCTGCTTATGCCGCTACTGCTGTTACTGCTGCTGCGTTTGCTGCTTATGCCGCGGCTGCTGCGCGGGTGCTGCGCCGCCGCCGGCGCCGCCACCCGGCCGGCCGACCGACCGCACACCCCCCTTCTTCATCTTCTTATTCTTCTTCCTCTTCCTTTCTTCCAATTCCTCTCCATTTTGATTTCAAATTCATTTCTAGGGTTCTAAAATTTAACCCAATTTCACTTCTTGTGTCCTAGGATTTTGAATTGGGGCTTGGGGAAGAACTCTTCTAATAGGAATCATACCCAAAAGCAAGGCAAGCCCTCTCTCCTTCCACCTCTCACATTTTTTTTATGTTCATTTTAATTGTTCTTGTATTGGCATAAATATTCTATGTATAGTCTGAATATATATATATATATATATATATATATATATATATATATATATATATATATATATATATATATATATATATAAACCAATATTCTATGACAATAGTGAGGTTGATTTTTAAGGATAACTTGGTAGTAAGTGTTATGAATAAATATATGCCCTTAAGTATGATTTGGACAAATGTTGGACACTTCTACATAGGATAAATTGTGAATGTTGATTTTTCCGTACAAGGTTATATACATATATTTGCACATACATACATACTAAATTCATGAAATAAATAGCCCAACATTGTTGTTTTCATGAGAGTACTTCTAAATAACTCTAAAATGAGAAATTATGAGTTTTATCCATTATTTTTATCTTAATTCAATTCTGTCCAGATTTGAAATTATACATATTTGACATAATTAGTGTGATTTCATAGTTAAATATGTATTTGTTGATACTGGTTCATTAAGGTAACTTCAATTATGAATTTTTAAATCAAAAAAAACTATTTTGTGTCCCTAAAAGTTAGTTTTTAGTATATAATAGCATTGGGCATGTTAAAATTGAAATTAGATAACTTGTTCATTTGTGATTATGCATAGAAACCTCATTTTGCTCTTTCAAGAAGTTAGGATTCGGTACAATAATGCATGAGTTAAATTATTATGTGGTAGGAGTTATTGTCAACTATTTTTAGCATAATATGCAAATCTGTCCAGAAATTTATTTATGCTTAAAATGACCACTTTGTCATAGACACATAGTTGAAATTGATATTTAATAGATACCGGACCAATAGGTTAACATACTAGTTAACTTTTCAAGTGAAAAGACTATCTTGTACACTCAAGAAGTCCACTATATCATTACTAGTTAAGATTTTTTTGTGCTTTGTTTTGTAAAACAACTAACATTAGGCCTACAATATATTCTTTACCTACTAAATTAAGTTTTCTTGAGCTTGGAAGAGTGTTTTAGAAGAAAGGCAAATGCTAAAATTTTATTCCTATTGCTTGCTTGCTCGCCAAGGTGAGAAAGCTACTTTATATGCATAGCTTTATTTTAAATGGCATGGCCGGTGTTGAGAGTTGCTCCACCGAAGGGGTCGGCGTACCCGGTATTATATTTGCGTGTTGTCGGTGTTGAGGGTTGCTCCACCGAAGGGTCGGCATGCCCATTTATTATTTCTTTGTATTTATATGTTCTGGAATATTTCCGGGTCAGTAAATACAAAGGAGACTGTCGAAATTTTTGAGAATTTCCAGAGTTAGTCTATTTTCCGACAAACTCCAATTTCTTGGAAATTTTGACTCTAGTTCTAGACCACTTGAACCATCCATCTCCGACCTATAATATCGGAGGGATTTTTGAAATCTTTGTCCAATTAGATACTTTGGAATTTTACCTTGGTTCCAATATTTCTCGAACTACTTTAATTTCGAAAAAGACGAAACTAATATTTGAAAGCGACTTGACTTCTAGGACTCCCGTTTGGGAGATAGTTTCTCTGAAGTCTAAATGTTTAGAATAGGTTGCATGGGGTTTTGGGAGAGAAACCGTTGGATCACACCCGGCTGACTTCTTAGCAATATCATTTTTCATTTTCGTACTGATCAGTCCCTGATACGGTGTTCGTGCGGCCGCACGAATATCCGGGGTGAGGCTTAGCTCACTTTCTTGATCGCAATTGGACATCCAGGCCCTGAGTTTCAGCTCAGCTATCCTTTTGCACATTACCCTGAGTTTTCAGCTCAGAATACTTATTAATTCATTAGATATCCAGGCCCTGAGTTCAGGTCAGCTCTCTAATGAATGGGTTCGATATTCTTGGAAAAGTCCAAGTCATACGAACTTCTTGTTATAACACATGATGCGATGATTCGATCCAGATGATTCGGAAACCACTCATGATGTTATCTTGCTTGCAATCACATCAATATGTGATAGTACAGACGGCTGGAGAATCTAAGCACCAACCTGTTTTGTACGAGCCTGATCCCGGGCAAATGGAGTTATTATTGAGATGCTAGGCGAGTGTGTGTGATCCAGAAGTTTCTCTAAATTGCATTTAGGTCTAGAAAGATCTTGTCCTGTCCTTGTGACATTAATTGAGAATCACTTACTTTTGACTAATATCAAAGTATGAGTTTTAATTGCTCTAGATACTAAATCTTGTTCACTTATCTATCATTACATACTTCTCCTTTGACTGAGGGCTTGCTCGTCATATTGACGACCTAGTTTTGTTCACTAGGGACTGAAGAAGATCAAGATGTGGATCAGACGTACACTGAGAATGATCTCTATGAATGATAAGGAACGGATGGAATGTAGTTTCATTTTGAGAACATTTTTAATTATGTAAATTATGTGTTGAAGACAATGAATCAATTATGTGTTTGAAGACAGTGAATCAAATATGTATAATATGTGTTTTGATGAATTCTAGACCAAGTATGTAATATTTCTGGATAAATGAATGTTATGTCATTGTGGAATTCTGTGATTATGACTTATATCTATGCCCATCCCGGACCTTACAGGCGACAATCGCAGGGTACAATTCGGTACTCATTGTACAGTTGCGTAGCCTGGGAAGAAGTGTCACGTGCCTCGAGTCATCTTGGGAACCGGGGAGTGATATGCTTTAAGAAGATATTTATAATTGAAGATTAATAATAGCCCTATGATCATCATATATACAAAAAAAATAAAGCTTTATACCTCTCTCTGCCCTGTATTTCTCTATACAAGGTAGATGACGGGTTGCTTCAGTTGAAGGCAAGTGTCACGACCCGCACCCTAGAGTAAGGGCACGAGACGTGGGTACGTCCATCCTACGCCGCAGTGTCGGCGGTAGAACGCTGTCCTAGGTCACAACATCTAACAATATAATGCTAAGAAGTTTATACTCCCCCAATGGGGGTGACATAGCAGAATGTAAACTCAATCACAACTAAGGAAGAAGAAGCACGATATGATATAGAACTCAAAGAAATACATATGATCAAAAGAGTCTCAGATAACATCTCAGCAATATCCAGAAATACAAGTCTCAGCTACTGAATATGAAAGAATATATACAACCCAGAACTCAAAGACAGAAATAAAGTCTAACTACTAGTCTCAAGACAACATAAGTAAGATATGCCTAACTAAGCTAGTCTAGGCAATAGGGGTAATGTCCTCAGCTAGAGCTGGGTCCTCCTGAGAGTCCAGCTCACAAGTGTCGTCTAGGGTTGTCCCGTAGAAGGTATTCACACAGGCCTCCTCCTCGTCCTCTGTAATATTTTCAACAGGTCCAGTCAGGACATGAGCGAGCACAATACATCTCAACAGATCATAGCAGGTTAGAAAATATAATCATGCAGTAAAGTAAGATACAAGAACTGAAGAAATACAGTATGTAAACAGAGAGAAAGAACTGTAATAAAAATATCTACTATAAGTAAGGAACTAACAGTGGATAGTGAGTCAGAGTACAATATAGACATGTAAATGGCATAGGATGATTCTGATGCTACACTATGGAATGATTCTGATGCTACACTACTTGGATATATTCATATGTCTACTTCTACTCCTCCGTACCCCCAATCAATACACAAGGATCCAACCAGGTTATGTTATGATTCCATGTAACGGCCCCCGAAGGGTGGTACATGGTAGTGCCATAAATGGGGATTCTAGGAAACCCAATAAATGGGATGAGGATTCAAGGAAGACTCTGTGATCATGAGAGTACATGTCATAAGTGATCAATGAACCGTGAAGCATAGTGATACGCCATGTAAGTGAAACGTACAGAACATGGAGTACCCGATGCTCCCTGAAGGGATAATATCTCAAGAAGGGATCCATATAGTACTAATCCGTGTGACCAACGTGACAGTATCAAGTAAAGTAATTTAATGCAGGAAAATAATTCTAAGTAGGATATGAAATGATCAAAGAATGTACTCGCCTAGTATCTGAGTGTCCGGATGAAGTGTACTATCCGAGGAGAGGTGTCTGGCTCCTAATCAGAACAGCACAAGTCACAACAAGTCTAAAATGATAACAAGATGCAATTCAATGCATTCTAAATGAATCTAGGTCAATCTAGGCCAAAGTCAACTCTTGGTCAACTCTGGTCAACCCTAGAAGTCAAACTAGGTCAACTATCCATTCTAAGTCTAATCAAGGCTATACTAGTCTAACTAGGTTATACTAGGTCTAAGTTAATCCATACTAGTCCAACAAGCTATTCTAGGACCCAACAACACTATGCTAAACTAACATCACACATAGTACATATATACATATATATTTGGCATTCAATATTACATATAGATGTATACATTATGTATATAGGCTACCACCCAATATATATATAGGCATGCATCATTCATGTTATATATACATTATACATATATTCATTATACACATTATACATTATATTATACATATAGGCATATGAATCTATATACATATACATACTATATATATAAGGGAAAAATCACAAGTGTGTGTGTCCATATAGAAAACAGTGTGTATGTGATATGGTGTAGATATATGTGTGTAGAGAGGAAAATGTGTCAATGTGAATTTAGAGTGTGTGGCATGGTGTTCCTGTGACAATAGAGTGAAACCTAGAGTGTCAATGTGAAATGCAATGAGGGGCTGATATGTAGGGTGTAAGGGCTGTGTTTGAGGGATGAATATGGACAATGATAGGGCTGTTAATGGACAGTTGAAAGTGGTTATTAGGGACTGATATTTGGCAGCATATATTGGACTGAATTGTGAGGCTATATGGACAGGCTTAAGGACCGGTATTTGGACAAGTTTAGGACAGCTAACATGGCTGGTTCTTAGGTGCTAAAGTGGACTGAAAATTAGGACAAGTTTAGGCTAATGTGGACTGGTGTATGGGACTAAAATAGGACAGGTTTGGGAGCTAGGATAGGACTGAAATTGTGGGGTGTTTAGGCTGGCATATGGGACTAATTGGCTGGCCCTTAAGGCTGTTATGGGGCCAATATGTGGCTGATATTAGGCTGGATTGGGGACTGCATTTGGGCTGAATTTGAGTTGAAATATGGGACTGAATATGGGATGGAAATGGAGACAGTCAAGGCTGGTTTGTAGGCTGTGTTTGGGTCAGTTTAATGGGTGTGTCAATGCATGAAGGTGGTGTAACAGTAAAAATGAGTGTCATGGGAAAGCAAGTGTTAATCAGGTTCAGTCATAGGCTGTAGCTCCCCTTCCCAAAATTTTAAAATATTTTATTCATTATTTTTATTTTATTTAAAATGATGATTATTAGTTTTTATAAATAATTAATTAGCTTAATATTTTATTGCTTGTGGTGATTAATAAATTTATTATTATTGAAATCGATTTTCTATTGGATAAACATTTTATATTATTATATTAATGAAATTTTGGAATAAATATATGTGTATATATTTATAACTCTTTTTCAGTTACCCATATACTAATCTTTTATGTGAATATGTGCATGCATATGTATAAGCGTATATAAAAAAAAATATGTGAGTATGAATAAATATATATATTAAATAAATGTGTGCATATATATAAATAAATATTATATTATATATGTGTGTTTGTGAATATATATAAATAAATAAGTATTTGTGTGTAAATATAGAAATATATATATATATATATATATATATATATATATATATATATATATATATATATATATATATATATATATGTATATACGTGTGAGTAATTGCGTATGTATATGTAGATATCTATATACATATACTAATAATAGAAATAGAAAAGAAATACGTACACAACAAACACTCTGCCCTCCACATATGACTTGTACCACTGCCTAAAGCAAACAAGTGCAAATGGTGAAGGCCTCTGTTATTATTATGATTATATAGTATAGTAGTGAATGGAATTGAATTGAATTGAAATGAAATGAATGTTTGAACTAAATTGAATAGAAATTCAATTCAATTCATTTCAATATGTACTAGTTGCAAGCTGCTGCAACAACAACATACGTGCATGCAAACATACATCAACTTAATCCAAGTTGTAGTTGGTTGCCATCAGCTATAAGCCCACTGTGCACGCCTCACTTCACTGGTCACATATAATGGCCAACCATGTAGAGCCAATTATAAAAAAACCTATTGATTGAGCAATGAAATAAAAACCCATGAATGATATATGTATATCCTGAATGGAACTAAAATGATGGCCTCCAGCCCAGACCCGGCCGAACTAAATTTTTCCCAAAGCAACGAAAGCAGCAGGCCAGCCATGCCACCCAAAACTGAACTCCCCACAAGCCCAGACCCGAGCCCCTGTTCGAACCCACGCGTTTATATAGAAAACGAGAACCGCAGAGAATTCTCATCGAAACCCTAAGGGAACCAACCGCCACCACCCTGGCGGCATGGCCGCTCGTCCCCAGTGCCGCCGTGAGATGGCCGGCGACGGCCAAAGCCACCGTGCTAGCGCACACAGCGCCGAAAGCGCGACTGAAACGACGACAGCAGCAGGTGCTGCGCGAGAGCGACTTCGCGATTGCGTTTCATCGCGTTCGGTCGACCAATGGTCGAACCGTCTTCGCAGGTTTGTCGACAACCTTACCCTCTGTTTTTCCTTTCAAATAGATTCCATCGTCATGCGTTAGATTCTTCGGAAACTCGATCCAAAGATCGAGATAAATCTCGAAATTCGAAATATAGAGACTGTCCCAAAGTCCCCAGTTTGATTCTCGATTTCTTGCAAAACAGTGATCGATTTCGAAATCCTTTTGAAGGCATTTATTGACAACATGTAGGGCTTCAAATCCCTTTTTACGGAATTTGATTTCATCGACTACGTGCCGAGAAATTGGATTCCGAAGTTTCCCAAAAATCTGTTTTCAAAACTAGAAAACTGTTCCACACGACGTGCGTCCCGCCATTTCGGGCGACGTGGTCACGAACCGTGAGCATCGAAAGCTGTGTAACGGCTTCGTGGTCGTGTGGGCTTTGGCAGAATTCAAATTGGTCGCGTGTGCGCGACGAATTCGACGCGTATCCGTCGGAATCTCCCCATATCCGTCCAATGCAAATTCTCTAATTACTTTGTGCACGCTCGTCAGATCGATACGAAACTTGCGCCAACAGGACCGTATCATTTTTCTGGTCCTGTATGCCAAGTTTGGTCCAATTCTGAGACAGTTGAATCCGACGTCGTTTTGCGGGCCCCACGATCCCACTCAACGGGCGATTTTGTGCACGGCCTGCCGGAATCCAACTTTGGACATACGGTTGGGTTCGTATCAGAAAACCAGATTTGTAGACATATAGTTTGACGACTTTAGAGACCGTTGACTCTGGCACGCTTTTTGGTACAAAACGGGTCCAACGGCGGACATCGTTTTGATCCGAAATTACCGTTTTGTCCATGTGTCCAGAATTGGACTTAAGGACAGGCAATCCTAGCTAATTTGACTATTCTAAGAACATTGGTAATGTTTATTTCAGCTTTCGGGGACTGTTGTACGAGTTTTGACTATTGTAGCATACTGAGTGGCTCAGATTATCGGTTTCACCAGCACAGGACCACAGGCGAGTACAGTTTATTGTCTGCATTTCGATATTGATTTTCACTATATTTCATTGATTGGTCATTGGTTATGTGATTATTTTTCTATTATAAATTGTTGAGTCGGGAATGAGAAGTACCAAGGATGTGTGATCCGACCGTAGACCTCGTTTACTTTCATACAGTAGATCTCGTAGACATTGTTACTTTCATGCAGTAGATCTCGTAGACATTGTTACTTTTATGCAGTAGATCTCGTAGACATTGTTACTTTTATGCAGTAGATCTCGTAGACAGTGTTTACTTTTCTGCAAGTAGATCTCGTAGACAGTGTTTACTTTTCTGCAAGTAGATCTCGTAGACAGTGTTTACTTTTCTGCAAGTAGATCTCATAGACCGTGCGGTGTAGTGTCCCAGACTGATCACATATCAAAGGTACTTCTAACGGTGGAAAGTATATTGGTCTATTTATTACTATTGATTTTTCTTACGGCTTTACTGTTATTTTTAAAACTCATGATTGATGTCTAACCTTTGTTTTATAGTCATTTTCTTTATTGAAATTACATTCAGTGAATTGTGCTCGTTCCATTCCTGACTGGAAACTATATTTTTCAGGTTAGCCGTGGATTTACTTAGCTTGGGGATTGACGGGAATGTTTGCAGACAAAGCCTAGAAACTAGCTAGATAGTGGAGTTGTAGTCATTCCAATAGTTGTACAAGTTTATATTTTCTGTACATGCAAATGTTGTGATTTTTGTAAATTAAATTAATATTGTGAATGAGCATATTTGTGATTACGATCTTCATGGCCGTGACAGCGTTCTACCGCCGACACTGCGACGTAGGCTGGCTTGGACACGTCTCGTATCCATTTAAAAAAAACGGGTGCGGGTCGTGACAAGTTTTTGTGGTGGCCCATGCAGGTCCGTCTTCACAAATTATGTGAACTCGTGATAGTACTTAGGTTAGTTGTACTATTGCAAGCCTGCGACTAGAACATGCTCATTCACGAACAAGAATTAATTTAATTTAAGAGAATGACTAGGATTAGGAGTCCCTTATACAAATTTATCGATGGGTAGTCTAGGCCATGCAATTTAGGATGAGTAATTATTAATTTTTGATAGTTGTCAGATCCCCATAGGTACACTATTACCTCTTGGTATGGTGATATGATCCAATGTGGATAGATTATTCACTTGGTGAAGCAGAGCTTCCTAGAATTAATGGTCTAGCCTGGATAGATTATTCAATTCCTTCTCTAGCCTCTTTAGATATCGTCATCATATCTTAGTCCGAATTGCCTATTCACTTCCCATTTTGCCCAAGAATTATTATTTTATATAATTTCTGATTAGGTTAACCATATGCGAACCTCAAGTTAGTGTCGATTCAAAAATTTTCCTCAATAGTTGAATACACATGGAATAGATTAGAATGTTGTATTCCTTTATCTTTAGTTATTTCCTCCATGATCATCTTTTAATCTGAGGATAATGACGGGTAGATACTTATACTTTATTTCATAGCCAGTTGTTTGAATCTCTAAAAACTCGAAATTTTTACAGATGTAGTTAAAGGAATGTTAGTTCACTCATAATGGCAGGACAGCAGCGCACTGTCGCCATTTATTTAAATTATGAAGACTATGGATTCACTGCAGCCAGCAGCGCACTAGCGAAACAAAACCCCTAGAGTTAAAATTTGTTATATAGGCTATAGAATGTTACTATAAACTATGGCTAGTGGTCCTCTTTTTCATAGTTACCCTTGAGTCTATATTGGTTAGAGTTAAGAAGTATTCGATTTTGTATCACATATGAATCACGAAACCAAGGGTTTACCACAGCCAGAATATGCGGGCGAGGCATAACTCTCGGTGGAATGATTTCAGACGTGATTACAGGTTTAGGATTCTATGAAGGATAGGACAAAGCCATGTATGTTCCGTAAGACCTGAAGCCAATGTCAGTGGAAGTCTGTAGTTGGGTAACACGTCTTCCGACCTAGCATTCCGTGGTCCTTTGACCTATTGACGAGGAAATTGATTGACGCTAATAGGTTACCTAGAATATAGAATTTAAGGGGTTCATAACCCACTAGTCGACCAAGGCTTTATGGATAAGAAGATAGTAAGATGGCCGTATAAGCAAGAACACCAGGTAAGGATTTGATTTTTTCAAAACTTAAATTATTTATTTCCTCCTTTCAAAAATCTCGCGTACTTGTATTTTGACTATCTTGACCAACGCTGCTATTACAGCCTAGTTTTTGCAAGCTCATTCTTTTATCGAACTTGAATCAAGACATATGTTTAGTGGGGACGCCTGCTAACTTATTGTCTAATCAGAATCAGTGTATTATGGTCTGATCAACCATGATGCATTTGGTTCGCTCTTTCATTTAATTACACTACGTGGATGGAGATATATAAGTATCTAGGATCTCATCCGCGACTGCTTTGACAATTCCCCTTGAATTATACGTCCGCCCTTGAATCACGTGATTGTATTCAGTGACACCTTCTTGAACTCTTTATTGTTTTTGTCTTTCACTGATTTGGAAAGACAAAAGCTCGCATTGATAGATAGGTACAGAGTATCCCCGCGGCTATGATAGTAGTATACGCAAGTGTAGCTATCATCGGCCAGCCCTGTGACTAGAACCTTGCTTAGAGTTACTCGTCCTCTCTGTGACCCTAAACTTTCTATCTTGATCCTTCTAGCCATTGGAGTCCGAGAATGATTAAGATCCTTCCCCTTGACCAAATGCCAGCCTAGGGGACTGCCTATTTTCAAGAGACCTATTATTGTGAGCCACTAATCATCTGTTTTGAAGCTTGCTTCAACTAGAACCCTTGCGACCATAGTCTGGCAGGTTTGACCCAATGGAAATTCACGACTCAGTTGATAGAAATCTTTTCATATGATGTACCTTAGAGTTGGTTACCCCGGCGACAACTCATGTATACTGTGGACGAGTAGGTCATTCTATTTTATTGACCATGTGTCATTATACACACTCATTCTCCATTTATTGAGGAACGATCCTTGACCCATATTCCGTACATTGTACCTTATTCTTTATTACCGAGAATCGAGGTGCGATATCCTAACATTGAAATCCTTCTAACCTCATTATTCCTAAGACCATGCCCTAACTTCTAAGGTGGGTAGACTGTAAGCCTTCCAAAATTTTGGGATATGCAAGGATTACCGATTGATTTGAATAATTCCATACTTTCCATTTAGATCATTTTATTTCCTCGACCGTGTCACTAACAATCGGAGCACGAGACCGGTTGTTATCTTCCAGCAAATTTTATATACAAGATCTAGACGAGTCCACCTTCATCTAGGTATATCATGTCCCACTCAAACACGTCCCCTTGTACTCTATTTTCATGGTACGACTTTCAGGTAAAAAGGACTAGCTATAATCCTATACCATAATATCGGTATATTTCTAGACTTCCATTAGAGACTCAACCTCGACTCGAACCTTTCAACCCAATAGGTGATGGTGATCTACTCGAAGCCCACTACGCACATGCCGCTAGTGTGCCACCCAATTGAGGCCTCATGTGCTACTTAAACACAAAAGTCACGGAAGGCGCATTGGGCTTATGGACCTAGTTAACCAACCCGACTGGCAACTAGTTCAACCACTTGGAAGGAAGCCCATTCTAGGATGCCCTAACCTAAATAGAAATAGTTTTATCGTTAGGACCGTTACCAGTTCATATAGACTGAAATCCAATGTTCATCCAACCAACGACTGATGTCCAATTAGGGAACACATTAAGACCACAATCTTGATTTCTTAAATTTCGTTCCGTTATGGAACCCTGTTTGAAATGAAATTTTGAGAACAGGACTTCTATATTACACAGATTGTAAGCCCCTCTAAGAAGCGAAGGGTCCTTCGAGACAACAAGTGACTGGACTGGAGTAGCCCAATCTAGGGAATAAGACTATAGGATCATAAACACTCTTTCTACTTGTATTATTGTATATTCTCTACCGTTCCTTAAACTTCATAATTGCTCTTGATCGTTCTTCCTTATCTTTCTGTCCTCTCTATGGCAGATAGACGAAGGTCATACTTATTAGAATTCACCAATATTTCTTAGCTATTTGTGTAAGTTTGTTGCTGTTAAATTCGAGTTGCTTGATAAATGCATGAGGACTATAGATACCATATGCCTAGGTGTTTGTTGGTAGGATTGTTAGTAACCAGTTAGAAGATTTTAAGATTTTTAGTGTGATGAGTAGTGTGACCAAAGGTGGGTAGAAGTCATGGAGGCTATATGGCTAGGAGAAGAATACAAACTATTTTGAGAAATTAAAATTTGGGAAGATTGTGATAATAGTGGATTTATTCTTTTACTTTATTTTGAATTTTAGGCATGGTTATGAGCTGGAATTTCGAGGACGAAATTATTTTTAAGGTGAGTAGATTTGTAGCTCCCCTTCCCAAAATTTTAAAATATTTTATTCATTATTTTTATTTTATTTAAAATGATGATTATTAGTTTTTATAAATAATTAATTAGCTTAATATTTTATTGCTTGTGGTGATTAATAAATTTATTATTATTGAAATCGATTTTCTATTGGATAAACATTTTATATTATTATATTAATGAAGTTTTGGAATAAATATATGTGTATATATTTATAACTCTTTTTCAGTTACCCATATACTAATCTTTTATGTGAATATGTGCATGCATATGTATAAGCGTATATAAAAAAAAATATGTGAGTATGAATAAATATATATATTAAAAAAATGTGTGCATATATATAAATAAATATTATATTATATATGTGTGTTTGTGAATATATATAAATAAATAAGTATTTGTGTGTAAATATAGAAATATATATATATATATATATATATATATATATATATATATATATATATATATATATATATATATATATATATATATATATATGTATATACGTGTGAGTAATTGTGTATGTATATGTAGATATCTATATACATATACTAATAATAGAAATAGAAAAGAAATACGTACACAACAAACACTCTGCCCTCCACATATGACTTGTACCACTGCCTAAAGCAAACAAGTGCAAATGGTGAAGGCCTCTGTTATTATTATGATTATATAGTATAGTAGTGAATGGAATTGAATTGAATTGAAATGAAATGAATGTTTGAACTAAATTGAATAGAAATTCAATTCAATTCATTTCAATATGTATTAGTTGCAAGCTGCTGCAACAACAACATACGTGCATGCAAACATACATCAACTTAATCCAAGTTGTAGTTGGTTGCCATCAGCTATAAGCCCACTGTGCACGCCTCACTTCACTGGTCACATATAATGGCCAACCATGTAGAGCCAATTATAAAAAAACCTATTGATTGAGCAATGAAATAAAAACCCATGAATGATATATGTATATCCTGAATGGAACTAAAATGATGGCCTCCAGCCCAGACCCGGCCGAACTAAATTTTTCCTAAAGCAACGAAAGCAGCAGGCCAGCCATGCCACCCAAAACTGAACTCCCCACAAGCCCAGACCCGAGCCCCTGTTCGAACCCACGCGTTTATATAGAAAACGAGAACCGCAGAGAATTCTCATCGAAACCCTAAGGGAACCAACCGCCACCACCCTGGCGGCATGGCCGCTCGTCCCCAGTGCCGCCGTGAGATGGCCGGCGACGGTCAAAGCCATTGTGCGAGCGCACACAGCGCCGAAAGCGCGACTGAAACGACGACAGCAGCAGGTGCTGCGCGAGAGCGACTTCGCGATTGCGTTTCATCGCGTTCGGTCGACCAATGGTCGAACCGTCTTCGCAG
The DNA here is from genome assembly GCA_029216955.1 of Iris pallida. Taxonomy (NCBI): domain Eukaryota; kingdom Viridiplantae; phylum Streptophyta; class Magnoliopsida; order Asparagales; family Iridaceae; genus Iris; species Iris pallida. Next base: position 2,527,891 of record JANAVB010036618.1, on the reverse strand, counting down.
GTTTGTCGACAACCTTACCCTCTGTTTTTCCCTTCAAATAGATTCCATCGTCATGCGTTAGATTCTTCGGAAACTCGATCCAAAGATCGAGATAAATCTCGAAATTCGGAATATAGAGACTGTCCCAAAGTCCCCAGTTTGAGTCCCGATTTCTTGCAAAACAGTGATCGATTTCGAAATCCTTTTGAAGGCGTTTATTGACAACATGTAGGGCTTCGAATCCCTTTTTACGAAATTTGATTTCATCGACTACGTGCCGAGAAATCGGATTCCGAAGTTTCCCAAAAATCTGTTTTCAAAACTAGAAAATTGTTCCACACGACGTGCGTCCCGCCATTCCGGGCGACGTGGTCGCGAACCGTGAGCATCGAAAGCTGTGTAACGGCTTCGTGGTCGTGTGGGCTTTGGCGGAATTCAAATTGGTCGCGTGTGCGCGACGAATTCGACGCGTATCCGTCGGAATCGCCCCGTATCCGTCCAATACAAATTCTCCAATTACTTTGTGCATGCTCGTCAGATCGATACGAAACTTGCGCCAACAGGACCGTATCATTTTTCTGGTCCTGCATGCCAAGTTTGGTCCAATTCTGAGACAGTTGAATCCGACGTCGTTTTGCGGGCCCCACGGTCCCACTCAACGGGCGATTTTGTGCGCGGCCCGCCGGAATCCAACTTTGGACATACGGTTGGCTTCGTATCGGAAAACCGAATCCGTAGACATGTAGTTTGACGACTTTAGAGACCGTTGACTCTGGCACGCTTTTCGGTGCAAAGCGGGTCCAACGGCGGACATCGTTTTGACCCGAAATTATCGTTTTGCCCCTGTGTCCAGAATTGGACTTAAGGACAGGCAATCCTAGCTAATTTGACTATTCTGAAAACATTGGTAATGTTTATTTCGGTTTTCGGGGACTGTTGTACGAGTTTTGACTATTGTAGCATACTGAGTGGCTCAGATTATCGGTTTCACCAGCACAGGACCACAGGCGAGTACAGTTTATTGTCTGCATTTCGATATTGATTTTCACTATATTTCATTGATTGGTCATTGGTTATGTGATTATTTTTCTATTATAAATTGTTGAGTCGGGAATGAGAAGTACCAAGGATGTGTGATCCGACCGTAGACCTCGTTTACTTTCATGCAGTAGATCTCGTAGACATTGTTACTTTCATGCAGTAGATCTCATAGACATTGTTACTTTTATGCAGTAGATCTCATAGACATTGTTACTTTTATGCAGTAGATCTCGTTGACAGTGTTTACTTTTCTGCAAGTAGATCTCGTAGACAGTGTTTACTTTTCTGCAAGTAGATCTCGTAGACAGTGTTTACTTTTCTACAAGTAGATCTCGTAGACCGTGCGGTGTAGTGTCCCAGACTAATCACATGTCAAAGGTACTTCTAACGGTGGAAAGTATATTGGTCTATTTATTACTATTGATTTTTCTTACGGCTTTACTGTTATTTTTAAAACTCATGATTGATGTCTAACCTTTGTTTTATAGTCATTTTCTTTATTGAAATTGCATTCAGTGAATTGTGCTCGTTCCATTCCTGACTGGAAACCATATTTTTCAGGTTAGCCGTGGATTTACTTAGCTTGGGGATTGACGGGAATGTTTGCAGACAAAGCCTAGAAACTAGCTAGATAGTGGAGTTGTAGTCATCCAATAGTTGTACAAGTTTATATTTTCTGTACATGCAAATCTTGTAATTTTTGTAAATTAAATTAATGTTGTGAATGAGCATATTTGTGATTACGATCTTCATGGCCGTGACAGCGTTCTACCGCCGACACTGCGGCGTAGGCTGGCTTGGACACGTCTCGTATCCGTTTAAAAAATAAATAAATAAACGGGTGCGGGTCGTGACATAGGCTCAACAATGAGGGCAGTGTGTCACAGGTAGAGGGGATGTGTGTTTTTCTATCTCAGTATTCTCAGGCTTTGAGACTATGGAATCACACAGTTTCAGAAATATATCAGTTAAAAACATTCAATTAAACACAAGAACTAAAAACCCCATTTCGAATGGATGTACTCGGCAGTATCAGAAAACCCAATCAACCAAACATCATCAACCACTACAAAATATGAATTCCCAGGCAAGCCAACTTAATCCCAATATATACGTGTATAATTAATATCTAATTAATCATGATTTAACATCTAAACTTCATAAAAACTGGAAACAAAAGACTGATACTCCTTACACAAGTAATTAAACCTGTCATGGCAATTTAATCATGGAAAACAGTAAGAATTCTCATTCAATCTCAGATATTCATTAGTTCAACTTAGAAAATCAAACCCAATCTAATACATGACTGAAATCTCAAAACAACATAGGAAATTTAGTTTTAAAACAGGAAATCAAATGTGAGTTAAAATTCTCAGAATTAAGTGACAATGTGTAATCAGTGTGACAGGGAATTAAAGTGTGTGTAATGTGCTATATAGGTGTATAGGCATGTGTGTGTTAATGGTAAAACCTGTGTGACAGGATTCCATGTGTGTGTGTTAATGTGAGGGTGAAGTGCAGAAATCTGTGAGTGTGTGAGTGAATGGAAACAGTTTTTAGTTTGTGTGTGCACGAGTGCTTAGGTATGTGTGTGCAGGACTCTTAGGAATAGGTAGGTTCCTATGTGTGTGTGGATTTGAAAGTATGGGTGACAGGAACTAAGAAGGGTGGCCTGTGTTCTCAGGTTTTGCAAAACCAACTGACAGTCTCAGTTTTGTGACTGTGGGTTAACACCCTATCTCAGGAAAATCCAAAAACGAATCCACTAACCTATCTGTCAACACCAATCCTAAACTAATATCCCATTAGCCTAATACATATGCAGGGGATCTAAATCAAACATTTAATCAACACAAAAATCAGAAAATGCAATTTTAAACTCAGGAAAAACAGTATCAGCTAAGAGTGTAAATCGGGTTTCAGTCCACATTGGGAATCAAGGAATTCAACCCTAAATAATAATCTAAATTACAATTAAGGAGTTGGTAATGATCGTGTACATGTGTATGTGTCTAGGGGGGGTCCATTCGTGTCCAGAAAACTGGACACGAAGTGTCCAAACAACGAAAATAAAAATCAGTGAAGAGTGCACAATCATGGTCTCGTGCAGCCGTGTCGAGCCTTCGTGCTCTCGACACAAGGCGACACGTATCTCGTGCTTGTGCACTGAGGTTCGCCCACAGTAACGCTTTGTGTCAGTGTCATAGTTAAGTGTCCAAGTCGTGTCGTGTCTGAGTTAAAGGGTCGTATCAGACGCGAATTTTCGCGTGTCTATTTCTATTTCTATTTGTATTTGTATTTTTATTTTAATTTATTTTTTTTATTTTTATTTCCCTTTTTATTTGTTTATTTTTATTTTTATTTTTATTTTTATTTTTATTTTTATTTTTTTATATTTATATTTATATTTATATTTATATTTATATTTATATTTATATTTATATTTTATTTATATTTATATTTATATTTATATTTTTTTTATTTTTTACTTATTTATTTTATATACTTTTATTTTATTTTTTATTTTTTATATTTTATTTTTTATTTTGTATTTTGTATTTTGTATTTTTTAATTTTTATTTAATTTTGTATTTTGTATTTTATATTTTATTTTATTTTTAATTTTTTATCTTAATTTTTATTTCTTATATTCTTATTTTTAATTTTTAATTTTTAGTTTTTAATTTTTTAGTTTTTAATTTTTAGTTTTTAATTTTGCTATTTTTTATATTTTATCTTTTATTTTTTTATTTTTTATGTTTTATCTTTTGTCTTTTATTATCAAAATTAGCAACACCCAATATTTAATAGAACAACGAAATTATAAAAAAAAACTAACTTTGTAAATTCAAATATCTTTCTTCTAAATCTAAATTTTAGATTTGGCCATACTTTCCATTTCCAAATCCTCTTCAACCAAACATAGTAATTCATGGATTTGGCTCTAAATTTATAAAAATTTTAAATCTATAAAATTTTAAAATCAGCTCCAAATACAGTTCACCAAATGGACCCTAAGTCGATGAGGAGGACGGTGCACGGTGAGCCCGGCTCACTATTTTCTAACATAATAAATCTATTTTCTTTTGAAATTTGGACCAGGAAAATAAATTAAAAAAAAAAAAGTTATTCGGATGTGATGATATTTTTGGCTTCGACTTTGAAAGCCCATTTTGAAGCAACTAAGCAGTGGTTACGGAGGCCAGAATTTAAATCCACCAACATTCCTCTTCTTCTCCTTCTTCTTCTGTATAGATCCATCGATCGATCAATGGCGGAAGAAGCAAAACCAGAAGAGAACCATGGTACCGATAACTATTCCTAGGGTTTCATTTCATTTTACTTTATTATTATTATTATTATTATTATTATTATTACTATGCAGCCATTATTAGCAAAGAAAGAATGGTGATTCCGAATAGTCACGGGGAAAATCTAATCGGAGTACTCCACTCGACCGGCTCGAAGAAGGTCGTGATCTTGTGCCATGGCTTCCGATCCACGAAGGTCGTACGAGTTGTCTTCTTCTTCTTGTTTCCTTATTCGCATTAGTTTTTATGTGTTTTTTCCGATACTTCCGTATGTTCGCTGAGAGGTTAACCGTGTCTTAGTATACTTTGGAGTGTCTGTGTCGTGTCCGACACGTGCCCGACGACAACGGACACGAATATGATACGACACGGTGCCCTAGTGTATTTGGAGTGTCGTGTGGCACGTGCCCGATATGGCCATTTGTCATGCGTCTCTAACTCCGTACAGATTACTTCTAAGGCTGTGTTTAATTGGGCTTTTTTCCATGAAAAATATTTTCATCACAAATTTACCACCGAGTGTATTGTTTGATAGCTTATATTTTCCATGGAATTATTTTACAAAAAACTATTATTTTCCATATTTTCTTTTTAAATGGTGGAAAATGAAACTTGCACAACCCATAGGAAAATATTATTTTCCACGTTTTTCATGGAAAGTAATGACAATCAAACTCCCAAATTAAGTTTTCCATAGAAATGTTTTAGAATTCCATGGAAATTTTTTCCTAGGGAAATAATTCAAATTTATTAGAAGTTAAATGGGAGCGGATATGTCATGACATGATGCAAATAAGACAACTTTTTGTTTTTTGTTGTCTGTGCTTCATGTGGGATGCATTCGATGTTATCTATAGCTAAGTTGCACAGACACTAAAATGGTCCAGTACCGTCACGATGAGTTTTGGCATGTCCTATTGTATTTCGGAGTGTCTATGTTGTCTGATATATGTGCCCAATATGCACTATGTTGCGCGGACACGAATATGACATAATATGGATACATTGATACTTACATGGCTCATATTAGGCTTGTCCTAGTGTATTTTGGAGTGTCTGTCATGTCTGTTAAGCGTCCAACAGAACACGGACACGATGTCAATTTTTTGTGCGCCTGTGCTTCCTGGTCCGTACACAATGTTTCATCTTCCATCTCTGTCTTCTCTTTTCCCCATCAAATGGGTCGGTACGACGCAGTGCATTTTTATTGTATTGGCTCGACGAAACATTGTTGAGCAAATTTCACGTTCACATGCCCCACCAAATGGTCAATTTTCTCGTTTGGTGCCGAATTTCTGGTCAAGGAAATGATGGACTAGATAAGAGGGGAAAACAAAACATGATTGCCAATTGGTAGGTAAGGAAACCTACGTTATTGGCCATACAGTTCAAGCTTATGCAACCGAGAAGCCTTCCGATACCCTAGAATATATATAACCTTCTAAAAGCAAGGGTCAAGTAATAATATTTGTTTTAGAATGGTATCCCTTCCTATATCTTGTATTACCAGTGGCTCGTGGAACTGAGAGGCCCGTCTTATAGTTATTAAATTTTCAGCTCCTATGTGCTAGTTTGGACACTTTTATTTGGTTGTTACTATAGTATTAATTGTTTTTTAGATACAACAACAACAATGAAGCCTTTATCCCAAAACTTCAGGTTTGTCTGGATTGATGCTTTTTAGATGCTAGCAATATTGAAGGACTCTCCAGGAGTATGGAAATATAGTACTATGCTGAAATTTCTAAAACGTAGTTGGTTTTTAAACTTCCAGAAGGAACTGCGATTGTTCCAATTCTGAAGTAATATGTATATTGTTGTTTATTCAAAATGTTAGATTTGACAATGATCATCTCTAATTATTCAGGAAGTTAATATTCTAGTGGAGCTTATTGCTGCATTAACAAGACAAGGAATCAGTGCCTTTCACTTTGATTTTGCTGGAAATGGGTGAGTTTTACTGAAGGACCTGTAAATGTCTCTCATAGTTCCTCCTTTGTAACTTCTGTGAGGTTTTTGCTTCAATGTTGTGGTTATTCTGTTACCGGTTCTTCACACCAGAAACTTTTTCCATAATACCATTTGCAAGATAAGATACTCACCTATTCCCTGATACATACAACATATACACGTTGCTTCCATACTTCTAGGAAAACTAAGATTAATAGTTAATACCTTTGATAAAACAGAGGATATATTGTCTACTAGCCTCTATCTACATTATGATCAAATTTTCATTGTATTCACTCTCAAGTCTCTTTTCGATTGACCAGAGTTGGATTCAAAGAGCATAATCAGAAACACCCCGGTCAATGATACATGTTATCAGAAGTAAAATTTGTTTGTCACTTCGTATAAACCGCAGTGAAGCTTGTCATCTTCCTCATCATCTCGGTTCTCCTAGTTCACGAGAAACTTAGAGGATTGCTATAATTGGCATCGAAAATGCTCTTCATTTCTCTGCCCCATCTCCGTCTTTTCGTACGTACGAAATTACATTAATGGTGCTCTTGGTTGCATGAGCTTAAAGTACATGGTCAGAGGTTCTCCATTCTGCTTACTTCTATATAAAACATTTTTTATGATTTGGTGTCAGGAAGTCTGTCATAGATTTGAATCAGTTCTTCTGTGAAGCCGTTTATGCCTGTTGTAATGGAAACTCATTTTGATGGGAGAAGTTCCAAATAATTGTTAATTGTTATTTCTAGTCTAACATGGATATCAGTTAGAGATTTGTATGGTCACCTATTGTATTTTAAAGCTGATAGTATTTCAAATATCATTACCTACAGAAATCAATTCTTCTAATTGCAATGCATTGAATTACCACCTAAATAATCAACTATTCTGTTACCTTTCAGATGCTAACAACTTTTTTTTTTGAGGAAATCAAACTATATAAAGTTGTCTAATCAATGCCCGCACTTGAGCATTGATTGGACATCTAGTCGATACACCATCTTGGCGTCAATTAAATTTACTGGGTACTGAATCAGCAACAGGCATGAGTTCTATAACTGAAATTTTTGCACTGTTTGGTCATGACATGCTTGTTAGTTTGCAAGGTACTTTGGAAGATTCAAACCTCAAAGTCTGGCAGCTTCGACTAATTGAAATGTAGGGATATATGCTTCCACGTCTTTGTTGCAAGAAGCAAGAATTAGAGGGGAAGAGGATGTTTAATAATCTATTACTGTGCTAATTGAAAACTGCAACCTTTATTTAGTTACCGTCAGCCCAATTAAAGGTTAAAGTTAAGACGATTTCAGAAACAAATAGGTTAAGCAGTGAAATCTATTACCTCGTGTATAAACTTAGTCACCGATAGAGTTCTCAGTTCTTATTACTTTATCCAAGAAATAGAGGTGGCGTGCTATATTTAGGTCCTCTTATGTCCCTGTCTTTTGTCTAGCCAACCCATGGTCTTGTTTGGGTATGGTAGAAGCCAAACCTTTATCAGCATATGGAATAACCTACCAAGAAGTATTCCATTTCTGTAGTTTGGTTGTGACTGATCTTAGTTCTTAACTGGGCAAGTAAATCTCCATTGACTGATCTTTTGTTTTCCAGGGAAAGTGATGGTGTCTTCCAGTATGGAAACTACCGTAGAGAGGCTGAAGATTTACGTGCTGTGATCCTCCGTTTATCTCAAACACATGAAATTAGTGCTATTATTGGACACAGTAAAGGTTGGATGCTAGGTTGCAGAATTATCTTTGTATCTTATTTTGGTATTGGTGTCATTTGTGAGACTGCAGTCCATAGTGTTACTTTTTCACATCATCTATTCACATTAGGCAATCTTCTTGGCAGTTGATCAAATAATATAATATGATGAATGCTCTGCATCCCTATGGAAGGCACTGAATAAAACTATGATTTTGAGGCGACGGACTTTCACATGTAGTCATCGTTTTTTTCTGGAATAAGAAATAAAAAAGTTAACTTTACTCTTAAGTCGTGTGTGCATATTTGTCATCTATGCAACTCTCTCAGGTTTTCACATGCCTAATGATTTCCGAGGAGATTGACAGTTTCCATATGCCATGAAAAACTAGTAAAATGCATGTGCACCAAGTTCACCTCGCAGACAGGAATAATTAAATTTGTTGAAGGAAAAATAATTCTATTGATCTCTTTGTAATTAGTTGCGATACTTCCTTGAAGCTATGCAATTTTTTGTGTTTATTTCCTTTATAATTCGTTCAGCAGTCAAGGTGATGTACATCAGTCTTCAAATTATTGCCATTAACTATCCTCCTGCTCATTTAATCATTGTAGTTTTTTTTAGTAGCATTTGTCGTTTCATAGTGTTGACCACAAGTCTTCTCCCCTACCAACCATTCATCATCTAGTTTCTACTCCACTTTAGGCTTTTTATCTTCTGAAACCAGCAGTGAAACTAAATTTAGCTTTGCTCTCTGAGCATAGCTTGCTGATAATTAAATCTTTATGATAAACTAATTTCTCTCTTTCTGATATAGCAACAAGTTTGCATCAATTTGGTTCCTACGCCATGGACTGATGTAAAAGTGAAACAATTATGACATGCTAATGCTTGTCAGTATAATATTACATGGCCAAATTCTTATTGAGTTCAGAACTTTTTTCAAATGTTAATGCTACTTCTTTGACTTTTATGCACTGTAGCTTCAATAGTCTGTGACAAAGATTTGCAGTGCTTTATCCTGTGTGAAGTAGTTTTGAAGATGATGGTCTCCGTTCTCTCTTATTTTCTGTTTTGCTTATCCACTGATTATTACTATTACTACCGTGACACTCAGGTGCGTGGTATTTACATTCGTTCTGTTAATTTTTTGAAGCTATAATGAGTATGATATTTTACAGGAGGAAATGTGGTGCTCTTGTATGCTTCTAAGTATCGTGATGTCCAGACTGTCATCAATGTTTCTGGTCGCTTTTATTTAGAAGGTGGTGTTGAAAGTCGACTAGGGAAAGACTTCATGGAGAGAATCAAGAAAGACGGATTTATCGATGTGAAGGACAAAACAGGTAATCTTTCAGACTTATCTTACAACAATAAATGTCATCTATGTTATATTGTTATCATGTTGTTAGTATGATTATGCTTAAAATATTTGGAAGGGGAGCTGTATGCTTATAGTGCAAAATCATAGTAAATATTTAAGCAATAAAAGCCTACAATTGACAAGTTTTGACATTGGTACTGCCATAAGACATGATTGAAGTTGCTCCCATTTCAAAAGTGCCTTCTCATAGTTGGGAAAATGGAACATCTGACTAGTTTAGTACGAAGAATGATTAGTTTCTGAAGAAACTTTTATGTAGTGTAGTTGATTGACTGCTTTTTATTCATACTTTTGGCTGCAAAATTTTGTATGATTGCTCCTTGGTTGCATGTGTTCTATACGACTATGGTAAGTATTCCTGACCTTGGCGTTCAAGGCTATATGTCAAACCCCTTATTTTTAATGTAAGGCTTCAAGCTAGAAACCTGTCACCATCTCAGAGAATTGATTTCAGGTTGGTATTGGGTCTTATAATTTTTCTCTATACTTAGCACACACTGTAGAAAATTCTATTTGTGTATTAGATAGCAACGGAAGCAACATGAAATTGTCCTGCTCGACCACCTTACCTGTGTGAATGGAGAAACACTCATCTTAGCCTGTCCCTCTTCTTGCCTGATGGACGAAATGGTGTAACATTAACTCTGTGCGTAAAGAAGTATGTCTCATATATGCTTTCAAAGTTCAAATCTCTTTTTTCTCCGAGTATCAACATATTTAGTTTTTTGTCGATAACAGGCTGATAACATTTTGTTTGTTATAGGGAAAGTTGAGTATCGGGTGACTGAGGAAAGTTTAATGGACAGGCTAAACACATACATGCATGCAGCAAGCCTTTCCATTGGCAAGGACTGCAGGTAGCATACATCTCTGTTTGAACCATAAACCTATAAAATAGATAGACCAAAGTTCCATCAATTTCTTAAAAAGTAGCACATTCCTGACATGATCTTCTCACATACAACTAGAGCGATCATTTGGAACCTTAAGACCCGAATTTCGACCCTTTATGAACCTGGTGCCAATCAAGATCCTAGTGTAATGTAGGGTCTAAGTCGAAAGTAAACTTAGTTATCGGTCACTAATGGGGGGAAAGCAGAACCATACATAAGCAGGTTTGCGACATCCTCAACTTGGGCTACACCCATGTAAGCCTGGCCTCTTTTTCTGTTTATTTTTCTTTGGGTCGAGTCAGGGCCTTTAGTAGACAAGGCTGGTCTATTAGAGATATGATAACATGGACTTGGTCAAGAACTTTATCCTTATCTAAACAAGATTCAATGTAGTTGTTATGTTAGTTTATCTCAACATATTTTGGACGACAAATATCAACTACCTATATACAAATCTGTTGAGATAGGCTAAGATAACAAATGCATGTGTTGAAAATCTACTACCTATGTACAAAGTATGTTGATATAAACTAAGATAATTAACCTTAGATAAGGATAACGCTTTTGACCAAAGTCCATGTTATCATACCTAACCACAATGTAGTTGTTATGTTAGTAAATGAGCATTTTTATTATGGACAGGGTCTTGACGGTTCATGGTTCAGCAGATACGATTGTTCGTGTCGAAGATGCGTCGGAATTTGCCAAGCTCATACCTAACCACAAGTTGCAGATAATCCAAGGTGCCAACCATGGGTATACTAGACATCAAGAAGAGCTCGCTTCCGTTGTACTAGACTTCATAACATCCAACTAGGAATTATCATGCACAAAGAAAAACAAAGACTTCATTATTATTATTTTTAAGATTCAGAATTGCATTCAGTATATGCTGCTGCTGCTGTTTGTACATATTGTAACGGATACTAACTGCATATTCTTTTAGCACAAGAATTATTGTGTGGAAATTATCAATTGAAGACCTTTCTATAAGGGTTGCCATGTGTACTATTTGCACATGAAACATTGCTCCTGAGCAAGAGAAATGACTTAAATTTTAGGGTTGTGTTTGTTCAAGTATCCACAGGAATTCAAACACTATAACACAATCTGCCATTGATGTCAGGATTTATTTGTTGCTAGAGAGAGGAGCACTCGTACAGTGGTCATCTTTATCACGGGACTAATCATCTCGTCATATTTAATTCCGACTATTTATAAGGACCGCTACGTGCATGAATGGTGAAAAGTAAGAGCTTTGCTATGCCTACAACCAAAAGTTTACAATCCTCTTACAACCGTCAGGTGTCGGACTTCGATTGGAGGAAGAGGGTAAGTGGTGGGGTCGGATGGAGTCCATGTAGCGGAGAGGTGGGACCCATGTGTAAGGGGTGGGAGAGAGATGTTGTAAGAAGTATATGTTCGCTCATATGAATAGCTGGCAGCATGCACCATGAGGGTTGTCCATTTTGGCATGTTTGGTGCTCTGTAATAATTTTGTTTCCTGAAATTGATTTCCTTGATTGATATCTGAACAATCTTACATTAGTCCTGTGGTTTCGAGGGTCCTACTCCTATGGACCAATCTGCTCATTTTTTTTTCTTGTAGTGAGCTAACTTGGTTATTTGTTTCCGAGTTGCTCGGCATTGTTACATAATAGTTTAATTTTGAGCTGGTTGTCACGGACTTAGTATTTTAGGTTACACTTCGACACATATGACGTACAAACTTCCTACTCGAAGATTCGTGTCAGCCTTTCCGAATCCGATTAGCTAGATCGCTAAGGCGATATTGAGAACAAAGTGAAGCAAAAGAGAGAGATTTGAAATATGGAAACTTCACTATACTATAAAGAGATTACAACTTCGGATGGTGAGTAACAAATGAGACCTCCCATTTATTTATAGTGTCCATAGGGCTTACAAGAAACTTCTGGAAACAGAATATTCCAGGAATTATTCTAGAAAACCCTAGAATCTAGAAAGTTCACGAGTCTTCATGAAAGATCCCGAGTCTTCTAGAGGATTCCACCATCTTTTAGAATATTTTTGAGTCTTCCAGAGGATTTCATCATCTTCTAGAAAGTTCCGGAAGCTTCCAACATAATCCCGCTCCGTGTAGAGTTATACAAGTCCGTCTCGGTGGAGGCGCAAATTTTTGGGCGTGGCATGGTGATGAAAATTCTCTTGCAAATTAAGGGAAAGAAAGAGAGAACACAGGAAGAGAAACAATAGTAAAGATAAATGATTATCTATCATCTTAAATTTGTATCATACTGATTGAGGCTGGCTAATTTGGACTAAAAAACATAATTTTCTTTTCAACATTAAATTATTTTTATATACAAATCAGTCAATCATGCCCTTTTTTTTTAAGTCAATCATGCCTTCAAGTGATACGTCCTGGTAAGAAATTATTTAGACTACAAAATTAAATCGGATTATCAAACAAGACCTTGTAAATAATGTTCAACAAATTGAAATTTATTTATATAATTTTTTAATTTCTTTGATAGGTGTAATTACTATGGCCATCAATAATAAATACTTATCCATCCAAATCTCATCGAAGTCTTGTTCCTTTCACTTTTCGAAACCTAGCTCTAACCTATTATGATATAAAGGGTAAGGAGGAGTCAATCAGAAGAGAGACAAAAAAAAAATTTACTCTATTTTGTTTTACGTGTAATTCTCAGCAAGTTTTTCCATGCCAATCAAAAAAGAATAGTTAGTCGTCTCTAATATATTTTCCTTGAGGACAATTTCGTAGGGGACTCTTGCGCTTTTTGCATATGTAGTACTCGATTTTTAGCACAAGATTACTTTCATTGTGTTCAGATGATAACATTTTAGATTCACATTACTATTCTGTTACATTATTTGTCACTATTTTTATTACATTATTTGAGTATTTTTACAGACGGACGGAAAAACTAAAAAATTGGTGTATAACATCCGCAGGAACTTCAAAATTACACATTACCAAAACCATAGTCAAAATAAAATAAGAAAAAAAAATTTACATGTAGTATTATTTTTCACACAAAAAAAATATTATTTAAATTCTCCAGGACAAGCAGGTTGTGCTTCGGGTTTGGATGATGCAACCCTGAACAGGCAATACCCGACCCGCTTTCGGGAGTCAGAAATATCATTAGGGGGCACTTTCGTAATTCAGTATTCACAAAAAACATATCCTTATATTTAGGGTTCCCCTCTCTATAAAAATCGTTACTCCCTCGATCGAAAAGCTTTCTTCTTTCCTCTCCCAAATTCCAACTCTTCTTCCTGGTGAGCACTCCTTCTATTTTCCCTCCAATTTCAAATTATTACTGCAAAATTTATATTATTATTTAGGAAAAAACTTGTTTCTTTTATGCACTCTCATGTAAAAATCGTTTTCTTTTTGAATTATTTGGGGGAAATTTGTGCCATTCCTTTGTTGAATATTTGAATCTAGGGTTTATTGGTGGCTATATTATGGTTTGTATTGAGTGAGTGGATTCTTCTATTTTTTTGGAGATTCATCGGCACTAGACCTTGAAATTTTGAGAATCGGGGAAAATCTACGTTTACGGCTTAGCCTAGTTTTATTTGACATTTCCGGATGGCATGGGAACTAAATGGGTCGTCTTGCTTAGTTTGAAGATTTGTATCGGTACTATTTCTTGAAATTTGATGATTTTGGGGAATTCTAGGGTTTATGATAGGAGCCATTTACGAATTACGCCCATTCTCGGATGGTATGAAGAGAAAATTGATAGTTTTCTTTAGTCCCGTTTCTTGACCATTGGGTATCTCGCAATGAGCTTTAGGAGAATGAGCATCGAATGATGGTGTGATTTATTTAGTTTTCCCTAGCTATATATGATTTGTTACCAGCTTCCAATGTTGACCCGCCTAGACTTGAGAATGGACAACTCTCATTTAGTATCCCTTTATATGTCCAGTTGGTAATGTATAATTATTTCATAGAAAGCATAAGTTTTACCAATCACTGTACAGCTTTCTACGACCATAGTCAGTGTTCTTAAATTTACTTAATTTGCGAACAAAACACGGATGGACATAATTATTTCTCGGAAAGTTTCTCAATGAATTTCTAAATTATTATGATTCAGATGAAATTTCCTAGTTGGAAAACACGGCTATCTTATGTTTCAATTTGCTTTATCCGAACATTTTCCGAATTTACCAATTTTTTGCTGAATACCGAACTTTCAACCTCGGCGAATTATTCTCGAATGCTGAACTTGTGACTATGTTTACGACTAGACAACTTTTGATAAGCTTCAACAATATTCGACAACCTTAGTAGATACATATATATTTGGTGTAATGTTGAGCATTCAAGTTTTTTCTTTACCGGAAGTGGCTCAAATCCTAGAAGTTTTGAGTCCTATGTGAAACCTACTACATTTTATATAATTTGTCTAAAAGTGATAAGAGCACCTTGACTCATGAATTGAACAGTTTTCCATATGACACCCCGAGAAACATTTTTTAAATTACTTGAATAGAAGAACTATATTTGTCAATTACTTAAAAGCAGCATCTAATATCACAATAAGAACATTTATACATTGCTGCTAATCAATCTAGTTGGTTGTTGGTCTTTTGATCTATAGTAACCGAGGTGCCATATTTACTCAACATAACTAGAATTGTATTTGTATTCTGTCCTTATAATTTTAAGGTGCAAATTTATGTCCCAAAGCATATACCGACCTGCAATCCTTTGTGAAGTTTTACTGTATTTTAAGATTTAGATTGCAAACTGAAAATATGTTAGTTCTTTTACATAGCAGGCGTGGCGGTACTATCTTGCTGCTCGCTACTTGTTCTTACTCCCATAGCTTATCACAGTGTTTTCTTCTGTCCCCTCTTGAAAATTCTATTGGCTTTGGTAGATATGAACAAATTGCTGCATCTTCGTGTGATGCAAGAAACAAATTACTGCAGTACTGTATTTGTTCTTCATTTGATTCCATGTGATTTATTTGTTTTTTATATCTCACATGGTTGCCCTTTGTATCCTTTTTTTCTTCTTCTTTTGTGCTCATTGCAACCAAACAAATATATTATGCGCCTTAACCAACGAGTATTTTTTGGGCACCTGCCTGTTATCTAAGTAGCAAGAAGTTCATTATTTTGCCTTGTCCTCTTGACTTTTGTGATATTCTCTTTCCTGTCTCTATTTTACTGCTATTGTTATCATCCAGTACAGAATCTTTCACATTGAAACTCCTCTGTGCCATACCATGGCTTGGATCGAATTTAGATTCTTACTTTGTGACTCCTGTTGGTCTTTCTATTTTTCCCTCCTTTCTGTATGCATGCGTTCTCTTGCAATTGCTTCTGGCTTCTGTGCTTCTTCCATAGTTGCCTTGAAAGCTCCTTTTGATAAGCAATATGAGGACAAGGAGAAATTCAGTCGCTTCCAAGGCAGAAGAACCTGTAGAGCCAACTGAATCTGAAGAGCAGGTGGACCTGGAAGAACATGAGGAGACAATGGAAGAGGAGGTCGAGTATGAAGAAGTCGAGGAGGAAGTAGAGGAAGAGGAAGAGGAAGTTGAGGAGGAGATTGAAGAGGAGGAAGAGGAGGAAGAGGAGGACACTAGTGCTAATGGAGCTGATGATGATGGTATGCAAGTCGATGAGCAGGATCAGGATAAAATAAAAGAACATGCTGAACTCCTTGCTCTTCCTCCACATGGATCGGAGGTTTATGTTGGTGGCATTCCTTATGACGTGTCGGAAGAAGATTTGAAGAGCTTCTGTCAGTCTGTTGGGGAAGTTACTGAGGTAAGATTACATATTATTTTAGTTTATTATGTGTTTACTTGATTAACTACATTATCTTCTGATGATGACAGGTTAGAATGATGAAAAGCAAGGATTCATCATTGAACAAAGGTTATGCTTTTGTCACTTTCAAAACAAAAGAATTGGCTTCAAAGGCAATGAAAGATCTGAACAATACCGAGTTCAAGGTAGACTCACTTATTTTAGTAGTTGTTTTGTATTTTATGTTATAGCTGCGTGAGTAGAAATGAATTCTCCTTCATCCCCATGAGACCTGGTGTAATTTCAGCAAATAGAAGTACTATGCTAACAGAAATATTTATACACTAAATTGCTTCATAATAATATTCTAAAATTCGTTGCATATAAATATTTGATCTCTTGTAAGGTGTTTATGGAAATGCAAAGTTGAAAGTATTGCTCGTTAAAGAACTTTTGCCTAGCTGTTTATTGAAGGAATGTTGAATGCCCAATGCTTCCTTAAATTTTTTAGAAAAAGAAAAAGAGTAGCATTTGCCAAGTTCTTTGAGCTGTGCTCGGTCCTCTTCTTTTCATAGCCTGAACTCTCTTCTGGTATGTGGTGTTGTCTCAGGGTAAAACGATAAAGTGCTCAACATCTCAAGAGAAGCACCGCTTGTTCATAGGCAATGTTCCTAGAAATTGGATGGAGGATGATCTAAAGAAGGCTGTGACTAGGGTTGGCCCTGGAGTTATAACCGTTGATCTGATGAAGGTAGCCTCTCTCTCTCTCTCTCTCTCTCATATCATGCCTGCTTTGCTTTGGTGGATGATTTTTTTTGTACTTCTGTTCCTTTTTGTTCAGTTTTGGTTGAAAATGTGTTTCGAATTTGTTGGTCACCTTTTGGTGACTAGTATTTTCATTAATCTTCAAGTAATGTGGATAATATTTCCAGATATTTTTGCTAATATCTTTACTCGTGCTCTTTTTTTAGTATTACTGAAACGAGTAAAAAATATCCATATAATTCTTGTTACTCTTGCAGGATCCACAGAATTCTAGTCGTAATCGTGGCTTTGCCTTCGTCGAGTACTACAACCATGCATGTGCTGATTATTCAAGAAAGAAGATGTCCATCCCAAAATTTAAACTAGATTCTTATGCTCCTACTGTGAGCTGGGCTGACCCAAAAAGTGGAGATTCCTCCGCCAATTCCCAGGTTGAGTTTAGTTCATTTTAAATAACTTATTTTTTGAGCCTGTCCATTTGATGTTCTTGAGTGATACTGCTCTACTTGCAAAACGTCACAGATCCTCACATATGACTAACCTAAAACCTTTTCTTACAGATAAAGTCAGTCTATGTTAAGAATTTGCCAAAGGATGTAACTGAAAATCAGTTGCAGAAACTGTTTGAACACCATGGTGAAATAAGAAAAGTAGTGCTTCCTCCTGCAAAATCTGGACAAGAGAAGAGGTATGGTTTTGTGCACTTTGCAGAACGGTCAACAGCCATGAAGGCACTGCAAGACACTGAGAAATATGAACTTGACGGTAATTCATTCATTAACTTTTCGAATGTGCAAGTCATATTGCAGCCTCATTCTAAGCTGCTCTTTCTTTCTTATAAGCAGGTGATGTGCTCGAGTGTTCTCTTGCAAAGCCTCCAGCTGATAAGAAAGTTGAGACGGGACATAATTCTCAAAAAGGTGCCCTTCTACCTAATTACGCTCCCCGTGGATATGGTGTCATGGGGGCTGGTTATGGTGCAGTTGCTCCAGGTTATGCGGTATGAACATGCTTTATTTTTTGTATTTGCAAAATTTACTCGTTTAATTTGTATATAATTTATGTTTGAACTCTGTCATATCTATCTTCTTTTTGCAGCCTATGATGTACGGAAGGGGACAACCTCCTGCTGGTGTGGCTATGGTTCCAATGATATTACCCGATGGACGCCTTGGATATGTTTTGTAAGTACAAAGCTGCCAAAATGGAATGCTCACTCTTAGTGTTCATCTTCATTATCATTATCATTGTTATCCAAGACTTATCCCATAAGAGTGGGTCGGCTATGGAGCACAAGAAACCATAATAGAATTGGTGCTTTCTTTCTCTCTTTTTTGAGATAAAGAAGCAACACTTATTGTTGATAAAGAAGCAACACTTATTATTCTTGATATTTTCTTTTTCTTTTTCTTTTTCTTTTTCTTTTTCTTTCCCTCTCTTTTTTTTAAGATATAGAATTGGCAGTTTGTGTTCTCCATAAATCTACCATTGTGCGTTCGTGAAACCGGTTCGTCTGCATAAAGCCACAAGCAGATGACATGACATCTCACATCTATATGCCCCTACAAACTTGTTAAAATAATCCATAAGCTACATTATAGCCTTTCGTACGATCTGCTTGATTGAAATATTTATTGGCCAATAGTAGTTTTCCTGAGTTTATACTATTGTCAATGTCAAGTTATATACTTATATCCTCCATTTCATTCCCATATGAATGTGGATCCACATTTTATTTGGCATGAAGTGTAATTACCTTCTTAATTTTTGTTGTCCATTGTTCCATTTCCTTCACTAATCTAAATGGTTTTTTTTCCCCATTTTCTCGTTATTTCTAGTCTCCCGTCAGTTAATGTTCCATTTATTATCATCACCTGGAGCCTGGTACAAACAAACCTGAGACATTGAAAATAAATTCTAGGTTATTCTTTATTAGCTAGTTCTGTTGATTCAGCCATTCCAATTCTCTAAATAGAGGAAAACTTATAATACTCTCTGATATCGGAATGTTATTTGTTTCTTCCACAGGCAACAACCTGGCGCTCTTGTAGCACCTCCACAGAGGGGCGGTGGCAGCGGGGGTCGGAAAGGAAATGATAACAATAACCGTGGCCGTAGGTTTAATCCATATTGATGTTGGTTGGAAGCTGTTAGAAGTTTGTGCTGAGGAATTCTTGTAATACTTACAAGTTACTGTTTTTATTCTGAATAACTATGTCAGATCACTTTTATGTGCATGTTTTCACATTTTTATCAGTTCAGCAATCTGCTTTTGCTGCTTGGATTGGTATCCTTTGATGCCAATATCTCTATGTAAATAGGAATAGACAATTTTTTATTGGAGTCTTGATCCATGTGGAAAGCTAGTCCAATGGAGAATTTTTCTGCTACTAGTTCCACTTGATTTATAATTTGATTTTAAGGATTAAATCTGAGCCATATTGTCTGGAAAAAATTGTCCAGCAAATTTATGTAGTTTAGGGAAGCAATAAGGGTTGATTTTAACATAAGGAATGTGAAAGTAGTTGAGCAAGTATAATGTGAAAACTATATTCTAATTAAAAAAAATTTGTATGTTTCAAGCTGCAGCAGTGATCTTTCTCCTTGTCCCCTTGTTATTGTCAAGACTTTAAGCTTCTGAAAATGCTACATAATGTCTTTTATTTATTTTTTTTGGCTTAATTTCAACCTAATACCTTCAAAGTTTTTTAATTTAATATTATAAACTTTAATATCATACCAACCACTATTTAATATTTTCAAGTAAATACTCTGTCAATCATGAATTAAATTTTTCCGTTTCAACAAAAATAAATACTAATTTTTTATTTAACATTTTTTTTATTTTTCGTTAACACTGTTAGGAGATTAAATTGTACAATTATAGTTGAGGTATTAAGTTGTATAATATTAAAGTTTATGGTATCATGTTGAAAATTTTGAATAGCTGAGATATCAAGTTGAAATTTACTCTCTTTTTTTTTTTTTGCCCACGAATCCCATAACTGTGATAACACTTGGGGCTAAACTTGCAATGATACATTCAGCCTTGAACTATATCCACTTAGTCACAGTATAGATGGGAGGAAACAAGAATCAATTTGATAATGACAGTAACCCAGATTCTAAATCCCTATTCATATTAACAACAAAGTTGCCCAATAAAAATTTTGCAACATAAAGGTCATGGAAAGATGCGGTACATGATAATACATTGATCCTCGAGTCAGAAATTTAGTTCATCATCCTCATCGCATATATCCTCGAGTCATCCTCTCCTTGGACAACCTCTCCAGTGAACTAGCATAACATGCGTCCTAAAGACACATAATAATACATTAATAAATAAATATTTTATATGGGTACTCCTACCAGCACATTTTATATTTATCAATGTACATTTTAAGTGAAAGATTATTTTATTTAATGTGCTTGTAACAGTACTCATGTAAAATATACATTTATTAATGTAAAATATGTTATCACGTGTCCTTAGGACATATGTTAACATGACCCAGAATTCTATGCAAAATAGCTTTGTATGAGCACATGCATACTTTAATAAATGAGTAGCTGGGAACATCAAATAAAAGGAGAGAGAAAATGTTTACTCAATATCATAGTCTGGTCCGGTCCAAAAATGCCAAAGAACGATGAAGAACCACCTGATAGCTATTTCTTTGGGTTGGAGTTAAAGGCGAGACCGAGACGTTCACTTAGGCCTTGTTTGGTTCGCGGAATCATCGGAAAAAGAAAAGTGATTACTTTCCTATGTTTGGGTGCCAAAAGAATTGAGGAGGAAAGGAAAGTGATTCCCAATGGAAGGAAAATTATGGAGGAAAGTGATTCCATCCATCCAAGCAAGGAATCACTTTCCCACATTGAAGTATTCACCTTCATTTCCAAATTCCTTGGCATTTTCAAACACCGGAAAAGAAAATCAATGGGAATTATAATTTCCCAAAGGAAAGGAAATGCCAAAGAATTAATTTCCTTTTCCTTCCATTCCGCGAACCAAACGAGGCCTTAGGCCAGCTCCAACCCATCCTAAAAAATTTCCTCAATTTGAGGACTCAACAAGGAATATTCCTATATGATGTCATCCTCAAAAAAATTCATCTCCAATCCATCAATCCTCAAATAATAAACAACCATTATTTATTTCTAACAAAATTTATTTTTTTCACAACCATTTAATAAAATAAAATATATTATATTATTAATATTATTTACCGAGATAATATTATAATATTATTTGTATTATTTAATTTTTTTTATAATTTAAATATATATTTTTATAATATTTCATATACATTAATGTATAGATAATATTATAATATTATAATATTTTATATTATTTATATTATTTAATATTCATATGAAGATTATTTACCGCCGTTCTAGAAGTGTCTTAGACGGTCTTAATTTGAATGTTGTTGTATTTCTTTAAGCATTTTTAATTTCGATGTTGTTGTAACGTTTAACTTTTAATTGCAATGTTGTATTTTATTTGAACATTTTTAATTTCAATGTTGTTGTAACGTGTAGACTTTTAATTTCAATATTATTGTTGGTTTCAATATTTTAAAATGTTTGATGTTATTATATTAATTTTTGTCAAATTGTTCAAATATTATTTTATTAATCAAATAAATCTAATAAAAAATAATAATAAATATATTCAATATTAGATTCAATTTGAAGATCCCAACAAGAATATTTTATAGTATTATTATTATTATATTATTTATAATTATAACTTAAAAATTATGTTAAGTTAATTAAATTTAGTTTTAACTAATGTAGGATATACTAGTAATTAGGTACATCTTGGAGGGCAAAATGGTCATGAATAGTGGATCCTCAAATTTGAGGATTTTCATTCTCTCTCCTCAAATTTGAGGAGAGAGAGACTCCAATCCTCAAAAAATTTGAGGATCCATCCTCAAATTGAGGACCGGTTGGAGCAATATTTTGAGAATTTCTCCTCAATTAGGTGTTTGAGGATTTGGGTTGGAGATGGCCTTAGTATCTTCATAAACATCCTCATCGTCATCAGGAACTTAAGTTACTCTGACTTCCGAGTCAAACATGTACCCGGAAGCCATTCAATCTTCAGTCCTAGAATAGCCAACAAATGAATCAGTGTTCTACTAAGAAAAATGTAAAGCCTGATAACAAACTGAGAGAAAGACAGAACATAGTACCCAATTGATCAAATGACATGTCTTGGTAAGAACTGAATTCTTAAAATAAGGATTAGGACCAAAGAAGAACTCTGAGCTTGAATCCCTTTGGATCATCAAGTCTGCACCACTCAATATCTTGAAGAAACTTCAGATCTCCTTTGTCACGCTCTTGGATCTGGGGATCGTGGAAGAGAGGAAAACTAATCAACACAGAATACAAGACTTCGATATCAAAGAAGAAAACAACCTGGACCTTAACCTTCCCGGCGAGGTTTCATTTGTTTCCAGTGCATTGAGCCAAAAGTCAGGCACACATTTTTTTCTTCTGCAAGAAAACAACATAAGCATCTGAAACTACAAATTAGATGATATGTAGTCAAAGCATCATGTCATGTTGTAAACCTTCCGAGCAAAATCCTTTCTTTGTGGCTATTGTTCCAATTGTTTCCTTGCTTTTACTTGCACAAGAGAGAAACACGGAACATATACTAGTTGCAAAAGTGTACCTTGCCATAAAGCGGTTCATAGAGCTTCTGGTATCTGGCTTCATCTGCTGCTCTTTCCTCAAAAAACTTTGCCTCGAGCTCATCGTGTTGGCTCTAAAATATGAAACATACATAAATATGCTTAGAATCCTGGACGCCATATAATAATTTTTAATATTAAAAAAAAAAACAAGTCTTCCTTCTTCCGAGCACCAAGCCAGATTTGAACAACATGCTTCTACATCCAGGTCCTTGTTTCAGGCCATGATTTGTTTTAAAGAACTGAAATAGGAAAAGGGAAAGCATGGGTAGACTTAAACCACATTAAGTAACATACTAAGATGTACTCTGAGCACATGCCTTGCTTCAAACACTTTGCTCTCGCGTGCATGTCATTATCATGAACATGGTAATCCAAATTTGCAATGGTTCTCCTGGTTGATTGATATGTGAGCCAAGTTCATTTGCCCACATCTTTTTCAAGTTTTAAGACAACAATGCTATTCAAATTCAATATGCTCAAGACCCTTGCAAGTTTACACTTGTGTAATGAGTATTTCATTCACCAAAAAATCACAGCTTATTTCATTCACCAAAAGATTATTATAAATGCATCAAATTATTACTGTTTTTTCAACAATCATAAAAACTTTGTTAATTCTTTTATGGAATAAACTTTGTCAATTCTTATTTATTAATTCTTTAATGGAAGTTTCTTATAATGTCGATTTTTATTTTTATCATTTCTTTTAAGGAAGTTTCTTATATTGTATTTGTATCGATGATAATAGTAAAACCAAACCAGCGTTCCTAGTAGTCCGAGTGGCTTAAACTTTATACATAGATTATCATTCAAACTCAGTTTGGCATTGCTTATTTGGTCATTTATTCATATTTTTTGGAAACCAACAACAGAAGCTGATTGGTTACAGCTGATTTGCTTATTATTTTGGTAAGCTATACTTCATCACAATAGCAACTTTTAGAAGCAAGGGAAAATGTTGATTTCAAAAGTTGCTTTTGTACCTGCTTTCATAACAATGCCAAACCAGGCCTAAGCTACACTCTATAACACACCAAGTTCATAATTGTTTCCGCAGTCGCATATTCTGTGTACAATTCGAAGATTTCTCCTACATATTATCTTGAGCTGCAAAATTGCTCTTTCATCCTTTTTATTTATTTATTTAATTGATAAGATATTAACAAAACATGTTAGATTTAGAACAACTCGATTCTAACACAAGGTCGAAATCTTAGTTTAGGGCGTAATACTAGATAAAATTCTTGCCTAATTAACTAAAACTGTATCTGAAGACTAAAAAAACAAAGCAAATTTACACAGATACAATAGAGTAACAGCTCCAAGACATAATGGCCAAAATATATTGGCCGGCCGAGCAAAAAATGGCCATAGTATCGAAAGGGCAAACATTATACATAATTATTTGCCAAATTTCACAAATGTCCATACATATATTAACGTCAAAAACTTAATTAGACAATTTACAGCAATAGCATATCTGGTTCTTACGCAACAAACAAATTGAATAGCTTGCCACTGAAAGAATGATAGTTATGGTAACAGTAACCGGCATAGCAATATGATGCATAAAAGGTCTTCTGTTACAATTTAGTCGGTTGTAAATGATAATGATAGCTTATAGGAATCACAAGAAGAAATGTCGTCTGCACATACCGTCTATTATCTCCGCTTACTTTCAGGGATAATCTTGCCTGATTATATAACGGGGGTCAATCAGTAGCAGCAGTTGATTGTTAGATACAAGGATAAATGGAGTGCAAAAACAGAGGACGAGGGATTTTTCGATATTAACCTGGCTTTCTTTGTCTAGTGTTGAGAAGAAGTGCCCCACAAGCCACAACTATAACATCAATTCTTGCTCCCTGCAACATACAACAATTGATGTTATATGTACATATCTTGGAAAAGTACTGGAATAGTATGGAAACATATTTCATTATGGCATTAAGCTTAACATACACAATCTATAAAAATATAGGAGAAAGATACTCATTATGGCGTTAACATATTCTTTTAAGAAGCTTATATCAATCACTTCGGCTTCATAGGGATAGGTCTAGTTTTGTGCAAATCTATATTAATCCTAATGTATCTTGCGAATACGCGGAATGGAGTTCCCTTTATGACAAAAAAGCAAAGAACTCAAAAAAACGATAACACAATCAAGAACACAAGATATAACGTGGTGCAGCCGAAGACGTCCATGGGACAAGTGAAGAATTACTTATTAAATCAAGAGAAAACTTTACATGAGTTCACACAAGAATATTGTATGCAAGAACCCTCCCTTACTAGATGTCCAATGAGATATTTTCGTCTTCTCTCATTTTTTTTAGTTTTCTTACGGTTTCCTCTAATGAACAAGCCACACCTTAATTTTTATAAACCAAACCTATTTTATTATGGCATTAGCTTAAACATACATAACCTATAAAAAATATAGGAGAAAGATACTCATTATGGCATTAACTTAACATACTCTTTTAAGAAGCTTACATCAATCACTTCGGCTTCATAGGGATATGTCTAGTTTTGTGCAAATATATATTAACATCCTAATGTATCTTGTGAATACGTGGAATGGAGTTCCCTTTATGACAAAAAAAATAAAGAATTCAAAAAAAGGATAACACAATCAAGAACACAAGATATAACGTTGTTCAGCCGAAGATTGACCTACGTCCATGGGACAAGTGAAGAATTACTTATTAAATCAAGATAAAACTTTACAAGAATTCACACAAGAATATTGTATCGCAAGAACCCTCCCTTACTAGATTTCCAATGAGATATTTTCTTCTTCTCTCAATTTTTTAGTTTTCTTACGGACTTCCTCTAATAAACAAGCCACACCTTAATTATTCTAAAGAACACCTATTAAATAGGCCCTCCAATAATATCATAATATTTGGAGCAAATCAGATCATCGAAACCACCCTTAAATTTGACCCGTTCTGTCCTGAACCGGAATTCCACATTGAGGACTAGAGTTTCGACCGACATTTTGGTACTATTATTTTGGCTCATTTAAGCCCCTCATGTCTTCAACTCCTTCATTAAACAGAAGTCATCTCCAACAATCTCCACATTGACTTGTTGTTCAACTAAACACATTCTTAACATTGTTATCGATGTATCCGCAGTCGCTTAGACTTTTCTCCCTTAGTATCCTCTTGCCTACTGACAGTCTTTTGTCCAAAATTGTGAAACTGCTATCCGACACAGGCTTTGCTAAAAAATGTGACCACGACCTCTTACCAAGGCAACATTCCTCAAACATGAGTACCTCAATAGAAATCTAGACGAACTTTAACATCTCGAAAAGAATAGCCTTCATTAGCATATCAGCTGAATTCACCTTGGTATCGATCTTTAAAAGATCAACCTCCTTATTGCATGATTCCCTATCTTGTGATACTATACGTCGGTGTGTTTCGTCCAACTATGATATACTTCATTCTTCGCTGAGTTGAGTCACACTTTGACTCTCACAAAATAATAGAACTTGCATCTTCTCAAGTATGAACTCGTCAACTAAACATTTAAACCATATGGTCTCATTTTTTGCCTCTACTATTGTTGTATCCTGACTCCGAAGTTGATAGCATCAATATCCTGAAAGGTCAACTTCCAACTAACCGGAGAACCTACAAGTGTGTATATATACTATATAGTCCGTAGTTGATCTTCTCTTGTCCAAGTCATCAGCATAATCTGCATCCACATATCCCTGCAACTTGCTCAATCTATGTTATGACTTATGAAACAATAAACCGAGATCCTTACTTCCTTTTAGATACCAAAGTATCCACTTTTCCACTTCCCAACATATGATGAATCCAATCAAGTGCATGCCAAAGTGTATATGAGTGAACCTACTGTAGTAGCATATTGTACCCGCAATAATTTTTTTCTTTTTCTCCGCAGTTTTCGAATTCTCCTGGAAGGATAACTTGAAATGGCCAACGATAGGGGTACTTATATGTCTTAAATCCTTCATGTTGAATCTCTCTAGCACATTTTCAGCATACTTTCTTTGGAGTAGCCATAGTTTTCCAGCCTTCTTGTCTTGACAGATTTTCATCCCAAGAATATTTTGTACTTCACCTAAATCCTTAATGCCAAATTATGCACTCAATGAAGTTTTGAGCACCCTTTTTTCTGTCATTACTCTTAGAAGTCATCAACATGTCATCGATATATGAGAGGAGATATATCGACGAATCATGCTTGAGCCGCTTCAACTTCAAGTACACGCAAGTGTCATAGTCACATCGAGAGAAATTGATCTTCAACATAAATGAGTCGAAGCGCTTATACCACTGCCTAGAAGACTGCTTAACACATAAAGAGACCGTTTGAGTCCACATATATATTCCTCCTTGTCGAACTCCATAAAACTTTCAAACTATCTCATGAAGATCTTTTCTTCCAACTTCCTATGAAGAAATGTCGTTTTCACATCCATTTGCTCCAACTTCAAATCGTGAACTGCTACCAATGTAGATAAAATTAGACATATGCTTGACCACATGCAAAAAAATCTTGTTGTAGTCAATCTCCTCATTTTGAGCATAATCTTTCGCAACTAACCGTGTCTTGTATTGCTCATTATCTCTTCTTCTTTTTTTCTGAAATCTAACTTGCAACCAGTAGCTCTCTTTTCTTTCGGTAGCTCGACCAAGATCGACATATCATTCTTCTGATCGGCGTAGATTAACATCCATTGTGCAAATATATATTAACATCCTAATGTATCTTGGTGTCTTCTTGCTCATGACCTTATAATCGCTTAGATTTCTTCGAAACCATACTTGATTGGCGTCTTATATGGACGTCCCGATCTCCTTAATGCTACTGATTTTGGATCTTGTTGGTGTTGATCCTCATCCTCTGTAGTTTGCTCGTCCACCATCAGATGAATAGGCTACAATGGTATTTCGGTGACCATATCCTCTTGAGTGCCAGAAAACCTCGACCTCCACCGAATCGTTGTTGTCCAATGTACCACTTGCCTCCTTACACTTTTTCTCCACATCTTTCAACATGAAAATCTCATCGAAGATCACATTTCGGCTAATGAATACCCTCAAGCTTTCGGGATCCCATAACCCCTAGCTTTTGACTCCATGTTTAAATCCCAAGAGAGTATATTATTTTGACTTTGACTCCAGCTTTGTTCTATCATTTTGATTCACGAGTGAATAGACAGGGCACCCAAACATACGTAATGAACCATAATTGACTGTTTTTCTCCTCCATACCTATTCAGGAATATGAAAGTCAATGCTTTGCTTCGGTTCTCCTTAGAGCGATATATAGCCAATGAGATCCTACTAAGCCTAGGCAAACCTATGCCAAACCATTCCACACCCATTTCTTACTAGATTTGTGCCAACATATACTTGAAATTTCACAAGTCTCACATGAGATACGTGAATGTAAGGATCGCGACAAATAACGTGACGAATAATATGAGGTGCGGATTAAACACGTGTCTTGCTAATATGGTAGGTGATAAAGATTAGAATAATACTTTGGCTGGTAGTGGTTAAGGAATCTCTATTTGAATTGTGTACATGCATCTAGCAAAAAAAATCATTACTGGAAGGTTAATAAACCCACAATATATCATTGGGGGATTAAACCATGCTTGTACTTTTCTAATTTACTAACTATTTTTGTTAGTGAAAAGTTAATGAGCACAAAATTTATCACCGGGGGCTTAATCATGAATGTACTTTTCTAATTCTGTAACACTTTTCATTAGTGGAAAGTTTATTAACCCAAAATTTATCATTCGATGAGTGTACTTTTCTAATTTTGTAATGCTTTTCATTAGTAGAAAGTTGATGAATCCAAAATTGTCATTGGAGAGATTAACCATGACTATAATTTTTTAATGCTTTTGCATCAAGTTTGGAAGGTAATAATTCCTCAACAAGGTAGGCCACCTTACAAATTTAAGTATTCTATAAATACGAACATAAGAAATGTTATATGTTTAATTTGAATTGTAAAAAAGCATATACAAAAATATTGGTGGGCCCTTATCTTATAACCATGCTATGGGCCGGTATAATGGTTTGAGTGCATGCGAAATTTAGTCGTGCCTCCCTTAAATCAAACATTTCTCTATCAGGCTGCAATTTATTTAGATCCGGAATATTAACCTGAACCTAAATGAATTTCAGTATTGTTTTAGGTTCAAAAAATAGAAGTGGGACAAATCTGGACCATCTCGGGTCTTACATGAATCTGTCCCGCTGACAACTCTACCCAAAATAGAATTATACATTTTTTTTTCGTTTCTTTAACCATCACGAGTAGTTCAAAACATTATTTACAAATAACAGAAATTATCATGACCAAGTAATATTTTGC
The DNA here is from genome assembly GCA_029216955.1 of Iris pallida. Classification (NCBI taxonomy): domain Eukaryota; kingdom Viridiplantae; phylum Streptophyta; class Magnoliopsida; order Asparagales; family Iridaceae; genus Iris; species Iris pallida. Next base: position 2,498,957 of record JANAVB010036618.1, on the reverse strand, counting down.
AATTTAGATAGATTTATTTGGAAAAGATTAAAAACTTCCATTGCATTAAAAAACCACGGAAAAATATTTGTATATTATTTTAAAACATATAATAATTATAATAACCATTATAATATAGATTTTCTTTTTGAAAAAGTATAAAAAATTCCATTATGCTTTAAATGCTTTTAAAAAGATTATAATTGTTAAAAACATTCAAGGCATGATCGATTGCTACCTTATGAGCTCGTCACTGAATCAATTTATTGATTATTTACAATATCAACATTCAAACCATTAGAAAATGATTTTCCATTACAATAGTCATTAATTGCATTGTACCAAAAAGTAACAACAATGGTTAGTTCCCATTCATAGAAAAGTATTTCTTGAAACATTAGAACTTCAACATAAATTTCAGAAGAAGTCATTTGCAAGTCAGTGGACTCTAGATAGTTGATTTCATCTTCTACGACTTTCAGATCACGAACTCTGAGTCTTCTTCATTTAAGTTAGTTTTGTACAAGAAATTCAACTGCCGATTGTACATCCAACTGTGCATCTTCGCTTCCTTAAGACATTTCTTCTTCTTCTTCTTCTTCTTCTTCTTCTTCTTCTTTTTGTTCCATGTTTCGTTTAATATAATTGAACAATTGACTGTAACATCTATTACAACAACCAATTTCCAGTCAATTGGTTCATCAAGTTTGATTGTAACCATATTGAACTTAGCTTATAATCAAGCTACTTGTACGATAAAAATGTACTTTACTTTTCTCTTATTTACTATTTCCATTTGAAGCCTAATTGCCAATATTTGAGAACTCTATTGTATCAGAACAATGGAAAGTTCTTAGGTCTTAATCCTCATTTGCTCTCAAACTTCTCATCTTTAACATGGTATGATACAATGATGCGCACTGCAACAATGATTTAAGCTTTAACTTCTTTTGGATTCGGTAAATTAAAAAGAGCATAGCAAGTTGAATGACCTACCCTCCCGACTGCACTCGATAACTGAAGTTGAAGAATGATTGCCGCACATTGCACTATATGCACGTTTCCTTGGTGTATTTTGGGCAAAATTCAAGAAGATATGGTGTACGGTGGATGAGTACCCCCATCCTGCTTCATATTTATAATTTTCGTAACCCAATTACTATAGTTAGGATCATGCTTCGCAGGACCGCTCCTCTTCCTGTCAAATAACCTTCTCCGGCAACAATTGGTGCAAATAATCAATGATCCTGGCCACTAGCAAAAGTTGTATTCATCGTGTTGGAAAACATGATAAATTTGGTGATAAATTTGGTCGGAATGAAGGATATGTTTAGATGGGTTCAGAACAATGGATGATTTTAGTATTTAATTATTTATGTCCTAGGACATTAAGTCTATTAGGATTGAGATTATATTCGTACTAACTTTATTAGTATTGAGTTTATGGATTTATAATAAATAAGAGAGACCAAATTCCTAATTGGGGAGGTATGTTTACCAATGCATAAAAAACTAATATTAGACCTATGAAAGACAACATGGCATACGAGCTAAGTCCATTGTGATAACCAAAACACGAAGGAGAAGCAGAGTCAATAACATCTCTGGTTGTACGATCTCACGGTGGTCTGATCGTAGGCATTCTTCTCCAACGATCAAGCAACCATACACAAGCAAACCCTAGACCCAATAAGGCAAACCCAGAGTGGACTAGACCCAGTTGGGCCCAACAGTCATACCAACATAGTTATATGTATCTGCTTATATGTTGGAAGCAATCCCAGTGCCAAAAGGATTTGTTGAATCAAGCAAACAAACTCAAATGGTAATAATCCCAAGAATGTTGAAGGCTAGGATAGGAGAATTTAACACGATTTGTGGAACAAAGAGTACGCAACTGAGTTCTCATATCCTTCACGGCAGCAATATGTTGATCCAAGCTGAGAGGTTGAAAAGGAATTAGGGTTAGTGTTCTAGAGAGAAGGAGAAGATGGAAATTGGTTGCCTATGAGTTTACCATTCAAGGAGACTAACGTAGGGTTTCCCTCTCAATATCATATAACAACCTAGTTATCGACACAAAAAATCGCAACTTCGTTTCTTGGTTCTTTCCCCCCACTATTTACTTGCAATGAGCAATAGTTCAATCAATTATGGAGAAAGTGGAGAAAATAGCATTGAGGGGAGCAGAACAACTCACAGTGAGAAGTCCCCATTGCCCAAGCTCTGATACAGCTCTCTTCCCCCTAGCAACTGCAACAGACCTCCACAGACTTAAAACAACCACATAAGCATACAAACAAGTAGAAGATATGTACTAATCATCAACTCACCTTCATGATAGAGAACCGCCGGATGATGCTTCTGGGTGGATCCATCAGGTCCAAAACTGCATACATGAAGTTTGATGTTAAAATTAATGGTAGAAGTTTTTTAGTATATTAATCAAATGACTAGCAATACAGTTGAGATTTTGTTACCAGAAAGTTGTATGGTGACTGGCATCCTGATGAGTATTTGTGGATTTCATTCGAGGAGGAGAGTTTCTTGGTGAATCCAGAGTATGTCAAGGGAACCAGAGTACGTCAAGGGAAGCATGGATGTTGGCTCAAGGAACTTATGGCTATGTTTTGAATGTGGGGGCACTCAAGGCATATGAAAGAACCTATTTTTGGAACATTAGGTCTAGAATATCTGGGGTTTTGGCATCATCAATAAAAATAAGACAACTAGGATATGTTATCACATCGCTTGGAACTTCATATACAACAAGGGGTTCAGTTCCTCCTCACATTACCATAGTAAGGGAAAATCACGACAACTAGAATACGTTACCACATCATAGAGGAATTTCATATATATTGCATTGTTGAAGCTAGATATGCCAAAGCGAGATATGGAAATATTATCACTTCTACACTTTTAATTTGAGAGCTGTAGTATAACCTTGTTTCCAAGTTACATATGGTAAGTTATGAAATGACCCCCAAAAGTAATGCTATAAACTTCCTGAAACTCAAACCTCCAAAGCAGCAAGTGATTATTTATAATATAGTACCAGTAGCAATGCACACCATTGTGAGTACTAAAAAGTTTCCAGCATCTATTGTATTGTTCAAAGGATCAAATTTCTAAACAAAGAAGATACCATCACAGTAACAAGAGCAGATGCCAAAATGAAACTAATCAGGCACAATCCCTCTTGTCCTACTTGTTGTCAATAGAAAGCTAATGCAATCACTCTATAAGGTTCTTCACACAATATATGCCAATAATATTCCACCCGAGGAGAAGAAGTGAGAACACCGCTAGCCCAATGAGGAAAGGCCACCCAGCCATATAAATTCCAATGAACAGCATCAGAGTGAATGGAAAGAACGATCTGACAACTGACTTGCCGTCCACCCATCGCCCTCTCCAAAGAATCAGTGCTGATATGTTTAGCGCATTCCAATCCACAGATCCATTGTAGGCCAGCAAGTTCATGGAGTTGGCCACGAAGGAGTAACAATTGCAGGTGAAGAGGTTGTAGCTCTTGTGCTGGAATCGCAGCATGCTCGAGTGCAACGCATCATCCCACGAGATTGCGGTTCCAATTTCTGCATGCTGTAGGATTGCTCACAAGTGTGCCCAGCTAGATTCGGAGGGAAGCAGCACTGTCTCAGTGTTTCCAACAATGAGTAACAGACTTAATAGAGAGAAGCCAATAATACAAATATTTATAAACTCTATAATATACTTGTTGAGAACTAATAAGGGATTTAGTCCCACATTGGAAAAATGTAGTATGAAGAGGAGCTAGACTCCCTATAAATAGTGGAGTAGCCAATCAATAAATATACAACAATTATTCTCTACATGGTATCAGAGCCATAACCACACACACACACACAAAATTCCCAACCCGCCCAAAGCCAACCCCCCTGCCCCGACCCCCTCCCCCCCCCCCCCCCCGACGCCCACCCCCCCCGGCCCCGCCGCCGACGCCCCCTGCCGCCGACGACACCCCCCTTACTGCCCCCCCCTCCGCCCCCCTGCCCCCGACGCCCTCCTGCCCACCGCCACCCCCCTCCTGTTCCCGCCCCCCCCCTTGCTGACCCCGACGCCCCCCCCCTCTCTCCGACCACATCTGCAGCCGACCACCCCCCCCACAAACCCTAATTTGCGAGCGCGATTATGTGGACGATTATTCGAAGACGGATGGCTGTCAAATACTTTATTTGCACCTTCTGTTCCTAGATTACGTCCTCCGGAACTACAAATGCTTTATTTGTATTACGTTCTCGATCTGCAAATTAGGATCTACATGCGTGCGCCAGTGTTGGCCACGTAACAGCGCATTCGTAAGGTCTCTGTTGGAGACTTTACATAAAGACGAAGACGACGAAGTCGACGAAGACGACGACGACGACGAAGCCGACGAAACCGACAAAGCCGACGACGACGACGAATCACAGTTGAAGACGCCATGGATTCGATCAGTAGTAAACTGACAGCAGAAGAGATGAAGGCATTGGTTGATGATATTTTATCAAAGAGATTAACCGAGGCAACCCCACGTGTGATCCATACTGATGTGGATCCGTCACCCTACAAAATGGGGAAGCTGGACAAGCTGGAGACGAAGTTGGAAGGCACGTCCAACTACTTGAAATGGTCACGACAGGCACTGCGAACGCTCAAGGGACGAGGCTTGGTTGGCTACGTCAATGGCCAAACCAAGGCGCCAGATGATCCCTCCTCAAAGGAGTTTGCTATTTGAAAAATTGTCAACAATGTTGTGGCTGGATGGTTGACAGCCTCCTTGACCGACCAGGTGTCGGGCAATGTAGAGGCAATGGAGGCTGCTGCTGATATATGGCGGACTTTGAAAGATATGTACTCAGGCTCCGGCAATCCTATGCGGGCTCCGACAATCCTATGCGGGTATTCCAACTGCAGGATGAACTTGATAGGGTGGCCCAGGACGACCGTACCATCTCTGAGTACGCCGCACTGTTGAAGAAATACTGGTCTGATCTGGATCACTATGATCCTCTTGGGATGGAAGATGCACAAGTCGAACCAGCATTTACGAAACATTTCCAAAAGTTCTTGGATTATATTTCGCGACAACGGATGATGAAGTTCTTGAAGGATCCTAACCCTGCGTTTGAGCATAGAAGGAATGTACTTCTAGCACAGCCCATGCTTCCAACCTTGGAAGAAGCCATAGCTGCCATGGCACAAGAAGAGGCTCGATTGAAATTGATGTCCAACAAGGGCTTTTTCCAGGGGGAGCAAGCCGCTGTTGACAAGTCTGCCCTTGCCGCCTTCAATCAGCCTCCCTCTGTGGCCGGTGTTTGCCACAACTGTGGTGACTCAGGACATTACATCAGATTTTGTCCAAAACTCCTGTCGAGTGATCGTGGACGGGGCCGTGGAGGACGTCGAGGTGGTAGAGGCGGTTATGCTGGAAGAAGGGAAAATTATTCTGGCGGCCACAAAGCTAATCTGGCAGAAGAAGGGGGCGAACATCACCTGGCTGAGTTAACCCCTCTTGAGAAGGAGTTCCTCGCAAGGTTACGCAGCACGAAGCTGGATTCGGACGGCAGTCATGGGACGTCATCTTCCTCGGGGGATCACATCACTTGCTTTGCCCAGACCAGCACAGGTATTCCTGCGCGTGCTCTTGCGGCAGCTGTCCACCAATAGGTTGGATTATGGACTCTGGGACATCTCGCCATGTACGGGGTCCCGCGGTGAGTTCCAGGACTATACTCACCTACCGACGCCGGAGAGCATTCAGACTGCTGATGGTAACTCCAGCTCCTGTCATGGGTAAAGGCACTGTCGCATGCACCCCTTCTCTCACTCTCACCAATGTGTTACATGTTCCGTCTTTTCCTGTCAATCTTCTTTCTATTAGTGCCATTATTCTTGATCTTAACTGTACAGTTTCCTTTGACATTCCTACGGTGACTTTTCAGGAGAAGGGGACAGGACGATGACTAGGGACTGGCACATGGCATAAGGGGCTTGGTACTTGGACAGGACTGGACTGGACAAAGCATTGGCATCTCTGGTAGCAGACACACCACCTGAAGATTTACGGCGCAGTGTAGAAGATGAATTGCTACTCCACCACCAGCGTGTCGGTCATTCTTCTTTTAAAATTATTAGTCGAATGTATCCATCCTTATAGCAAAGGGCTAATAAAGAGAAGTTATTTTGTAATGCATGTGAGTTGGATAAACATACCAGAAGCACGTATGTGAGTTCAGGACATCGAAGTTCAGCTGCATTTGAAAATACATTCGGACGTATGGGGCCCTTGTCCTACAACCGGTATTAACGGTTTTCGATGGTTCGTCACTTTTATTGATTGTCATACTCGCGTGACATGGTCTACCTTATGAAGAATAAAAGTGACGTCTTTGAGACGTTTGCGACTTTCATCGCCGGATAGAAACACAATATGGCACTAAAATTAAGTGCTTACGGTCTGACAATGGGACGGAGTATACAAATAAGCAGGTTGCTGAGTATTTATCCACTCATGGAATACTACACCAAACTTCATGTGCCTACACACCGGCACAAAATGGTGTGGCCGAACGGAAGAACAGACACCTGCTGGAGGTCGCACGAACGATGATGCTGGCTATGAATGTCCCGAAACACTTATGGGGGCAGGCGGTGTTAACGGCCTCTTATCTCATCAACAGAATGCCATCTCAGGTATTGGACTGGAAGACACCGTTGGAGATGCTTACTGGTGCAACCACGTACACTGTTCCACCGAAAGTATTTGGGTGTGTATGTTTTGTCCAAGATAATAGGCCAGGCGTTGGCAAACTGGATCCTAGAGCAGTTAAATGTGTCTTTGTCGGGTACACGGCAACTCAGAAGGGATACGCATATTGGAACCCAGTTGAACGGAAGATGTTTGTAAGCATGGACATTACATTCAGAGAACTGGAACCATATTATGCTTCGGATGACAGTTCGACGTTTGGTGACACACCTAACACAGAGGGTGTTAGATGTGAGGGGGAGAAAATAAGCCCATCTGTGGTAGTCGGATCGGTCCCATGCCCGGTCGTGAAAAACTGGACGAAATGGGAAGAAAGCAGTGACTCCGATACAGAAGATGAAGAAGATACATATGTTAAACAAGGGGGAGCAGCAGACAATGGAAAATGAGCTCTAAGTCTATAGAAGGAGACAGCAGAAGTCCAGTACTGTGCCTGTACCGTACCCTGTGCCTACTGTACCAAGTCCCTCGTCTACTCCTGCTCCAACTCTTGAAGATGTTGCTCCCGCACTGAATCAATCTGATTCTGATGCGGATCTCTCTGACTCTGATGGTATGATCTCTCCACCACCTATTGCTCCCTTAAGGAGATCTTCTCGCATCAATGCAGGTAAGGCTCCTAGTCGTTTTGATGATTATGAACATGATATTGCCAACTACCTGTCTTATTCTAACATTTCTTCGAATTATCGAGCCTTCACTGCATCATTAGACTACTTCGTTGCCCAAAAGTTGGCAGGAAGCAAAGAAAGATCCAAGGTGGAAAGCTGCAATAATGGAAGAACTTGGGACACTGAAGAAAAATAAGACGTGGGAGCTGATTCCATTATCCAAAGGGAAGAAAACTGTGGGATGCAAATGGGTATACACAGTAAAGAGACGTCAGAAGAAAAGGTGGAACGATACAAGGCGAGGTTGGTTGCAAAGGGATACACACAATCATATGGCATCGATTATGATGAGACGTTTGCTCCAGTAGCGAAAATGAGCACCGTAAGAACTCTGGTCTCTATTGCAGCAAACTATGGGTGGAAGCTATACCAATTAGATGTGAAGAATACCTTTCTCCATGGTGACCTACAAGAAGAAGTGTACATGGAACTCCCGCCAGGGTGCTACGCTACAGAATCAGACGGAGGGACGTCGCATGGAAAAATGTGCAAACTAAAGAAGTCGCTATATGGGCTCAAGCAATTTCCTCGAGCCTGGTTTGACAGATTCAGAAAGGCTGTTACAGGCATGGGATACCATCAAGCAAATGCAGATCATACGGTCTTTCTTCAGCATGCAAGAGGCCACATCACTATACTTGTTGTATACGTGGATGATATAGTAATCACAGGTAATGATGAAGTCGAGATCGCTAAGCTGAAGTCAAAACTCGCGAAGGAGTTTGAAGTGAAGGATTTAGGAGCGATGAGGTACTTTCTAGGTATCGAGATGTGTGAAGGCGAACAAGGAATTGTTCTCTCACAGAGAAAATACACACTAGATTTGCTGAAGGAGACATGAATGCTGAAATGCAAAGCAGCAGTCACTCCAATTGACCAAAAGTGCAAGTTGGGAGCAGAAGCAGGAGAGCCAGTTGATCGTGAAAGATATCAACGACTTGTAGGGAGATTGATTTATCTGGGGCACACTCGCCCTGATATCTCATTTGCGGTGAGTGTAGTAAGTCGCTACATGCATGATCCAAGAACGGGTCATATAGATGCAGTGTTTCAGATCTTGAGATATCTGAAAGGGACGCCGGGGGAAAGGGCTATGGTTCAAGAAGAATGGATGTATAGAAGTTGAGGGATATTGCGATGCAGACTGGGTGAGCTGCATAGACGATAGAAGGTCGACCACGGAATATTGGTCTTTGTAGGAGGAAACTTGGTCTCATGGAGAAGCAAGAAACAGTCAGTGGTAGCACGATCTACAGCTGAAGCAGAATACAGAGCAATGGCCTTAGGAGTGTCAGAATTGCTGTGGGTGAAAGCGTTACTGACAGAGTTGAAGCTGGACAGGGGAGCACCGTTACGTCTTCTGAGCGATAGTCAAGCTGCAATAAGTATAGCTAACAATCCAGTTCAGCACGACAGAACGAAGCACATCGAGATCGATCGATTCTTCATCAAAGAGAAGCTGGAACAAGGGATACTGAAGATTGATCATGTTCGCTCAGAAGAACAAGTGGCAGACTGTTTGACTAAGGGTTTTAGTTCATTAAGTCTGTCGAAGCTATGTAACAAGATGGGAATGATTAATATCTATCGTCCATCTTGAGGGGGAGTGTTGAGAACTAATAAGGGATTTAGTCCCACATTGGAAAAATATAGTATGAAGAGGAGCTAGACTCCCTATAAATAGTGGAGTAGCCAATCAATAAATATACAACAATTATTCTCTACAATACTTCCAGAAGTTCTGTATTCTGGAGATATTGGAACTTAAAGATGAGATGCCTTACGACTACAACAAGTGCACATTATGTGCCAGTAGGTCCGATAAATCAAATTGTATTCAATCTAAAGTAAGGTTATTTTTATTCAAAATGGTATTATTTAAGATGATATACTGCCACGTGAACTCTCTTTTGTTGTTCTGGGAGAAGAGTCCCACAGAAAATAAGGAAACTGGTGCATTTCATCTGTTTGTTGCTATCTTATGTGGAAACACATGCATCAAATGTGTGCAAAGTATCATTAATTTTCAGAATATGAAAATTCTAAGATAATAGAGGAAGCCGAACAGTAGTCAAATAATCAAAAAGAAATAATAGAATGTGGAATGCAGATTCGAAGAAAAATATTTCGCTGCTGAATGCATACACACTACATATTGTAGTCATCTTTTGTTCAGACCAATAAATATACTATAGCAAACAATAGACTGACAGCTTGATATTCAATATTCTGGAACCTTTCAAAATTTTCAGGAAGATTAAAAGCACTAGAGTTTCTTTCAAACCTGTTCTCTGTCTAGTTGAAGATATCTAGCAACAGATCCAAAAGAAAAACTGTCTGACCCAACAAAATGCGACCCAGAAAAGTCCAGGACTACCCCATCTTCCCGGCAAATCCCGACATGACCCATATAAGGAGCCAACCAAGAAACAATTGGAAGAGATGTCCAAACTAAGCAACATGGAAACTTTGCCTTCTTTGCGTTTACTTTATCAAGTGGCCACACGTCATGCATTCTATCACTAGAAAATTGATCTTCACCAGCAGCACCAGCTTTGAACTCCATCAAAGACATTTGTTTTAGAGACATCTATTACTCAGCTAATTGCCGAAGAATATACATGGATCTGCAGTGAAATGACAAACCCCATTTAATAATCTTCAATATGGATACAAGAGAAAACATGAATTGCTTTTGACAGGAAGCAAAGATTGATGATGACATGCCGTGGGCATTAAAGACTCATAAACATATAAGATTACTTATAAGATTCACCACAAACAGAACAGAGTTAAACAACTTTCAGTACAACAAGCTCTTGATAGAACAAAACTGTTGATAGTGAAAGAACCCAAAAGTACTTTCTATACCTTCAGGTTGAGTTGGTCCCAATTGTCTGCTCCGTTTTAACAACAAAACCACATATTCAGTGATAGTTTGTTTACTACAGCCTATCAAACTATTTAATGACTGCAAGGATGTTAGAGTGTGCCAATTCTAAGAATATATAAAAGGATAAGTTACCTCCTTTAATGATGATTGAAGTTTCCTTACTAGTTCATACTGGAGTTCTTTAGTAGGGGCTAAATGCACCGAAAAGGAACATGTACACCGAAAACTCTCATGTTAACTATGGCAGGTTAACGGAACAGACAAAGAGAAGAGGACAAGGATGGACTTCAGAATTCTGATATCTTATATTTGCCGGCTATATGTGTGTAATTGACATGTCCATCTGTTCCAAACGAAGATATAGTGTAGCGAAATCAATTTGGCAATGTTCGATAGAGGTATAGGACCAGATGTGCTCTTTATGATTTTATTGAGAAAACAGCAGATGGCAAAAACAGCCAGCAAAAATTTCTTGGTAATAAGTACAAAAGGGCTAGATAGCTAAAAGGAAAAGGGTGACAAAGGTATTTACAAGGCTGGAGAACATATATCTAATAAATAGGTGGGAGTGTTAAACAAAAATTAATATAAAACCGTGATGTATATTGTAACTATTTTCCATGAATACCTCGAGAACCCTCAACAACTTTGGGCAAGACTAGTCCAAGGCAAATACCTTCAAAACCGGTCCTTTTGGAGTGCTCGAAAAACGAAGAGAGGGTCTCCAACCTGGAATAGTATGCTGGACATTAGACATGCCTTGGCAGTGGACACGTGCTGGAAGGTTCGAAGGGGGTGGCTGGACATAAAGAATGACCCTTGGGTGCCATCCTTACCGGGCTTCCGGATTTTAAGTAATATCGTTCTCCAACATGAAGGCCCCAAAATGGTTTGCGATCTCATGTACCCTCGTGAATGAAGATGGAAGACAGATCTTACCCGTGGCTTGTTTACCCCTTTGGAAGCTAATTCTATCCTGAACATAGACCTGCAGGAAGGGGACGGACCTGATCGCTTAATCTGAACGTGTGCCAAGAATGGAGAATTTCCTCAAAATCTCTTTACGAAACGTTGCGACGTCAGATCGCAAGCTCTTCTTACTGCCCCATGTAGTCAACTAACTGGAGTCGCCTATGGAAAATCGGATCGAAATGTTCATCTGGCGGCTCATGAGGAATGTCCTCCCACTCAAGTCCGCTATTCATAAACGGATTCCACTCATGGATAACTCTTGCCCATTCTGCTTGCAGCATGAAGAAGACACAAATCACATTTTTCTCCACTGTCTGATAGCAAGGGAGACCTGGTTTGCTAGCCTGATTGGACTGAGGGTCCAGTGTCACCTCAATGTTATCAATCTCTTAGATAGCTGGTTGGAAGACATTCAATCCCATGAAGCCTTCAAGCTTGGAGCTGCAATTCTTTGGTCTATTTGGAAGGCAAGATGTGCATGTGTTTTTAGAAGGAAAACTCAAGTTACTCAAGCTATTCTTAATCAAGCACTGACCATTCACCATGCCTTTCCCAATATCAGATCCTCTGATATACTATATTTGAGATCAATTTCTACTATGCTATTTTGGAGCGGAAATCCCAATTCCTCCTATATATATCCCAATTCCTCCTATATATATATAGATGGCGGCTACATGAAACCCTAGCTCTGCTAGGGCATCGACCATTCGCGTCGTGGAGGCTGCCAACCGCCCCCCGGACCGGGGGAAAGGCAAGGGGGTGGCCGGGGCGGCCGGGGGCGACCGGCCAGGGGCGGTCGGCGGCGGCGGGTCGCCGGCGAACGGCGCAGCAGCTGCTGGCCACGTCCGCGGGTGCGCGGGAGGACAGCAGGCGGACCGGGGAGGTCCGGCGACCCTCCCCGGGGGCCGGGCGGCGGCCGGCGACCCCTCCCAGGCGGGGGGGGGGGGTGGCCGGGGCGGGCTGCGGGCGGGGATTCGCCTCCCGGGCAAGGTTTCGGCTGGGTGTTCGACGGCGGTGGCACCCGAGGGGTCCCCGATGGTGTTCACCGCCCAAAAAACATCGTCGGGATTGGAGGATGAGGAGGGAGCTTGGACTACGGTCCAGAATCGGAGGGTTAGACGCGGAGGAGGGCAAAGATCGCAGATCCCTGAGGCTAGGAGAGGCATAACTTATACGCAGGGATCAGACAGGAGGGCGGGGATAGCCAGGAGAGCGGGTCCATCGGGGGGACAGGCACACTCGGGGGATCGGGAGGGCCAAGCCAGGATTGCGTGGCGGCCTCGTGCGAAAGGGGGTGACGGGGACGGTTGTCCCAGTTATCGGAGGGAGAGTTACTGCTGCGAGCACGAGTGCCAGGCCACCTCAGACGACCCCACCTCGGAGTTCGGGCCCGCGGCCTGTATCCTGGGCGGATGCATGCAAGGTGGGGGTCGCCAAGACGCCGGCATCGATGGAGTACGTTGCTCCTATGGCGATTGGGGGCGAGCTCTGCGCTGACTTCCCAGCCGACGAAGTGGCGAAGGTGACGGCATTCTGGGAGAACACGTTAGTGCTATACGTGTTGGGGAGCAAGCCCTTCTACGGGCAGATCAGAGGATATGCGGACAGAGTCTGGCGGCCGAAGGGGAGCATGGAGTTCTTCTCCAAGGAGAACGGCTTCTACTTCGTTAAATTTGGGTTGGCGGAAGATGTGACTCGGATACTCCAGGGAGGGCCATGGACATTTGACGGCCGCCTCATCATTCTGAAGCAATGGACCCCCGACTTGCGGTGCGAGAAGGAGGTGCTTAATGCTGTGCCAGTGTGGGTTCGGTTCCCTGAGTTCCCGGTACGCTTCTGGAGTGTCCCACTTCTTATGAGACTTGCCAGCCTCATTGGCAAGCCGATTAAGGCAGATGATGCCACCACTTTCCGATCCAGGCTGATGTATGCACGGGTGTTTGTGGAGATTGATGCCCGATTGGACCTGCCTGAGCAGTTGAAGTACAGGACACCTTCTGGCCAGTTTGCTATGCAGAGGGTGGAGTATGAATGGGTTCCCCCCAGATGTCCGGCATGTGCCTGCTTCGGGCACCTCCCGAGTGCGTGTAGACGTGGGGGAGCTTCTGAGGTGGTGCCGGAGGAGGCTGTGCAGGTGGCAGGTGGTGCAGATGACTCCCCCGCTGTGGACCAGGTGGGCGTGATGGAGGATGATATGGAGGCAGACTCTTCCCCCATCTCGGGGGAAGGTGAGGGGTCCCCGACGGAGGATCTTGCTGGAGCGTTGGTGGAGTATGTGGGGACGAGGACCATGACCACCAGGAGTATGGGGCAGGAGGACAGGCGACAGGGAGATAAGACGCGCTTGCTCTTCAGGTGTACAGTCGGAAGCGCCAGGCTACGGAGGCACATGGTGAGGACAGCGGACAGGGTGGGACAGAGAGAGTGTGGCAGGTCAACCCTAAATGGGTGGCAGTACTAGCACAGCCTCCCCCACAGGGGGACCCACACGAGGCCACGGCCCCCCTACTTTTACAGGGAGATAGAGATGAGGGTACTAGAGATATGGAGGTTGCACTCTCCCCGGGTGCCCCTTCCGAGGATGTTCAGGGGACCCCACCCGTGGTTTAGATGTCGGCCCTTGCCTGGAATGTCCGGGGGGGGTGTTCTCTGGGGAGATGGCGGGAGATTAGTGAAGTGCTGAGGAAGGAACAGTGTGAAATCTCGATATTACTTGAGACTAAGATCAGGGGGGCGAAAACTCTGTCCCGTAGAACCCCTACGGACTGGGTACAGCTCCACAACCTTGGTCTCTGTGATATGGCGAGGATCTGGGTTAGATGGAATGGAGCTAGTTGGGAGGGTGAGGAGGTTTTCATGTCTGACCAGCTGGTGGCTATCTCCTTCACCAACAAGGGGGGGTTCCACTTCTTACTGGGTGCCGTCTACGGGCACAATGACAGGAGGCGTCGTGAGACCTTGTGGCAGGACATCATCAGGCTGAGTTCTTTAGCGAGGCATCGACATCTCCCTCTTCTTATTATGGGAGACTTCAATGCTACGCTATACCGGGAAGAGGAGCTGGGGGGGAGGCCGGTGCCGAACCAGATTCTTTCAGACTTTCAGTCTTGCCTTCTCCAGTCAGGGCTCAGGGACCTGGAGAGGATAGGACACATATGGACTTGGCACAACAAGGCGGAGGTGAGCAGGGTGGCATGCCAGCTGGATCGGGCTTTGGGGAATAGTGATTGGTTCCGCCTATTCCCCTCTTCTGTGGCTGAGGGGCTCCCTGCGGGGACCAGTGACCACTCGCCGATCCTGGTGCGCTTCGTGGAGAGTCCCAGATGGAGAGCCCGTCCTTTCCGGTATGACAACAGTTGGTTCCTATCGGCTGGCTATGAGGAGACGGTGGCGGGAGGACTTGGCCAGGAGGCGGTCGGCACTGCCCAGTTTTGTATGGTCCACAGGCTGAAAAAACGCCAAACGCGCCATCCGAGACTGGGTGAGGGCTCTTCCCCGGACCTCCCTTCAGGAGAAGGAGGCGGAGTTGAGAGACCTGCAGGCAGAGCTTCAGGACGACATGATGAGTGGGGAGATGGCGGCTAGAGAGAAGAGTTTGGCTGCAGAGGTCAACACCTTGAGGCTTCAGCAGGAGATTAGTGCGGCCCAACGGGCCAAATGCTCCTGGCTCAAGGATGGGGACCGTTGCACCAAATTCTTCTACGATGTCATCCGGGCGCGTCAGCACCGGAACCGTATCCAGAGACTGATTGGCAGGGACGGGCGCCTTGTGACTGACCAGGTTGCTATCCAGGAGGAGGCTGTCCAGTTCTACTCTGAGCTATATCATCAGACAGACTATCCCTCGGTTTTCCCGCAGCTGATTACGAAGACGTTAATTACGGAGTACGGCAATAGTCTTCTTATGGCCCCTATCCGGATGGCGGAGGTGGAGACGATTGTGATGCAGGCTGATGCTTCCAAGGCTCCTGGGCCGGATGGGTTCTCCAGTGGTTTCTACAAACGCCATTGGAATACCCTCAAGGCCCCGGTCCTTGAGGCTGTTCAGGAGTTCTTTGATACGGGCAAGCTCCTGAAGGAGCTGAACCACACCTTCCTGACTCTTGTGCCCAAGAAGGAGGGGACGACATCTCTTGCTGACTTTCGACCGATTGCTTGCTGTAATTATTTGTATAAAATAATTACTCATCTTATGTGCAGGAGGATGGAGGATGCTATGCAGGGTCTGGTGTCTCGGAATCAGGCGGCCTTCATTAAGGGGCGGTCTATTGCGGAGCATAGCCTGCTGGCTCATGAGCTGATTCGGGAGTTCCACAAGCCTGGAGGGGCGAAGGCATGTGTGAAGCTCGACCTGAGGAAAGCATATGACACTGTCAACAGGGACTTCCTCTGTCATTTGATGGCTGCGATGGGCTTCTCCGAGACTTGGGTGGATAGAGTCAGAGAGTGCATCACCTCTCCTACTTTCTCGGTTCTCATCCAGGGTATCCCTTACGGGTTCTTTGGTAGCAGCAGGGGGCTTCGGCAGGGGGACCCGCTCTCCCCCTACCTATTCACCCTTGTGATGGAGTATTTCACATGTTTGATGGACATCGCGGTGCATCGGGAGAGGATTGTACCGATATACAGCAGGGTCTCCCCGGTGGTCTCTCATCTCATCTATGCTGATGATCTTTTGGTCCTGTTGAGGCCTTCCATGCGTGGGATGAGGGAGCTTGCGGCAGTGATGGAGGAGTTCGGACAGCTATCGGACCTTCGGTTAAACAGGGACAAAAGCAAAGTCTACTTCAGCAACTCTTGCACTTTGAAGGAGGAGCGGGCCTTGGAGCTTGGGGTGGAAATGGGGGACCTCCCGGTGAAATATCTGGGGGTGCCCCTTTCCGTCAACTACGCGAAGGACCGTGACTGTCAGAGTCTGGTGGATTTTGCACAGAGGAGGGTTGAGGGCTGGCAGGCGGCTGGCCTTTCGTTTGGAGGGCGTATTGAGCTGGTACGCTCAGTCATTTCTGCTATTGCTCTGTTCTGGCTCCAATCGATTATGGTGCCTCTGGCTACTATCAGAAAGATTGAGAGCATTTGTGCCAAGTTCATTTGGCATAGGGGGATACACGCCATCTCCTGGGAGCAGCTCTGTCGGCCTAGGAAAGAGGGAGGTGTGGGTCTGCGATCACTTGTTTCTGTCAGAGAGGCGGCGGGGATCAAGCTGGCATGGAGGTTCCTTCAGGGTGATTCTCTATGGTCGGCCTGGATGACTAGTCGGTATCTCCGGGGCAGAAAACTTCTGGGTATGTGAAATTGACAACAACTTCTCTGTGTCTTTCAAGCATATCCTGAGGACTCGTCCTGTTCTTCGGACGGCTTTGCGGAGGAGGATGAGGGAGGGAGGGGAGACGGATCTATGGCTCGATCCGTGGATCTCAGGTCAGTCTCTCCTGGAGATTCTGGGGCCCCAGAGGGACGGCGTGGCATACAGAGGTCTGACGTGTAGGCACATCATACGTGGTGGGATCTGGAGGCCTGAGGAGTATCGATTCACTGCTGCGTTAGTTGAGGAGATCAGACAGGTGCAGATCACTCCTACGGCACTGTCTGATGTCTGGATGTGGGCCCCTCCCGGCCGCTCGGAGGGTGCTGGGGAGTTCAGATTTAGCAGCTGCTACGACCTTGTCCGCCCCCACTTCGATGATATTGAGGAGTACGACTTTGTCTGGGGGAAGGGGCTCGCCAGGAAGATGCAATTGTCTGCATACAAACTGGTGATGGGCCGGTTGCTTACTCGGGACAGATTGCTTCGGTTCGGGGTTTCTGTTCCTGAGCCTGGGTGTGTTTTGTGTGAGACAGAGCCTGAATCTATTGGGCACCTGTTCTTTCAGTGCCATGTGGCATGGAGCATCTGGGCAGAGCAGTGCCGGAGACACTTGGGAGGGGTTGGCAGGGAGCGGGACTTCAGAGAATCCTTAAGTGGATTGGTGATTGCAGGGGCAAGGAGCAGAGCTGGGCTAGGCATGCTAGATTGAGACTTGCTGCGTCAGTTTGGCATGTCTGGAGGGAGAGGAACCGGCGCATTTATGAGGGACTATCCACCCCAGTGGTGGGCATACTTCATAACATTGAGTCGGATGTACTAGTAATGTCCCCCTGAGTTGGGCTTGTATCACTATGTTGTAACCTTATTGAGATGATGGAATAAAATTTACCCTTTTTCCAAAAAATATATATATATATATATATATATGATACTCGATGGCGATTGGCGATTTCCCGACTGGAGCCCTAGGGCATCCACGTGGGCCGCCCCCGCGGCCGCCGGAGCCCCTGGCCGGCGGAGGGGTGGCTCCGGCGAAGCCTGGCGGCCCCTACCCCGGCGCTGGGGAGGGGCGGGAGCACGATCGGGGGGGTCGGGCGGACCCCCCTGGATCGTCGACGACCCCCCCAGGCGGAGGGGGGGGTCAGGTCCTTCGGGAGTAGGGTCGGGTGGCCTCCACGCGGTGACCGGTGGTTCGGGCCTGTTGCGAGGAGGCCTCATTGATCCGAACTTTAAATTCGGATCAAGTTCTGGAGCGCTAGGGAGCCAAACGGAGGAAGGTGGCTGGACGACGGTTACGCGCCGTCGAGTGGCGAAACCCGGGGGGAAGATGGGAGGCGGACAAGGTCAGGTTAGGGATCATCGCCCTGTTGGCCGCCAGAACGGGTCTGGATCTCGGACATCTGGCCGGGGTCCGGAGGTGCCTGCTGGGAGATCGTTGGGGGTGGCGGCCTAAGGCGACTGCGGCGGCCAAAGGAAAAAGTAAGGTGGTGGACCCGGATGTTCAGGGATCGGGGACTTCACGCCCGGTTACTGCCCCGAGGCCTACTGGGTCGTCCCCTCGGCCTGCCGGAAGGTCCTGGGCCGAGATATGCAAACCTGTGGGACCGAAATCCCCCTCATCGATGGAGTACGTCCCACCTATCAAGGTTGGGAGGGGGTTCCGGGCTGTGTTCCCTGCGGAGGAGATCCAGAAGGTGACCGAGTACTGGGAGAATACCCTCGTCCTGTATGTCTTGGGCAACAAGCCTTTCTACGGACAAATTCGGGGCTATGCAGCGCAAGTCTGGAAGCCAAAGGGAAGTATGGAGTTCTATGCTCGTGAGAACGGCTTCTATTATGTGAAGTTCGGGCTGGCGGAGGATGTCGCTAGGATCCTCCAAGGTGGCCCCTGGACGTTCGACGGCCGACTGATCATCCTCAAGGAGTGGACTCCAGAGCTGCGATGCGAGAGGGAAGTTCTGAATGCCATCCCTGTATGGATCCGATTCCCCGAGTTCCCGGTAGGCTTTTGGAGCATTCCCCTGTTGATGCGTCTTGCTAGTCTGGTGGACACCCCGATCAAGACAGATGAAGCTACTACCTTTCGGACGCGGTTGATGTACGCGAGGATCTTTGTGGAAATTCGAGCAGGGGGGAGCTCCCGAAGATGGTGGAGTATGAGCTCCCTTCTGGGGAGGTGCTTACCCAGAAGGTGGAGTATGAATGGGTTCCACCTACCTGTTCTCGATGCTCCTGTTTCGGGCATCTGGCCAGTGCTTGCTTAGAGGCTGGCCCCCCGGTGGAGCCTTGTATCCCGCCGAGTGAAGTCCCCGAAGCACCATGTGATATGGATTACAGAGATGATAGCGGAGTGGTGGTCGTGGAGGAGGAGGTTACTAATCAGGGGAGTGATGTCGGTTTGAGCCTCGTTGTATCTACCCAACTTGCTCCTGCGGGTGGGGTGGTATCCACTGGCCTGGGGCCGAGTAGTATAGTTACCAGAAGCATGGCTGCGACGGAGTCTGAGGCACGAGGGGAGGGCGGGTCGACTGGAGGGCAGGTTTACTGTAGGAAGCGTCGTGCGGTCGGCCTGCTGCGTGATGGTCCCCCCTTGATGGAGGTACGTACCACAGACAGAGAGGAGGTGGTGTGTGTTGACAATCCTGCCTGGGCGTTGGTTCTATCTCAGGTCGTTCCCCATCAGACGGTTCCGACTGGTATGGATGAGGATCCTTTAGCGACGGTTGCGGCACCTTCCCCAGGTGCCGTTCCGGGAGTTTCACAGGGGGCCCCCACCTCTAATTAATTAATGGCCATTATCGCCTGGAATGTGAGGGGACGTGTTCGCTAGGGAGGTGGAGAGATATGTGGGGTGCTCCACAGAGAGAAGTGTGACATTTCTGTTATTTTAGAATCCAAGATCAAAGGAGAGAAGACCCTTACTCGGCGAACCCCTTCTCATTGGGCCCAGCTACACAACCTGGCCCTTTGTGACATGGCCAGGATTTGGGTTCGCTGGAACTCGAAGAGTTGGGATGGTGACTTGATTTTGATGACGGAGCAGTTGATTGCCATATCCTTCGTGAACAAGGGTGGCTTCCGGTTCTTACTGGGGGTGGTCTACGGCCACAATGACAGAAGGAGAAGGGAGTCACTATGGAGGGACATCTCACGTGTTTCCGATGTTGCTGAGTCGTCGGGTCTACCTTTGCTCTTGATCGGGACTTCAACGCTCTTATGCATCATGGGGAGAAGCTGGGTGGTCGGCCGATTCCAGACTCTATCCTCTATGATTTTCAGAGATGTCTCCTGCTTGCGGGGCTGCGGGAGCTGTCTCGATCAGGCTTCATCTGGACTTGGCACAACAAAGCAACTCACAACCGGGTTGCTTGTCAGCTTGATCGTGCTCTGGGCAACGGAGAGTGGTTCCGTCACTTCCCCAACTCTTCGGCCGAGGGTCTGGCAGCTGGGACGAGCGATCACTCTCCCATCAGGGTTGGCTTCTCTGCTCGATCTCTTGGGAAGTCCCGGCCGTTCAGGTATAACAACAGTTGGTATCTTTCGGAAGGCTACCTGGAGGCTGTCGTAGAGGGCTTGTCTAGTGGTCAGGAGGGGACGGCTCAATTCCGATTGGTCCGTCGACTTATGGCCACGAAGAGGGCTCTCAGGAGTTGGGTGCAGGGGTTGCCCAAGTCTACACTAGAAGATAAGGAGGCTGAGTTGAGATCTTTACAGCAGGATCTACAAGCTGACATGCTTAATGGAGATCTGGCGGCTAAAGAGAAGGAGCTGATTGGAGAAGTCAACATTCTGAGACTGCAAAAGAAGATTAGCTCGGCCCAGCGAGCCAAGTGCTCCTGGCTGAAGGATGGAGACCGGTGTTCCAAGTTCTTATATGACGTTATCCGGACTAGACAGAATCGGAATCACATATCCCAGCTTCTCGATGCGGATGGCACCCTGGTGGGGACGCCGGCTGAGATACAGGACGAGGCCGTCAGGTACTATTCTGATTTATATTTCCAGACTGACTACCTGTCCGTGTTCCCAGAGGTTGTTACGAAGCGCTTGGTGACTCCATTTGGGAATAGCATCCTTCTTGCCCCTGTCACCTTGGAGGAGGTGGAATCTATTGTCAAGGGGGCGGACCCCAACAAGGCCCCTGGTCCAGATGGCTTCAGCAGTGGTTTCTTCAAGCGTCATTGGGATATTCTGAAAATGCAGGTCGTGGAGGTGGTCCAGGAGTTCTTCACTAAGGGGAAGCTTTTGAAGGAGCTGAATCACACTTTCCTGACCTTGGTGCCGAAGAAGGAGGGCGCGACTGCATTGACTGCTTTCAGACCTATTGCATGTTGTAATTATCTTTACAAGATAATTACGCATATTATGTGCCGACGGATGGAGAGAATCATGCAGGACTTGGTTTCTCCTAACCAGGCTGCGTTCATCAAGGGGAGGTCGATTGCAGAGCATAGCCTCCTGGCTCATGAGATGGTGAGGGGTTTCAGCAGACCTGACGGGGAGAAAGCTTGTGTTAAACTGGACCTGAGGAAGGCGTATGACATGGTCAATCGTGACTTCCTATGCCATCTGATGTCTGCCATGGGATTCGCGGATCACTGGGTTGCGTTGATCAGGGAGTGCATCACGTCCCCTACTTTCTCAGTTCTCATCCAGGGCGTTCCTTACTGGTATTTCCAGAGCAACCGTGGGCTGAGGCAAGGTGACCCACTGTCCCCTTATCTGTTCACGCTTGTGATGGAATACTTTACTTGTTTGATGGACCTGGCAGTGCACCATGGACGGCTGGTGCCTTTGTTTCGGAGGTTGGACCCGCCAGTTACCCACCTTATATATGCTGATGATCTACTGGTCTTCATCCAGCCTTCGACGAGGGGGTTGCAGACGCTTGCGGGTATTATGGAAGATTTGAAGTCCTTCTCGGGTCTCCAGCTGAACAGGGATAAGAGTCGGGTCTACTTCAGTTCTCGGTGTTCCCAGAAGGAGGAGCGGGCTGATGTCCTGGGTATCGCGAGGAGTGATCTTCCGGTGCGTTATTTAGGAGTGTCCCTCACAGTCAATTATGCGCGGGATCAGGACTGCCAGGGCCTGGTTGAGTATGTCCAGCGGAGAGTATAAGGATGGCAAGCCGCCGATCTGTCTTTTGGCGGACGCATAGTGCTGATCAGATCTGTGATCTCGGCTGTGGCCCATTTTTGGCTACAGTCCATCCTCCTCCCGGTGGCCACTATTCGGCGAGTGGAGCGTCTTTGTGCTGATTTCCTTTGGAGGGGGGGTATGCATGCGATCTCGTGGGAGCAGCTCTGTCGTCCAAGGAAGGAGGGAGGTGTGGGGCTCAGGCCGTTGCTGGAGATCAGGGAGGCCTCTGCGCTCAAGTTGGCCTGGAGATTCATTAGCGGGGGGTCTCTTTGGGCGGACTGGATGCACAGCAGATATGTGAAGCAGGACAATTTTTGGACGTGTTCTCCTGATAACAACCATTCTGTCACGTTCAAGACTGTCCTGAGACACAGGGGTGTGCTCAAGTCTGCTATCCGGAGGGTCATGAAGGATGGTTCGGACACGGACCTCTGGCGGGACCTTGGATAGATCGGCGTTCGCTACTTGACATTAGGGGTTCCCCGACACACACGGAGGACAGACGAGGTCTGACGTGTAGTCGGATCTTACGAGATGGAGAGTGGAGGCCGGATTCCTATCGGTACACTGAGGAGCTGGGAGGGTTCATTATGTCTACAGTCATTGACCCGGCTTTGCCTGCGGACAGGTGGATTTGGGAGCCGCCTGGAGCATCTTCGGGCTCGGGGGAGTTCCAGTTCCGTAGTTGCTATAATCTTATCCGGCACACTTTTCCTCTGAGTTCTGATTACGAGTTCGTCTGGTGTAAGGGTCTGGCCAGGAAGATGCAGTTGTGTGTGTACAAACTTCTCCTGGGTCGCCTCTTGACGAGAGATCGTCTGAGTTCTTTTGGAGTGCCAGTGCCGGACCCCAAATGTGTGCTTTGCTGTTTGGAGCCTGAGTCTATTAGACATATCTTTTTCGAGTGCACTCTGGCATGGCAGATATGGTCGAAGCAGAGTCGGGTATTGGGAGTGAGCGCCTCTGGGAAATACATTGGGGACATCATCCCGGTGATACGAGATAGCAGGGGTCGAGGTCAGGACTGGTTCCGTACAGCTAGAGTTCGTTTGGCGGCTGCGGTTTGGCATGTTTGGCGGAAGCGAAACCGCCGGATCTTTGAGGGACTGGTCACACCTCCGGTTGGCATTCTCCATAACATTGAGTTTGATGTGAACGCTATGGAGAATGGATGAGTGCTGAGTGGGAGTCCCACTCAGAATGTATGTTGTATGATTATGACTTTTCATTTGGAATAAAATTTACCTTTTTCCAACAAAATATATATATATATATATATATATATATATATATATGGCAGGCCCAAAACATGTCTTTTGGGGAGGCGTATTGAGCTCATTAGAGCTGTCATTTCGGCTATTGCGATGTACTGGTTCCAGGCTATCATGATCCAGGGCTGGCCCAGGGCGGCGAGGGCGAACGTCCAGGGCCCCCTTGATCATGAGGGGCCCAAAAAAATAGTTTAAAGATAAATATGTTAATAATTTTGTATCTCAAAATAGAACTAGTAAATACCATTGGCCCTTTTAGACATAAATCTATTGTGTAGTGGTTAGTATGTTAGACTCCTTACTGAAGGTCCTAAGTTCAATCTTGGTTGTAGCTTGTTTTTTAATATTTTTTACATTATATATAGGGGCCTTATTTTGAAAGTTCGTCCTGGGCCCCCATGAGCTCAGGACCGGCCCTGTCATGATCCCTAAGCCACTGTAAATAAGATTGAACAAATGTGTGTTGACTTTCTATGGAAATGAGGGATACACGCAATCAGTTGGGAAGAGTTGTGCCGACCTAAGAGAGAGGGAGGTGTTGGCCTGAGATTGCTTATTATTCTTAGATATATGGTCTCCTACAAATTGTTCTGGAGATTCCTCACTGGCAAGTCTTTATGGGCTTGATGGATCAGAGGAAGGTACTTCCCAAAGGGTGATTTCTGGTCAGCTAGGACCAATAACAACTACTCAGTGACGGTAAAATTGCTCATGGCTTTAAGAAGCTCGACTAAATCCAGACTGTCTAGGGTTATCGGCTCCAGGAACCATACTAGCTTATGGCATGATTCTTGATTCAATCACAACAGTCTGATTGAAAGGGAGAGATGACATGTCTACGAGCTAAGGGGGTCTACTGAGATGATCAACTACTTTATCCATGAGGGAAAGTGGAACTTCCAGGATCGTTTGATAGATGCAACACATGCGGTTGATATTCATATTGTGAACATTGATAGGATGGGCACGGAAGATTACTGGGTATGGAAGGACATGGAAAAAAGTACTTCCAACTTCTGAACGACCTTACCAAATCAGGAATATAAATAAGGAGGTAGACTGGACGGAACTGGTTTGGACAAAAGGAGGGACGGTCAAGATTTCCTTATGCCTTTACAATATGATTCGAAATCGCATGCTTACTAGGGATCGTCTAAGCAGGTTTGGTTTGGACTGCACGGATAAGAAGAGCTGCATGTGTGGGCATGTGGGCATATGGGCGAGTCCAGAACCACCTTTTCTTTTGTTGTGGTTTTGTTTGGGAGATCTGGAGTCAACAGCGCAACCAGTTTTGGCTGCCTTTCATGCACAATAGGGATCTTTCGTCGGTTCTGAATGAAATCAAAGCACAAAAAGAAAAAGGGACGGGAGCGTACAGGCAGATACGGCTGATGTTCATTCGGTGGTTTGGCACGTCCGGAGATAACGAAACCGCCGTATCTATGAGGGTCTACATGGATTGAAGTTAAGAGAGTTAAGTGAGAGGAAGTTAAGTGAGGGAAAATAAAAACTATGCTTGGTTTCAGGGTGAGGGTTTAGAAAGAGGGGTTAAGTAATGGTTTGTTTAACCCCCTTTTGTCTATTTTTTTAACACCCCCCCCCCCCCCCCCCCAAAAAAAAAAAAAAAAATCGGAGGATTAACGAGGAGGATTGAGGAGTTTTGTTTAAAAAGTCATAAATACCTTTATTTGTCATATAAAATATTATATTTTTTTCTTTTTTTTGCTTTCAACATGCTGCCCCGTAGCTTCCTCATTTGTGAAAATATTTTGACAAGCTCTGATTAAAATTTCAACCAAATTTAATTTTATGACATGTAATAAGGGTATTTTGGTAACTATTATATTTTTGTTAATCCTCCCCCTACTCAAAACCTTCGATCCAAGCAAGAGTTATTAAACACACCCTACTTAACTCTCTCTTCAATCCAAACAAGGTTATATGTATTGACTCTACTCTCACTCACTTAACTCTGCTTTTTTTTTTCCCTCAATCCAAGCAGATATAGATATCCTTGACCCGATATGATCAGATTTTGTGCCTTTCGCAGGATTATAGTTTTGTAACTTAAACACCAAAATAACCTCAATTGTAACTGGTAAGCAAACACCAACCATTGTTTCAAGGCTTATGCATCAGCAACAAATGTTACTTTCACTAGTAACTAATTAATTAAGGAGGTAGGAGAAATGGGTTGTGGGTTGAAAAAAAAAATCTACCAAAGTAAAATAATTCCATCGAGAATCCACCAAATTTCTAAATAAAGTAATTAAAACTCATCAAGAGCTACTGACCTCTTCAAGAACCCAATGGCCATGGAGCAAGAAAGAAAGATTTGGGACAAGAGGGAGAAGATCTTTATAAAGAAAAAGAGGATGCCAGAAGGAAATATATAATTAGAAAAAAAAGAGGAAGGTGCATGAACCTGCTGACAACAAACCACAGCATTCAAAAAGTACTGCTGGTACTCTACTCGTCTCTTCCTCTCTCTCTCTAGAAAAGTAAAAAAAAATCATGGTCCTTGCTAAGCTGTTCCGCGGAACATCTTATGGAACAACGCTCTTTCACGTAAGTACTCCAAATTCTAGTTTTTGCACAATTAAATTAATGAAACTGTCCCCCCACCCAACCCACACACACAAAAAAGAGTAGACAACTACAAAAGTTTGTCTATGTAATTTAATGAACTTAGGCATAACATTTTCTACTTGGCAAACCTTTTTAAGATCCAACTAGAAGCTCGTATGAAAATCTTGTGCCAATGTAACCAAAATAAATTTTTTAAGAAATATACAAGGACATTGATAGGGTCCTTAAAGTCCAAGGAGAATATTTTAGCGCTTGTAAATTGTCAAACTCTATTTGGAAACAGGTTAGTTGTGTTTTTGAACAAAATTCATGTTAATTCGCATCTGAAACTGATATTTTGTTTGTCTGTGTCTTTGTTTAATTCTATGTAACTTTTTTCCTTTCTAATTTGTTCTCTTGGAAATTCTGCAAGTTACAGTGTTGTTAATGCACATATTAGCACCGAATTGTTGGATGTGAGGCATAAGTGTATATACCACCCAACAATACCGAATTGTTGGATGTCCGGCATAAGCGTATATACCAACCAACAAGACATGTATCACGACCATTGTTACGATGCCAAGCAAATATCAAACATGTAAGATTTTATTTTATTTTTTTCCTTGTCGAGTGAGCTAAGCTTCTGTTGCGCACCCAACAAAGTGGTATTAGAGTCCTTCGGTTCAAGAAACGACAAATGTACTACCACTGATATGGAGTAGACATATTCATCCAAGGTGATAAAAAGCAATTAGATTATTTTGAAACCAATAATGGAAGATAGTTGGAAGACTTTGGTTGGGTCCCTAAGTAACTTTGTCCCATAGAGAGTCGGAGTCCTTACAGTATGGACTTAGCCAAAATTAATATAGGGAAGGAAGAACTCATGTGTTAGCAACATGGATCCTCACATTCATAGTATGTCTTGGTTGCTTCTAAAAGAAATAAATGATAAGTTACAAAAGAAAACAAGAGGGAGTTCTCAGGAATAATGCAAGGGTGGATCTCAATTAATGTTATTATTAATATGATGAGAATGGACACTACAGAAAAAATTGCAAACTAATATTTCTTATTCTATACTCTATACGCCAAAAAGTTAGCGGTGAAGGGAGAGACAACAATTATGTTCTTTCTGTAGGCCAAATGTTTTGAGTTGTATCTTTCTTCAATGTCAACATGCAAAGTCAATGTAAATTCATGTACTTTATAAATTTTCCTATACACCGTTGGTTCGATAGAATCGACAACCATAAACCTAGTTATTTGTCTTATATGTTTTCTTTCTTTAAAAAAATGAAATATATTTCATGAAAGTCACAAATTATATAATTTTCGCTACTTAGTTAACAATTATAGTTTCGGTGTTCTAATTTCTTAGCAATAGCAACATATATGTGGCTTCTTTTATCTATTACTCATACTGGACGTCATCGATCTAAGGACGTTGAAAAAAACAAAGGATTCTTTAGTAAGGCACGAAGGAAATGAAAGAATGACCAAAACCACCAACCAATTAGAGAATTCGTCGATAGGAGAATCGCTTCACAACAATCAAGCCTAAGTTTTGCGTCCTCCTGCATTGGCACTAACATCATATTAGTATGTTTCATCTATTATTTATTTCTATCATAATTATCATAATGAATGCAAAAATAAATGAAAGCAAGCAATACAAACAATCATCGATAATGACAACGAAAACGAATTCATCGAAACTAACCAACGAAAGACATAAAAAAAACTACAATAAAAAAATATATGGGAAGAAACTCTTATATAGATATCATAACTATTTTTCAAAACTTAACTATAATATTATATTCATACAAATTTATTTTAGAACATAACTTTTAGGAGGAAATGATTTTGTGTTTTTTTATTGTTTTAATAATATAATTTTTATGGTCATTTTAAAAGTATAATTAGTATGTTGCCTTAATACATTTTTCACCAACTCTAACTCTACCTCTTGGAGATAAGAGGTCGGTCACCTCTTCTCTTCTCTCAACTTCTTACATCTTCTACCTTAATCTTACTAGTTTTATTTTACTTAACTTAATTATTAAGTTACAAATTTTATATAAAAAAACTTTCATTTGAATTTCTTTTATTTCTTCCTTGCTTATACCCGACCAATCTCTCCTCTCTCTTGAACCTGAGAGCGGCATCTCACTATCTCATTTTCTTCTCCTCCACTTGTTGAACTCAATAATGGTAATCATATATGTAAAAATAAAATAAAATTAGGTTTTCATGTATTCTCTAATTTATTTAATACTTTCCTTATACTAGACTGTTAGTATGTTACGTATATACCACCTTTAACATGGTTATAGAAATCAAAGAAGAAGTTGACACACCTATGTGAACTTGACAAACATATATAACTTATATAATACAATATATTGGACTTGTATAATCAACTTGTATAAGTAACATATACATAAACTATTCCTAAAAAAAGACATGTATATCATGAAAATATATGTGTCACACTTGTACTTTAGCATGTAAGAATCAAAGGTGAATGGGACACACCTACACAAATCATGGGACATAAATCATGGGACATGATATATATAACTTGTATATATAAATGTAAACTAGATGGGGATGCGGTCGAGGAGGAGACGTTTTCTCAATTAGCGTGGACGAGTCTGGAAGAGAAGTACATGTAGAAGGCAGAGGAGTGGTTTTATTTGTGCAGTTGTAAATATCTCCTATGTATATTATATTTTGAGACAAAAAATAGACCCGTGAAATATAAGTTTGATGTTTATGTTTATATATGTAAATTATTTCGGTTTATTAATGGTTTTAGCTTGTCCATATCTTTATCCAAAACTTTACAGGAGACAATCTCGATACAAATACATGTATATTTGTTTATCCAAGATTTTAGTTACATATTTGTCTCGTTGTATTATGGGAGCGGAGCGTGACAATAGAGTTAATTTGCCAAGACACAATCCACTGCATTTATGACTTATTTTAATAGAAGTTAATCCATGAAATGAAGGTTCTCTATGCATTCATTTCGATTGTTTAGATGCCAAAATGATATCAAATTAATCTAATTTCGATTGAGTTCCAGTAGCTTTGGGATCTTGTTAAATTAACCCAAAAGGAAATAGAGATGGATTTATACTTTTATTTACGATTTGGGGTATTTATACGCGGATTAAAATTTTTTATCTAAAAAATGCGCAAGCCGGCTATACACACCCCATGACTTGCTAAGGACAGCCCACATAACTTAAATATCATGTTAAAAGACCAATATACCCCCAAGACTTTCTAAGAACAAAAAAAAAAAAAATCAGCGACAAGCACGACAAATACTTGTCGAACGGACAATGGTCTGTTTGACAAGTATTGGTCGAACATGTCTTATTCTGTTCGACAAACACTGGTCGAACGTGTCTTCTTGTGTTCGACAAACACTGGTCGAACGTGTCTTCTTGTGTTCGACAACACTGGTCGAACGTGTTCTAATCGAACATGTCATATTCTGTTCGACATATTATGGTCGAACGTAAACACTATAGTTCGACTGTCGTGGGTCGAACATTGCTCTATGAGTTCGACAAACCATGGTCGAACCTACCCGTGAATACACCCAATTTATTTTTTTTTTGTTTTTTTTTTTGTTTTAACAACTACTTATGGTCGGAGGAGGGGGATCGGAAAGCGGGAGGAGGAGGAGGAGGAGGCGGGTCCGGGGGGGGTCGGCGGAGGCGGGTCGGGGGAGGCGGCGGCGGCAGGTCGGGGGAGGAGGAGGGTCGGCGGAGGGGGGAAGGGAAGGGAAGGGGAGGGGAGGGGAGGGGTGGGGTGTGCTCAGCAGCAAGGGTAGAATAGAAATTTTTTTTTTTGAAATGGGATGTCCTTAGCAAGTATGGGGTGTGTATAGCCGGCCCCTTTAAATATTTAAGGAACATATATGCAAAAGACCATTTAATTTCTATCCTTTCTAAACTCTCAAACATATTTTCTCCAACCCCAAATTCTCAGAGGCGGCTAGGGTTTGGGTTTTCTTTCCACCTCGCCTTCACATAATCACCCTCTCTGATCTCGTCGCCATGGCGTGTTAGTGGGATTGAAACCCTAAATTCGCCTCCTCCAAACTCTGAAGGTATCAAAGTATTGTCTTTTGCATCAAATCAAGATATATATATATATATATATATATATATATATATATATATATATATATATATATATATATATATATATATATTTTTTTTTTTTTCTATGTCAGAATCGGTCGGTGTTCATGTACAATTAGAGTTAGGAGTTAATTTGGTTCGTTTGTTGATCTATTGTTAAATTATGATTATTTTTGTTTGCAAATGGTTTGCCTAAAGTCGTCAAATTGTAATATTTTTTTACATGTCCAGTTAGGTTTTTTTTTTAAGATTGAATTTCTTCATATTTGCTAAATATAATTGTTATTGTTTGCACACTAGGGTTAGGGTTCGCCTAAAGGTGTCAAAACGTACCTTTTTATATAAAAATTCATTTTCAGTGTCAATATTGGTCAAATGTGTCCAATTAGTTTTTTCCCCATTTCCAGATAGAATTTGGTTCGTTTAATCTTTCGCTAAATTATGATTGTTCATCTGTTCACGTTAAGGTTAGTATTTGCTTAAATGTATCAAAACATAACCTTTTTAAATCAAACGTGCATTTTTAGTATCAGGATCAGTCAATGTTATGCCCATTTTGGGTGCGTTTAGGATCAGGGTTTGGAAAAGAAACTCGGGTTTGGTGGAGTCAGGCCTCAAAAATTCAAATAAAGAACTTTATAAAATTGAACGAGTCAAAGATTACGTCCTAAATCCTCATTATCGTCTTTCCACACAGAGTTTAGGCCTATCAATCATCCTTCTAATTCTTGCCTTCATATGGTAGGTTCGTCCAGAGATCGAGGTTATACAAGTATTCAGGAGCTGTGTATTTTCATCATTAATATCAATCTTTCTCATCTTGATTTACATATCTTTTTCTCGCCTTCAATCTTGTCAAACTTGATACTTCTATTTCCTATGACTTCAAAGAAACTCCTTGATCTTAGTGCTTTGGCAGTGGTTTTGGAGTTTGATAAAACTCCACGTCTAACTCCAAAACACCATAAAAAACTGGAGTGAGCAATCCAAACCGATTGAATTTTTGTGAAACTCCATTTCCTTTTCTTGTGGACGTCCAATGCTACCTCTAAACTCCCAAATTCCTCCTAACTTAAATTTGACTCTAGTTTTGTCAACAAAGTTTCATCATTTCAAACCCCAGTTTTTTTTAAAAAAAACTCCAAAATAAACCTAACTACTTTTTTTAAACTTTGCTTCCAGAATAGGCCTTAGGATGAAGTTTTTTTTGTTGTGATTTAATTTTTTTTTTTTTATTTTTTTGCTCAAATATGATCATTATTGTTTGCAATCAGGGTTGTCCATCTCGATTACTCTTCCCATCTCAGGCTCGATATCCCTCTGCAACAGTAAATACGTGTAACCTTTATATGGCGTAGTAGTAGCAGGAGACTTTACTCACTGTGATTAATACAAGAGCTACGCCCTAAATTTGCATCCTCCAAAACTTAAAGGCATACTTATTGTCAAAAGCGGTCAATGTTCATGCCCAATTAGGGTCAGGACTTTCTGAACTTGAACTGGTTCAACTTTTTGATCTTCTGTTAAATTATTATTGTACTTGTTTACAAACCCCTATTAAATTATCGACCGATATAATCTACTGAAAAACGATTTGTGATTAGATATGAACAAAAAGTTTTCCTTTTTTGTGTGCAGCTTAGAAATGTATCCGTCGAAGGGAAGCAACAATTACGGGCAGCAGTCATATGCCCAAGTGGTAACTTTCATATTCTTGAAGAAATATTTATCATTCAACATTAGATCTGTTTCTTTTGTGAATGTCTTGAAATTAACTAGTGACATGCTTTCTTTGCAGCCTGGAAGTGGTTTTTCTCAAGGACAATCATCTGCAATTGGAGCGAATCAAGAAGCAGACGTTAGCGGATATAGAAGCTATCATTCACAAGCAGCTCAATATAGTGGGCCTTATGCTGCACTTTATGGTGCTGCTGCTTTGAGCGCTGCCCAACAGGTCATGTAACCTTTTTGCCATATTGTTCTATTTGAGTTTTAATTTTACATGTCTTGATTCTTTCAGTTAAGAAATGACATTTTTCGGATGCTTACTAGTTCATTTGTTGGTTTGTATGTTTTATTTCCTCGTGTCTCTTCATCAAGCAAACAACACATTAAGGTTAGTTTGGATTAGTTTGGGGAATGGGTGTATTCTTGAACATTCATTCCCAATGCTTGTTAGGCTAGTGTTTTTGGAAATTCCCATTTGAGCTCCCAAATGAATGACTCATTTGACCAAACACCCATCCTGGAGACAAGTCGTTTGGCTCCCCAGTTTTGTTCTGGGACCAAATGGTTGTCCTGGATGAAATGTGGCAACAATCCAAACTGGCCTTAACTAGGTCCCGTTGGCATGTTTCATCATGTAAAACTTCACCTTTTTCCTTATATTTTTTTTAATCAAGTAATTGCATCATAAGAGGCTCGAAACCTTGAGGTGATCATGTTAGATCTTTTACTACTCGAGATCTCCAAACCACCATTGGATTGGACGGAAGATATGCTGAACATCCTTAATCAATTCGAGACTGCACCATAACAGTTTTGTTTATAAAACGAAAAGGTTGTCCTACCTACCTAGCGGCTAACCTTCTAGATTATGGCAAAGTCCTTGCTGGTTAGAAATTTGGCACAATTAGAGAGGACTGATGTCAGATTGCATCTGGTCATACTATTACCAATTCTTCTATGGAGTTTTCTCATGCTCTAGAGCCAACCATTTCTCATTCAAATCCATTCAAACAGGATGCATAGAAAGGTTGCTACGGATTGTAGGCCATTATGAAGATGTTTTTGGTATTTCCATTATTATATTCTTTTGTATTCATCGGTTTATTGGCTCAATTTAGGCATGTACGAAGTCCTAATCTGAGTCAAATATGTGTTTCTTTTAGCACCAAGGGTCTATGACTCCACGTTTCTCTCATTCTTTGGAAATGAATATTAGTTTTTGCAGTGGAGTTGCTCTGTGTATTAAGTTGCCGTGTCTTCATGTCTGGCCTAAAACCAATGTACGTTTAATTTATTGAATTAAAGCCACTCTCTGTGTGCGTGCGTTCGTGCTTGCATTGTGTATGCCAGCAGCTGACCGCACACACATGCATGTGCTAATTCTGTCTGCATTTTTCTCTCATGTTTCACTTTTCTTAATCTTTTAAACGGTGGTAATGCAGTCTACTACTGTTTCCTGTTCCTGCGGGAATCTGACAACAGATATATTTGCTTTTGGAGAGCATGGAGAAAGTTAATTCCAGTGAGTGTGATCCACACTAAACCTTTTTGTGCACCTTTGCGATAGTATACATTTGCCCCATTTATCTCCATTCCATCTTTCCTTGGAATCCAGCCTTCAAAAACTGATTATTGCCACTTATTCTTAGGTTAAAGCTTTTGTTTCTTAGAAATGCAAATCCTTTATTCCATAGCAACCCTCATCCTCAGGAGTGCCAAAATATTTAAAGGCTTAAACCTAGGATACATGAGTTTCTGACTTGTCCCTCCACTGCTTGCAGCATATTTTGTTAATCCAGAGTCCAGACTAAGTCATGTTTTTCTCAAGGTTCGAAATATCAGTATCTGTTTCGGACTCCCTATATTGGTCAGCACTTTTGGATCCGAGTATTGGGTTATTCGTTTCGGAACGCCAAAAATGATGAAGTATTTTAAACAGCTAGATACATTTAGGCGCAATTTTATATTACGTTGTTTCTCGTTAGTTTTAACTGGACTAATACTAATATGGATGAATGTTGTGAATTTATAGATATACAACTTTGACAAATGGTAATGGTTACAATTTATCAGTAAGAACTCATACCGGTACACTGTTAGATTGTTAGTGAATTATTGTGATGCAATATTTTTTCTTCTTCCATTTTTTACCCTTTTTTTGTTCAATTTTTCTCTACCGAATTTACTGGAAAAGACCCCCAACGTCAGTATCGAGTTAGAACGTGCCAAAACTATATCTGCCGATACTGCGAACTATACTTTTTCTTTGTCATGCTCTCTCATTTATTCTCTACTCCATCTTTACTTGAAATTTAGCGCTAAAAAACTGACCATCTCCACTAAATCTTTGGATACAGCTTCAGTTTCTTAGAGTTACAAATCCTGAATACCATACCAACCCAATGTCATTCTCAAACATGACATTCTCGAAAGTTCCCAAATCTTCAAAGGCTTCCACCTAGACTACATCAGTTTCTGACTTGCCTCTCTGTTGCTTGCAGAATATTTTGGTATTGCAGACCAGTTAATGTTTTTATTTCATACCCTGTTATTACTTATTTTTCTTTACTCGTAATCACTAATCCTGTGTGAAACATCACAGTACTCTTTTCAATCTGTTCTACTTGCAACATATGCAAGTTGTGGTACTGTGTTAAGAGTTATTTACTGAAACTCATCTTTGTGATTTCTTCCATCGTATATAAAATCTTGACTGCTTTGTTCTTGAGGTTTCTGAACTATACCAAGCAACAAATGACAATATTTTCTACTTCATATGCTAGTCTGATTTGCTTCATTTGATTCTTCCAAGGACGAAAATGAAAAAAATGATGGCAGTTTTTGATGTCTAGTCTATGTTTCACCATTACTGTTTTCACATGATAAGACTTTTTTAATCTTCATTTTAAGGTCTCTAATTGTCGTTCATTTTCTTTGAACTAGTGGTTATGTTTGCTCTGTCCTCTGAGTAATACACATATTTATAGATGGTATATTTTCTTGCAACCGTCTTCTCCATCTATTTTTTACTTCTACAATAGGAGATACAAGATGATTTCTTACCCTTATGATCCAAATGATTCCTTAGAATCTAAGATTGTTTCTCATGTTCTTTTCTTCTAATTGTGCATTTGGAACTCTACCAATTTGTTAGAGAATTTGACTGTGGCGGCACAATATACCGTCACCTTCCTATGGGTTTGAATGCCATATGAGTGTATGTATGTCATGAAGGGAAACTTGAGGTCTTGATTGATGCATGATGCCAAGTTGTTCTTGTTATTTTAGATTTTGATGGAGAAACACTGATGTTAATTAATTTGAAGCACAATAGTTGTGGATTTATTTTTTGTCTGTGCACTTCCAACTTAAATTGGCATCTGTTTAAGCTTTTAGCAATCACTTACGCCAACTTTCGTTTAGATCAACAAGAACAAAGCCTTCATTCCAAAATTTTGAGTTGGGTTACACGAATATCCTCCTTCCTTTCTTCTTTTAGTAACCATCTGTTACTAGATATAAGCCACTACTGTTCTTTATAGCGCCAACATGTCTCCATTTTGATTTATCCCTAATCCTATCAA
The DNA here is from genome assembly GCA_029216955.1 of Iris pallida. Taxonomy (NCBI): domain Eukaryota; kingdom Viridiplantae; phylum Streptophyta; class Magnoliopsida; order Asparagales; family Iridaceae; genus Iris; species Iris pallida. Next base: position 2,463,873 of record JANAVB010036618.1, on the reverse strand, counting down.
CTCCAACGACTAATATCATATCACTCCTAACAGGTTCATATCTAATTGTCTCAGTTGGACATACCCAAAGTATCTCAAAATGATCTTTTGTCATTTTATTCTCAATTGAAGCGACCTCCAACCTTTTTATGATTTCACTCTTATCCTAGTTGTTATATGTCACGACCCGCACCCGGATATACGGGTACGAATACGTGGGCCACGTCCAGCCTACGTCGCAGTATCGGCGGTAGAGCACTGTGAAGTATCCGATACTAACTACAACATCTAAGGATCCATAACTATAAAGGTAGTCATATCACATCACAACAACTAAGGAAGATAAGACAAGAAATAATAACAATATCACTAGAACAACTAGAATCTACAAGTCTCATATGAGACAAGAATAAAACAGAGGGAAACAATAACAAAACTAAATAACTACCAGACCTAGAACTCCTGAGAGACAACTCACGGTGAAGAATACCGAGAACCACCCCAGCTGGCAACATCCTGTAGTCCAATACTGAGGGCACAACTCCTAAAATATTGTCAACATATCCAGTCAAGATGGAACGAGCACAAATCTCAAATAACAGTTCTAGTTAGACGATATTGAAAATGTAGCAATAAATAGAGAGAATATACAAGGTAAAGTGGAAAGTACATGAAAGTAGCATGGCAATGTTAAAGCTGTAAACTATAGCTAGAGCAATGGAAAGAAAATCGATCATATCATGTACAAGAGTCGAGAATCATACCATCTACGTGAGTGAATACTAGCTACGACATGTGGCCGGCTTGGGAACTTGCACAAGGTCTACTGGCCTGGTTAATCATACGTGGAGTGTATGATTAACACTCACAAGATCTACAATACTTGCACAAGAAGGGTAATGACCACACATCTACACTAATACTTCCCGTCCCCGACTAGTATAGTGGATCCAACCATGACACGTCATGACACGTGATTCTTTGAAAAGGTAGCTAGCCTTCGTAGGAATCGTTTCTATACAATGCACAAGGAACAAGAAAGACTTGCACGAGATATACCAAAGAATATAAGGAATAACATCTCATGACGGATCCAGAGAAATACCAATCGGTGTGAACAATGTGTCAAGAAAACAAAGATATCTACACTAAATACAAGAAACATAGATGATATCATAAAACAAAAATATTATCAGAGAATGTACTCGCCTGCTGTCCTGAGCAATAAGTGAGGGTCTATTCCTGAACCGACGTCACAGAGACCTAGCATGAATTTACAGGATTACTTAGTGTTCTAGAGTAAACAATATATATAAATACATTAATTCTATGCTTCTAGGCCTATTCTAGGCAAAACTCAGTCAACTAAGTCAAACTGGGTCAAATGTTGACTTACAGTTGACTTTGGTCAACTGGTCAACTCCTAGTCCACTCTAGGTTAAACTAGGTCAAAGCTAGTCTCTATAATCATCCACATAGACAATTGGTCAATGTCAGTGATATGAAATCACTGGAATCGACGGATCTCGATTCCGATACAAGGATCTAAAAAAATACGAACAAAAAGAGAAGGATTATAACAAATTGTGAAAGATAGAAAAAAGTCTACAGATGTTGTCGGATGATGAAACAAACATCACCAACGTATCAAGAATGGTCGAAATAGCTAGAATAGTCTGTCCATAAGTCCAATTTGAACACAGGGACAAAAAGGTAATTTCGGATCAAAACGGTGTCCGTGTCGGACTCACTTTGCACCGAAAAACGTGCCAGAATAAAAGTGCACTAAATCTAACAAATTATATGTCTACGAATACAGAATGGCGATACGAACTCAACGGTATATCCGAAATTGGATTCCGATGGCCCGATCTCAAATTGGTTCGTTGATCCGGATATTGGAATCCGATTTGCACGGAAATGCGTGTCGGAGCCAATGTCCACAAAACTCAGCAAATTATATGTCAACGAGTCCAGAATGACGATACGAACTCAACGGTATATCCGAAATTGGATTTCGATGAGCCGGTCTCAAAAAGACCCGCTGACTTGGACTGTGGGACCCGTCTTGTACCGAAATGCGTGTCGGAGTCCACATCCTCCAAATCTAACAAACTTTATATAAAAATGTGCCAGAACGACGTCACGAGTCTACTGGTGGTGTCAGAAATTGAATTCGGAGTCCCGGATTCAAAATTGGGATTTTACAACTTGAAAATTACGAATTCGGACGGCCAACTTTTGCGTCGAATTCAACCAACCAAACAAGCTCACAATGAAACGAAACTGAAATGGCAGGAAGAGGGTTATACCAGCTGTGCACAGGAACCGACGACGCATCAAACGGAGCTGCGACGGCAAAGATACGAGTCCGCGAAGTTAGCTTCGTAAAACTGTCCAAAAATAGTACAAATTAAACGGTCAACTTGGCGGCCGATTTTGATGTATCAAATGACGAAATTAACGGCTGAAACTGGAGGTGAGTGAAGAGGTATATACCGAGATGGAGACGGAAGAAACGGATCGACGATCCAACAGTCGGATTCTTCGAAAAATGCGCACGAAGTTGTTGTCCTGAAACACACTTTCTGAATTTCGAAGACGCGCGTCATGGCGGGATTTCGTGCAAAACGCACGAATCGACTAGATTGTACGTCGGGAAGCAAGGCGCTGCCGGGGGGGGTTCGTCGGGGTGGCCCGGAGCCCGGGGGCCGGCCATGGCGGCGCGCGGTGGCTGTCGGAGCAGCCGCTGCTGCTGGTGCAGCTGCTGCGCTGCTGCTGCCGCCACCTGCGGTGGCGCGGCGGCGGGGCGACGAGGCGGTTGCTGGCCGGCGCACGCGCACGGCCATCGCCGGCAGTGGCGCGGCGAGGCTGGGTTCGGTGGTGTTGAAGTGGTGGTGGTGATGGTGTGATGATGATGGATGTGGTGGTGGTGATGGTGTGATGTTGATGATGATGGAAGTGGTGGTAATGGTGGTTTAATGAAGAGGAAGGAAAGAATGGGGGGGGGGGGCTATGGTTCAGCTGATGGGAGAGGGGAGAGAGAGAGAGGGTGAGGTGAGTGTGGGAGGGTGAGTGTAAGGAGAGGTGAGGGGTGAGAGAGAGATTATATATAATATATATGTGTGTGTATATATTATATAAAGAGATATATTAAGAGGGATATGTAGGAAGAGAGAGAAAGAGAGGGGGGGTAGGTCGGCTGCTAGGGAGCGAGAGAGTGTGATGTAAGAGGATGTGAGGTGAGAGAGAGAGAGTGAGTTATATATATATATATATATATATATATATATATATATATATATATATATATATATATATATATATATATAAGAGAAATATAGATATTTATACATAAAGAGAGATATTTTTGAGTAGGAAAAAAAAGGGAAAATATCAGTGGGGTGTATAGGTAGACATGGTAGGGTCACACCAATTTGGGTTGATTGTTGGGTCAAGTTTCGACAAGCTTGGGGCCAAGATTTAATTAAAATAATAATTTAAACCAATTAAAATCATGGATGAAATGGGAGCACAAGGGAGATCAATTTGGTGGCACGCAAGTGGCACGTGCATAGTAGACTCAAAACAGGCCAGAGTCATATATTGGGTCGAGCAGATTGGACCGATGTCGGGCCCGAAAATTAAGTTGGAAGTTAAGTCACGAATTACGGCAGACGATAAATTGGTCTAAATTGATCCGAAAGTTGCGTGAAGCAAAAAGAGCACAAGGGGACAAGTTTGAGTGGGACACGATGTATCAACATGAAGATAATCTTGTCTACTACAAACTTAGAGAAGAAAGTTTCCAGAGACTGGCATCCCTGATGCTCTAAAAATCAAAGTCACGGTAAAGAGCATTTAATGATCAAAATTAAATAAAAATGAATTATCGAAAATAATTCATTTAGAAAATTCAAAAATAAATTCCGAAAATTCAGGGAGCTTACATTATACTACGACCTCCTGTTCATCTCATCTTTCTCATCACTGTATCTCATTTACTAGTCATGTTTCTCAGTTGCTCCAACTTCTGTACATATTGCGTGCCTGGTCATATAGCCATGTTATATAGTTTCCTTTGAACTTCAAGGGTATTCTGTAATCACATATTACTTCACAAGCAAATCTGCGCTTCAGTTGTTCTGCATGCTGATAACATCCTCTTCAATGTCGCCATCATGAGTAATACTTGATGCAAGTAATGCAAATGATCACTTCTAGGTATCTCGTAGCCTTCAATGTTGATTTTAAGCCTTACCAGTTTCTGTACTGCAAGTTTTAATTCTATTTTGGATGTTCAGAATGTTAAAGATGAACTTGTCAATGCCAGCTGTGCACAGGAACCGACGTCGCATCAAACGGAGCTGCAACGGCAAAGATACAAGTCCGCGAAGTTGGCTCCGTAAAACTGTCCAAAAATAGTACAAATTAAACGGTCAACTTGGCGGCCGATTTTGATGTATTAAATGACGAAATTAACGGCTGAAACCGGAGGTGAGTGAAGAGGTATATACCGAGATGGAGACGGAAGAAACGGATCGACGATCCAACGGTCGGATTCTTCGAAAAACGCGCACGAAGTTGCTGTCCCGAAACACACTTTCTGAATTTCGAAGACGCGCGTCACGGCGGGATTCCGTGCAAAACGCACGAATCGACTAGATTGTACGTCAGGAAGCAAGGCGCTGCCCGGGGGGGGTTCGCCGGGGTCGCTCGGAGCTAGGGGGCCGGCCACGGCGGTGCGCGGTGGCTGCCGGCGCTGCTGCTGCCGCTGCTACTGCTACTGGTGCAGCTGCTGCCGCTGCTACTGCTGCCACCTGCGGTGGCGCTGCGGTGGGGCGACGAGGCGGTTGCTGGCCGGCGCACGCGCACGGCCATCGCCGGCGGTGGCGCGGCGAGGCTGGGTTCGGTGGTGGAGGTGGTGTTGAAGTGGTGGTGGTGATGGTGTGATGTTGATGATGATGGAAGTGGTGGTGGTGATGGTGTGATGTTGATGATGATGGAAGTGGTGGTGATGGTGGTTTAATGAAGAGGAAGGAAAGAATTGGGGGGGGGGGCTATGGTTCAACTGATGGGAGAGGGGAGAGAGAGAGAGTGAGGTGAGTGTGGGAGGGTGAGTGTAAGGAGAGGTGAGGGGTGAGGGGGAGAGAGATTATATAATATATATATATATATATGTGTGTGTATATATTATATAAAGAGAGAGAGAGATATTAAGAGGGATATGTAGGAAGAGAGAGAAAGAGAGGGAAGGGGGTAGGTCGGCTGCTAGGGAGAGAGAGTGTGATGTGAGAGGATGTGAGGTGAGAGAGAGAGTGAGTTATATATTATATATATATATATATATATAGAGAGAGAGAGAGAGAGAGAGAGAGAGAGAGAGAGAGAGAGAGAGAGATAGAGATATTTATACATAAAGAGAGATATTTTTGAGTAGGGAAAATATCAGTGGGGTGTATAGGTAGACATGGTAGGGTCACACCAATTTGGGTTGGTTGTTGGGTCAAGTTTGGACAAGCTTGGGGCCAAGATTTAATTAAAATAACAATCTAAACCAATTAAAATCATGGATGAAATGGGAGCACAAGGGAGATCAATTTGGTGGCACGCAAGTGTCACGTGCATAGTAGACTCAAAACAGGCCAGAGCCAGATATTGGGTCGAGCAGATTGGACCGATGTCGGGTCTGGAAATTAAGTTGGAAGTTAAGTCACGAATTACGGCAGACGATAAATTGGTCTAAATTGACCCGAAAGTTGCGTGAAGCAAAAAGAGCACAAGGGGACAAGTTTGAGTGGGACACGATGTATCAACATGAAGATAATTTTGTCTACTACAAACTTAGAGAAAAAAGTTTCCAGAGACTGGCATCCCTGATGCTCTAGAAATCAAAGTCACGGTAAAGAGCATTTAATGATCAAAATTAATTAAATAAAAATGAATTATCGAAAATAATTCATTTAGAAAATTCAAAAATAAATCCCGAAAATTCAGGGGGCTTACATTATACTACGACCTCCTGTTCATCTCATCTTTCTCATCACTGTATCTCATTTACTAGTCATGTTTCTCAGTTGCTCCAACTTCTGTACATATTGCGTGCCTGGTCATATAGCCATGTTATATAGTTTCCTTTGAACTTCAAGGGTATTCTGTAATCGCATATTACTTCACAATCAAATCTGCGCTTCAGTTGTTCTGCATGCTGATAACATCCTCTTCAATGTCGCCATCATGAGTAATACTTGATGCAAGTAATGCAAATGATCACTTCTAGGTATCTCGTAGCCTTCAATGTTGATTTTAAGCCTTACCAGTTTCAGTACTGCAAGTTTTAATTCTATTTTGGATGTTCAGAATGTTAAAGATGAACTTGTCAATGCCAACCATTCTCTATATATTTGGAATCTCTAGGTTGTGTAGAATGTGATCATATAGTTACCAAATACATGGTTGTCATTAGGCTAAGGGTAAGAGATGCTTTAGAAGAATTATATGCTTGCTTGTGAAGTATGTATACAAATTTTACTTGCTAAAAGTCTGTTGATCTAATCATAAGCTTTGATTTGATATTGACTCTATTCCACATGAATTGTTTAATCTGTCTTCAAAACTGACTACTAGCTTTGATTTAATATTCTTTGGAAATGGAACTCGTCTATGTTATGTCTGAAATATCGAGAATTCAATGGTGTTAGGCAGGGGAGAGCATTCGGTCGGTTCGGTTGGACCGAACCGAAATATTTGGAAACCGACACTAAACCGAACCGACATGGGGAGAACCGAAACCGAACCGAATTTGTTCAGATCCGACCAGATCCGAACCGGACCAAATCGGTTCGGTTGGTTCGGTTGGGCCAATGGGCCAATGTAACAGGCCAGATTTCACTTTTTTTTAAAAAAATATAGCAACTTTACTAAAAAAAAAGGTCTGGTTTATTCAGGCCAGATTTCACTTCCATTGGGCTAATGGGCCAATGTAACGGCCAATGGGCTAATGGGCCAATGTAACATGCCAGCCAACACAGCAACTTTATTGAAAAAAAAAAAACCCAATCTGCAGTCTGCAGCAATAAGAAGTTTGCGCACATATACAAATGAAAGAACAGCAAAAAAATGAAAGAAGAACAACAACAAAATGAGCACATATACAAATGAAAGGAACTGCAGTACATATGATCATACAAATGATCATTGAATGAGAAGAAGAACAATACATACGAATGAACACATATTGACAAATATATAAATGAAAGAACAACAACAAAAAATAACAGATCTGATGTCTCAAAAAAAAATACAGATCTGATGTCTCAACAAATAGAACAAACAACTCCGTGATTCAAACAATGATACGTAAAAAAACATAAATTAAAATTAGAAAAATTAGTTACAAAACCCTCGAGGGAGGGGAGAGATCTCAGCCGAACGAGAGAGAGAGCCTAGGAACGAGAGATCGACTCTGGAAGAAGTCGGGAGTTGGGAACTTTTTTGGGGAAAACTCGAGATCGTCCCGGAAAGGTTAGGGTTTCTCCCCCTAAATTCTTGCGGCTGCGGAACGGAAGCTCTGAAGAGCTTTAGAAATTTCAGAGAGTGAAATGAGAGGAGAGAGAAAGTTAGGTTTTTTTTTAACTTTTATATACAGGGGAGGGTAAACTGGTAATTTGATGTGTGTAATTTGGGTTTCGGTTCGGGTCGGATCCCAAAACCCTCAACCGAACCGAAACCCGAAATACTTAAAATACAGAACCGATGTTCGAACCGCACTTTCAAAAACCGAACCTAATGTGAACTTAGGTTCGGTTCGGTTCGGATCTTCGGTTTTGAACCGCCAATTGCTCACCCCTAGTGTTAGGCTGAAATGGGAATTTCTGATTTATACCGACTTATTGCTGGTACACATACAATCCGATACTGATTGTGTTTGAATGAAATTGAGTGCTTTTGTACTTTTAAGCCGTCACAATTATGTCATTAACAACTGTACAATAGATATCCGCCAGTTGGCTTTTGACAACTTAAAATATATCCCATTTTAGCCTCCAGATGAAAAGAAAGAAAAGGATTATCTCAGAATTCTGTCCATGTTGTATGATTAATAATTTTTTCCCCTCCGTTTCTTTCCTGTACGGAAAGCTCAGACACCACATTCTTTTACCTCTTTGCTTGACACCTCCTTTTATTTCCTTGTGATTTGATTTTATCCTTTACATTTCTGTACATGATATTCAGTAATATATCTGATCATATGAATTGTTCGTATCATCATAGTTGCAAGCAAGGTTCTAAATATTGGAATTGGTTTTGGACCCTTCCTATGAGTATCGATATTGGCGGTTTCGGCAGTTTCAATTGGAGTATTGGGTTATTTGTTTCGGAAAGCCAAAAATGATAGTCTTTTAAAAAGCTAGCTACATTTAGGCATAATTTTATATATGAAATATCGTTTCTTGTTAGTTTTAAATGGAATATATTAATATGGATGAGTGTTGTTAATTTATAGATATACAATTTCGACAAATGGTAATGATTGCAGTTTAGAATCATATCGATACACGTTTACATTGTTACTGAATTATTGTGTTGCACTATTTTTCAATTTTTATTTCAATTTTCTATGCCGATTGACTTGGAAAGAGACCCCCAATGATGGTATCAGATCGGGACATGCCAAAACTGTATCAGCATCGGCTGTATCGTATCGGCCGATACTACGAACTATCGTTGCAACTTGTTATGTAAAACATATTATAATTAATATTATGTTTTCTGGTACAGGCTGGTGGAGTGGGTGGCAAAGGAACAGTTCCATCTGGAGTTCAAGAGCGGATGAGCTATCCTTCTACTTTGCCACCAGAGTCATCTAAGTTCTCATCTGGAGCACTAGGGTCAAACCTGGGAATGAATAGTGACGATTATGTTTCAGCGTCAAACCGTGGATATGCTCAAAAGGGGGATCAGTTCTCTGCAGTTAAGAGTTCCGAGTATGCTTCAACAGAGAGGAGGCAGTATGGTGATCAGGCAGCTTATCTTGGGAGAGAGTTGCCAAGTGATTCATCTAGGCGCTATGCAGATCCTGCTCCGCTCAACCAGCTGCATCAGGTATACTTTTTCAATCTTCTCTGTAGTTATTTGCTATCTTTAATTGTAGAATCTTACTAATTCTCATTTTATTCTTATAGACTGACATGCATGGACAAGTGATCCAGGTATTCTTCATATTTATCTCTTTATTTTTACAAGTGTATTCTGTACTGTGAAATATTAATGGCTTATTTAATTTTTTTAAGGCGTCTCTGCTTCGACAGCAGCAAATGGTGAAGGCTCAAGCACTACAGTCTGGTACTGATATGAGGTATTTTCAATCGTAGACTCAAAACATTACTTACATGTTATGTAACATTGGCTGTTATTTTATATTTTACTTTCTGGATAGTTAAATATGTGCATGTGCCTGCTGCCATGTTCACATAATTTAGCTTGAGTTATATATTTCTCTCTTTTAAGTTTGTTCTCAAATTTATCATGGTTTATATGTCGAAACCTTTTCTTGATAACACTAGTGGATGTTGGTAGCGCTATACTTTGCTTCACCATTGCCCTTGTAACTATTTCTTGACTGAATAGAATATACATTTGTGACAGACAAGCTGACTACCTTGCAGCAAGAGCTGCACAAGAATTTAGTTCGTACGGGGGGAGAGCAGATGTCGATCCTCGCAGCTTGCCTATTCTTGGTAGTGCTCCATACGGCGGACAAGATGCAGCTTCCATTCTTGGGGGAGCTCCGAGGAGGAATGTTGACAACCTGTATGCACAAGGATCATCTAGCGCCACCTTTGGGGTGGGTTTGCCTCCAGGACGGGATTATGTAGCTGGAAAAGGTCTTCAAGGCCCATCACTCGAGTCTGAATATCAAGGCAATGCCTTGCTGCGTGGACATCCCAACCTCGGAGCCTCAATAGCTGATGAAAGGAAAGATGATAGAGTATCCTATCGTCAACTTGAGTTAAGGAATGAAGAGCGTCGCAGGGAGTTACTACGCGAGAGGGAAAAAGAACGAGAAAGAGAGGAGCAACGCGAGCATCAAAGAGAAAGAGACCGAGAAAGGGATCGCCTTGAGCGCCGGGAGAAGGAGAGAGAACGTGATCGGGAGAGGGAACGAGATCGGGAGAGGGAACGAGATCGTAAGCGTGAAGTCGATTCTAGGAGGCAGCGAACTCCACCAAGAGCTAATAGAGATTGCCGGGGTTCTTCCTTGCTGAAGGATGAGAGGACACCACGTCGGGCCTCACCACGTCGTCTTTCACCACGAAGAGTTTCACCGCGCCGTGATGCTGTGCATAGGTGGACCCCAGTTTTTGTTTGTAGCGTGATGTAGTTATTGCAAGGTTGCTGCTTTGTTGTGCTGCAACTTTCTTTACTAACTTTTTGCTCTGTTATTCTGAAGGCGTCCTTCACCTGTTAAAGAAAAAAAGAGAGAATATATATGCAAGGTAAATTTGAATAAGTACTTGGTGCTAAATGATATTACAGTTCCCCTATTCCTCAAACACTTTGAAGATCCTTAGTCTTGCCTTCATATTTTCTGCTCTATTCTAGGGCCAACTTTAGTTTTTGCTTGGTATTGAAGGGGTTCATTCTTTGGTGCTACCTTCCCATTTTCTTATCTAGATAGACTGCATATCGTCTGTCACTCCATATTCTAAGATCAATTTGAATCCATTCCATCAAAATATTTTGGGTTTTCTCACTTGTGCTCCCTTTTCTTTTTCATATCTGTGACCTGTATTCAATCCCTTTCTCCATATATACTGTCCATAACCTTTGTCAGGGTAATATTATTTGATAGATCATGTTGACAATTGTTTCACTTCGGGAAGTTCTTTTAGTGAATGCTTCTAGTGAATCATTTATCCCTAGTGAAAAATTTAGTGTCCTTGACATATTATGTGCTTTTTGAGTTACTGATGGCTGTTGCATATTCAAATGCTTGTTTCATTGCCCATTTATTTCTAGTGTAAACTAAGGGGATGTGCTGAACTCCCCTTTGTTGACTTACTATATTCCTTTTGAGTTATTGATGGTTGCTGAACATTATTGATCCATTCTCCATTGCTACATTACATCCATTAGACTTGCTGGCGAAGTTATTTAAACTTTCAGGTTATTCAGGTGGGCAATATGTATTTTCTTTTGAAATTAATTATTGTACAATTGGCAGGTTTATCCATTCTGCTTGGTAGATGCTGAGAGAGATTATTTGTCTTTAAATAAACGATATCCCAGACTGTCAATTTCTCTAGACTGTTCCAAGGTTTGGCCTTACTTTTCCCTGAAATTTGATTGTCCCATTTGTCTGCATATACGCGGTTCAGCTTGCAGATCTTAGTTTACTACCCTAATGCGTGGCTTGACTTTCGTTAGGTTGTTTTGCACTGGCCAAAGGAAAGTTTGCATCTTTCGCTTCATACTCCTGTCAGGTAATGTGTTTTATGAATATACTTTCCTTCAGTTATGTGTTCTTTGATTTAATTATTCTGTTGGGTTATTTTTTCTCCCTCAAAAACACTTCCTTGGGGTTCTTCTTTCTCTCTCTCCTTGGTTATCGAACTGTTTGCTCTATCGTTATGGGGCTTTCACTTATATTGGGCAGCTTTGAGCATGAAGTTGTTGAAGTAGATAATAAAGGTGAGAAGGGATCAGATCCTCTGGATGATCTTTCAAGATTGACTAGTGGAAGCACTGTCTGGAATGCAAAGGTAAATGCTATATGGGCCCACTTCACTTGCAATGGTCCTGATCTTATGCCAGGATATGGATTGTGGATGTAATCTATAGCAACCTCGTATGATCAAAGCTTGTCTTGAGTATGCGTTTCTTTCTCATGCCAGGTGATTTTAATGAGTGGTATCAGCGCTGGTGCTTTGAATGACATGTCTTCATACAAAAGCTCTGATGAGAAGATTCTACACTTCAACAACATCCTGAGATTTGCAATTCTTAGGAAGGATCGTACTTTTATGGCGATTGGAGGGCCATGGGATCCTACAATAGATGGTGGTGATCCATCAACGATGGACTCTTCCCTAATCCAAACAGCTTGCAGGTGCTTGCTGTAGTGTCAATATATTGTTATCATTAAGAAATTTTGTGGTTTTGCAGAGATGGAGAATATGTTGATTGAATTATAAAATGTTTTTTTTCCTTTCTATGACAGATATGTTAGAGATACAACCCAACTTGATTTACAGAAATGCCAGAACTGGAATCGTTTCCTTGAGGTACTGAGTCCAATACCTTTTCTTGTTAAAATGGTTTTCTAGAGTTGCTCCGAGTTCAATTGCTTCTCTTACTATAAAGAATTCTCACTATCGTGACATCTCACCATTTACGCTGTGTTTGGGAACCTAGGAGGGGAGGGAGAGGAAAATTTGAGGGAAAAGAAAATGGAGGAGAGTAAAATGAAGGTAAAATTAATTTTTCCTTCACTTGTTTGGATAAACAAAAATTAGGGGAAGGAAAATTTTAAAAATAATATTTTATTTATTATGGAGAAAGATATAATTACCATTTAGTCCTTGATTTTTTCAAATCATAATTAATAACTACTTTATTGAAGGGTAGTTGGGTAATTTATTTCACAATCCTCTCATCTCTCTCCATTTTCCTCCCACTTTTGGGAGGAAAATTTTTGAGTGGGACCCACATGAATTTTCCTCCCACATTCCTCTCCCTCAATTCCCCTCCCTCTTCCCAAACACCACTACTTTTAATTTTCCTCCCATTTTCCCCTCAAAATTTTCCTTCCCCCCATTTTCCTCCCTTCCCAAACAATACCTTAGATTTATTCTTAGATCACCTGATGCTAATTTTATTCTTGTTTATTTTGTCTGTAAGTAATGCTATTTCTATATTACTTTAGTTTAAATTTTTCCATGGAATTCTCATGATAGAAAATTTCTCATTTGTCAATAATTCTGAAACTATATACATTTTTCCACCTAAACTGGAACCTTAGTTTTCTTGAGAGGGGTGTCTAGTTCTGAAACAAAAATTGTTGCAATAAAGTCACTCTTATAATTTCTTTTCCTAGAATAGTTAATTTCATTGGGAGCTGGAGTTCCGATTTCTGATATCATAGATAATTGCCCATAAATATGCTGCTATTATACACCTTCACTTCTGATAATTGTTTAAATTGCCAAATTATGAGGTTCTTCAATGAAATTCCTTATAGAGACACTCCCTAGTATTGCTGCTGTTTATATATTTTAATTTCAATCTGACCATGTTCAAATATCATTGTTATCTCAGTTTATTGTCTTAGCTATCTGTAAAACAAGAGTTGAACATCCCGTCTGTATACAATATTGACAGAATATTATGCGTATGTGTCAATACCTTTACGGTTTCTTGGTTGTTGTGCACATCTTTCCTGAAATATGGTTTGCATGTAAAGGGTGCTGCATATTGTCTGAAGATACTTTTGGTTATTATAGCATGAAAATGATAACATGTAGTGCTAGACATGCCCTGATTTATATTTTTCTCAGATACACTATGACAGAGTTGGCAATGATGGACTATTTAGTCATAAAGAAATAACTGTGTTATTTGTTCCCGACCTCTCGGAATGCTTGCCTTCATTGGATTCATGGCGAAGTCAATGGCTTGCACACAAGAAGGATGTGGCAGACAGGGAAAGGCTACAGGCTGCAAAGCAAGAGGAGGTATAACCCTTTGTACATTTGCTATGATTATGTGTTTGAAATTGGTGCTTATTCCTTTATGCGTTCTGTTGTCCAGAAATCTACCGAAAAGAAAGATTCTGCAATAGGTATGGTCACTCTATTTATTTATCCGCGCTTTTCATTTTACTTATATTCATGGTTGTAACACGGTTGCTAATGTTGGCTCATTTACAGAGAAAGCCAAAGCTAAAGAAGATGTAAATGTTAGTAAATCAGGCACAGATGTTCCTGTTCTTGGGAAAGAAACAGATAAAGAGAAAGCTGAAGGTACTAATACAATAAAAAAGTCTAAGAAAAATGGTGTCGAGCAAAAAGGGAAGGAAACTGTTGTAGATACAAAACAAACCGAGGCTGCTGTTAAAGGAGAAGTGAAGGAGGAAGGAAAAATTGATAGCAAGAAAGCCACAGAGGGGGCAGCGGTTGATCCTTCAGTTAATGTCCAGAAGTCGGGAAAGAAGAAAGTAGTTAAGAAGGTAGTGAAGGGAAAAGTTGCTAGTAAGAAGGCAGTTGCTCAGAACGTAGAAAGTACTCCTACAAGTAAGGAGAAACCTGTTGCAGAAATGGTGAATCAGGATGAGGAAAAAATTGCAAAGATAGAACCTGTAGAGACTTCCTCCAGTCAGGGGAAAGTTGTTAAGACAACTGGAAAGAAAAAAATTATTAGAAGGGTGATCAAAAGAAAGGTATCTGGGACTGAAGTAAAGGCTGTTACGGCTATTAAGAAGGAAACCACTGAGATAAGTGATAATGCTGCAGTTGCAGTGCATAAAGCGAAGGAAGGAGAAGAAATAAAGGAAGAAATTGAAACAAAGAATGCTGGTGTAGCTGTGATTAGTAAGGACAAGACCACAGATGAGCCTAAGAAAGTGGTTGCTGAGAAGGAAAACAAAAATGAAAAAAAACCGAAGGCTGAGAAGGAAGGTAGTAAGGATGGTGTATCTGATGATCAGAATTCGAAGTCCAAAAAGCGAGGGTCAAAAAGTAGTGCAGAGGCCAAACCTGAATCTAAACCAAAGTTGCTCAAGGAAGTGAAAGAAAAGGTCAAACCTGAAGAGCCCCCAGAACAGCCAGGATTATTTCTGCAAACAAAACGAAGTAAAGAGTCGAGAGTATGTTTATACCTTGATAGCTCTCTCTTTGCCAAAAGTAAACTTGCATATGACAGTATTGTTTATTTTGGATATTTGACCTGCAGATTCGTACAATGTCCCTCTCGTTGGATGGGCTTTTAGACTATAATGATAAAGATATTGAAGAATCAACGTTTGAGGTTTGTACTTCTTTTCCTATGCATTTACTATTATTTTCAATACTGACATGGATGATTGGAATCAAATTCTGAGGCTATTATTTTTTTGGTTCACTTTTCGTTTTTATTTTTTTATTTATTTTTCTTTCTCTTACATTTTGCTTGTATAGAACATGTGATTGGTGAAGTAGCATTTCTCTTTGACAGTTCTTGTTTACCCGACGACAGTTACATTGCATGTATATGTGCTTGTGGTTATGTAATTTGACGCTTCACATTTTTGAAGATATATCTTATATAAGAGATAATATTCTGGCACAGTGATGCATCCTATCTTTTAATTTTATCCGACAATTTTCTCAAAACACTTATCATCTAATTCATGTTCTGTCCTTTACGTATAACATTTTCGTGCAGCTTTCAGTATTTGCTGAGTCGCTCAATGAAATGCTTCAATACCAGATGGGTTGTCGACTTTTGTCATTTTTGAAGGTAAATGCTTAAAGGATTATTTCGTCTTTACTTTTGAATCAATTACCTGTTTTCATATATCAAGTAATTTTGTATTTTGTTTTTAAAGTTTAAGAATGGATCTTATAAGTTATAACCCAACAGCCAGATTCATGATTTGGTCATTATACTCTTCATAGCGATCTTGACAACATGGAGAGTTTCATCTTTTTGCTGCAATATGTTGACTGATTTACAAATATGCCATACATCTCTATGCAGAAACTACGGAGGAAGTTTATTTTAAGTAAAAACCAGCGCAAGCGGCTGAGAGATGATAAAACTGAAAAAGAAAGTGAGAAGGAGAGTTCGGCCAAACGTCCAAAGGCCATTGATGATTCTGTGGTTGAAAATGAATCCAAGGAATCTGGAACAAAAGATGCATCAAAGAAAAACCCAGACGATTCAATGTGTGAAGATGGATCTGCAGCTGGGGAGGATGGATCCAAAACAGAGAACAAGTCAGTTGATGGTACTTATAATGATGTCGATAACGACGACGAAGAGGACATCGAGGAGGAGGAAGATCCGGAAGAAATAATCGAAGATGACCAGGAAATGGAGGATGTTTCTGCTTCAAATAATGGAGTTCAGGAGGCAAGTATACTAATAACTTTACTGATTCAAATTTATATCCTTTTCTATTTCCTTATATATATATATATATATATATGTCCGGCACTTGTAGCTCGGTGGGGAGCAGCACGGACATGGGTCCAGCTGGGTGGGTACGAACCACGGGCCCATAGAGAGTAGGTTGGTGTTATGTGTGTGTGTGTATATATATATAAGTTCAGTGCTAGCACAAAAGGTTCCAACCCAATAGTTGAGACCTTTGGTATGGGAAAGGGGAATCCTGGGTTAGACCCGGGGGTATAAGTTTTTATCAGATATAAAAAGTTCTGTGCTAACATGGTAGTTCATTTTGAGTTTATAGGAGAGATGCTATATAATACTTTGTGAACAAATTCCATAATTTCTATGTCAAAACCTCATTTGCTATATATCCAAGCTCCAAGCTACATTGGTTCTATGAAATGTCTTTGTTTCTTCTTTAATAGCGAACTAACAGCTACTTGATGTATAATGTTGCACATAGCTTCTGCCGCAGTTATGAAGAATCAAAATGAATATATAGAGCCACTATAGATTGCATCTTGTGGATATGAACATCTTCAACAATAAGATTGCGAAGTGCCATTTCTATTATTCCAAATGCTAACAAATCCGCCCAAATAGTAGTGAAACTTGATTATAGTTCTGTGGGAGTGTACAATGTTTACTGTCATAGATTATAATCTTGATTCCAGTCAAGGGAAGGCGATTATAACTGATAATTTCCTTGAACAAAGCAAAGAAAAAAAAAGATTTTTAATTGCAATTAGTGTAATCTGTGTTTTTGTGTGATAGCAGATGATTTTCAATACACCAATGAACAATATTTTCTATAGCCTCATGAACCTACTTTTTGTTGTCAAAAAGTCTGCTCAGGAAATCTTATATCTGCGAAGGGTAAAGTTCTACAACCTCCAAACTTGGAGAGCGCAAATAATGCCGAACTTGTCATGGTGACCCCATAATTCTCTCTGCTCACTTGCCAAAGGGTTATCTTTACTCTAATCCTAATTTTATCTTTTGATCTAATACCATTTTTATTCAAAATGCTATGATTTTTTTTTATTTACTTTTTTACTTTTTTGAGAGAGCAACCTAGAATGTTTTAATAGTGACCGAAATGTGTTAGTTTCGGGGTAGGTTATGTTGTTATTGTCGTAAAACTAGAACATTTGAAGGTAAGGAAGCTTTAGAGAGAACAAAAACAGAACCTGTAGGACTTGGTGATATTCCTATTGTGGTTTGGCAATGTAGCAAATGTTTAGCAGACAATTTTTGATATGGTTAACTAACTTTTTCAACCAAATCCTAAGGACTAGAAAAATGTCCTATAAATGAGAAGTATAATTTTAGTACCTAAATATATAAACAAAGGAGAGTTACAAAGTTGTAATAACTGTTTACTTTTGAGGATCTATATTATGATCTACTACTATGAAAGTCTATGAGCGTAATTGAGCAAAGACTAAGGAATGAAACAAGAATTTTAGATAATCAAATTGGTTTTATGTCGGGGAGATCTACCATGGAAAGAGTTGACTTATTGAGAAGAATAATGAAGAAATTTATAGAGGAGAAGAGGGATCTACATGTGGTTTATTGACTTGGAAAAGGATTATGATAGAGTATCTAGGGAGATATAAATGATATGTATGTAGTTACGACTATATTTGCAGACTAGTGGAGTAGATAATATACACTTGTCATTACCGTTGGTTCATCAGGATCAACATCAGGACCTTACATATTTGCATGAATTGTGAATGCAATTACTAGGCATATCGAGAATGTTGTTTGTTGATGATATTGTACTAGTTGACAAGAATAGAGGAGTTAGTACTCTAAAATAGAATTATGGACAATTTTTTGGAACTTAAGGGTTTTAAAAGTAGGATGAAAAAAGAAGAGTATATTAAAAGCAACTTCTACCAAAGGTCAAAAAGAAATCAGGGAGGATCACATTGATGACCAAGAGATGCGTAGGGTCGATATTTCTCGATATTTGAAATTGAGAAGGATGTTGTTGATAGACTTAAAACAAGGTGCTCCAGAGTGCTTTGTGGTCACAAGATAATGTTGAAGCTGAAATGAAAAACTCAACAAGACAACTATATGATCGGCCATGCTTTATGTACCGTGACAATGCTTTAAAAGTGTGCCTAGACGCAAAGTGCAATGAGGGTGCAAGCTTGAGCATCACTACATCCGAAGTTTGCCTAGTCATCCGAAGCCCGTCTAGGGTGAGACATCTAGTCTAATGTGTTGATTTTGAGTTTTGTTAAAAGGACAAACCCAAGGGCTCATTTACCTTTCACATAGCCAAAATTCCTTCCAAGTCTTGTAGATCTCTCTCTCTCTCTCTCTCTCTCTCAAAATTCGGTGTGTGACAAATTATTTGGAAACCCATACCAATGATTTTTATCTCCATTAACTGCAATTGACTTCCTCGTTCTCCGACTGCCAAGCCTTCCTTCTTCCCCTAGCAACCTCCAGCAACAAGTCCAATTGAACCCCCCCCCCCCCCCCCCCCCCCCCCCCCCCCCTCTCTTTGTAATATAGTTTCCAAGTTACGAACTTTTGTACATCTTTGTAGATTTCTAGTTGCAGTAATTTGTACTTATTATAAAACATGATTTTGGACATATCAGTTTAACATTTTATTTTCTTATAATGTATTCTCGGATGCTTATAGCTTTACTTTATATATTTATAACTTGTAACTTCGACATTTTTATTGCAAACAATATCTTGCATGGAACAAGGAAAATGGTGCACGTATCCGTTTCCGTATCCGTGCAATATAGGTGATTAAACTATACCTATTTTAAAATGTCCGTATTTCATATCCTTGCAACATAGGTGATTAAACATTACATATTTTAAAATGTCCATATATTGTACCTGCATCGTGTCCTTATTTATATCCATGTCCGTATTCGTTCAACAAAAAATACAAGGAATACTTCGGGTAGCAAAGAAGTTTATAACTTGATTATATCAAACAAATTGAAGTCATATGCAAAAAGGAAGTAATTTGACATACATGTTTTGCATGTGCTCTTCTTTTTTCTTCTCTGAAGTGCACGCCTCTCTTTTGCGTCTTGGCTTCAGATGAGCTTTGTGCCTAGGTTCGCTTGGATGACCGACAATACATTGAAAGGTATGATAAGAAATGTATGTACTTGTGATATGTTGGAGGGGTAGGCCTTAGTGAATTTGGATTAAGGTTGTACCATAGTTATCAAAGACGCACCTGAGATGTGAGGTGCACGAGGTTCCAGCTTCTGCTTCTCAGAACATGTGAGGCGAGGTGCCCTTCGTTAGGCGCGCGCCTAAGTGAGCCTCACAGTGAGGATCATGCCCAATGCCCAGTTGAGGCGCGCCTCTTGCATATGCTGCCTTTTCCCTTTTATATGTTTTTACTGACCCTAGGAAGCACAAACACTTCGAAAATGCGACCGCCGTCGTGTCGGACACATGTCGGAAACCCCACAAACACGTACTTTTGACACTCCAACATACACTAGGACACCAAAATTGGTGTCGTCTGTATTTTCGTGCCCTTACCGTGTATCCGTGTCCGTACATCATAGCTGTTGGATTTGAGCGACAATATCTTTTGGAAACTGAAAAATCTCTCAAGACCTAAAGAAAAGTCCTTAATTTATGGTCATGCCCATGCCCGATGTGGACTCTGTCACGTCCACTTTCAATATATATGTGTGTGTGTGTGCGCGCGCCCCCCCCCTACCGCCTCGATCTTTACACCCTTTGCTCCACGGTGAGCCTTGTGCCTTTAATAACTATAGGTTATTAATTACAAGGACATAGCCCTTAATAAAGCTAGATGGAAGAAATGAATTCAAATAGCAGACCCCAAAAGTTTGTGACGAACGATTCACTGTAGTTTTCTGAAGAAAAAATAGTTGGCAATGTCCCTTCTCTCTTCAGCAGGTGGCAATTATCCTTGTATCAGGCACATTACTGACGTGCTGGAGATGGTAGTTGACAGGTTTGAGTCACAGAAACCACCTCTCCACATATATGTGGGTAAGGCTAGGTACATCTTCACCATCCCCATACTTTGCACAGCGGGAGCCTCGTGGCACAGGGACGCAGCCCTTACACACACAACTTCCCACTGGTTTGCCCTTGGGCAAGGCATGGAGAAGGGGTGAGATAGATTTACATGTGATTTGCTTTATTAGTTAGAAATATAAAAAATTAGTTGTGATAGTCTATGCATATTATCTGAGATGAGGTTATTTCCATCCAAAGATGGAAATTATGTTATGTGCAAGTGGAAGCTATCCAAGAAACTCGAGATCTGGAGTAGGCAATGAAAGTGGACCTCAGATGTGATTTCATCAATGAAAATGTTGATCTTGTGCACACATGTGATTCATGTGGATATTCCATGCTATCCATGTCATTATCCCTAATCGGCAGGAAGAATGAGTCAAACCATATAAATGACCAGAGACTAAGACAAATAGTTTAAGCAAGAGCACATCGTAAGATCATAGTGTATGAAAGTTGGTAAGACATGGGCTTACGGCTGCTTGTTTTTCTCGTTTAAAAGCTGTGATTTCCCCCCACCCCCACCCCCTTTTTTGATGAAAGCACAATGTATTGTTGTGCTTCATGTAGAATGGTTCTTTACTGTCTATGTATATTGCATCATATTGTGTTTACTTTTCCTTGACACAGATAATTAGTGTCAACATTGAGCGTTTTGTGTGTAAACCAAGCAAAGGCACCCTTGAACGATGTTACTACTTTCTAATGTTCTTTTCCTCCTTTCAGCATGGTGGCAATGTAGCCAAATCAGCTACCGAGTCTGAAAAGCCGACCATTGAAGTGAACAATGGCGAGAAGAGTATAGATGTCATGAGCAATAAGAATCATGAGAAGGGAGATGATAAACAGTCTGAGACCGTTAAGACAGATTCAGGGAGAGAGGTGGTTGTTCATGAAGAAGTACTGCAGGTAAGCTGCTGCTTTCTTGACTGATATTTAGTTTAGTGTGTAGTTCTGATGTCGAATTATAATGTAATTAATACAGGCTTTCAGATATTTTGATCGTAATCGTGTGGGCTATATCAAGGTAAATACTCGTGCTCTTTGTTGCGGTATTATGTGTATGCAATACTAATGATTACTTGTGTGCTTGCGCAGGTTGAAGATTTGAGATGCCTTATCCACAACTTGGGCAAGTTTCTTTCCCATAGAGATGTCAAGGTTGGATCATTGTTAAACTGAAAGTTCTTTAGCTTTAATGGTTCTTTACGTGGATTTCCTTGGAGTCGCGGAAAACTGTGCCTAATCATGGTTTTCCTTTGGTGTTTGATGTTTCCTTTTGCAGGAAATGATACAGAGTGCACTCTTTGAAAGCAACTCTGCGAGGGATAACCGCATCTTCTATAAGAAGCTTGTGAGGCTAACTGACATTTGAGATCTGTTCTCTGTTTGGAAATCGACTCGAAGAACCAGTCGCCAGTTTGATCCCGAGATTGTCACGTAGATATCATTTTTGCGATAGTCCTGTCAAACTAGTTATGAAATAATTTTGTGTACTTTTTTTTTTTTGTACTTCCTCATAGGAGGCTCGAGCATGTAATCCATAACTTTTTTTTAGTGATTCGAAATTGCGGTGATTCTATCAAGATAAATATTGTGCTGTTTTCTAGATCAAGGTGGGCTTGTGCCGATTGGACTTTTGGTAGTCATTTTTCATGCCTTTAAATTGAGGAGTGAATACAACTAGTCTAAAGCATAAAGTTAATAGTGTGTGAATAAAAAAAAAAAACTGAGCTATGAACTAATAATAAAAATAAGCTATTTTTATAGAAGTTAAGAGGATTACGATGCTAGTTGGAAACATATCTGCATTGTAGACATAAGGATCTGATCATCAAACATAGGTTGCTTCTCATGCATATAAAAGTAACTTAATTTGGAAATTGCACGATAAAACTATTGAAGACTAATGATAACTTATAAGGGTTATGGAGGACACACCAATTAGGATTTCCTATTTTAGGAGTCCAGCTAATAAGGAAATTCTATTATAACCTAAAACTTCTTCTCCTAATCCAGACTTTGACTCCAACCGTTACCTAATAAATACTATGGGCATTTATATCATAATATTGTGCTGTTTTCTAGATCAAGGTGGGCTTGTGCCGATCCGGACTTCGCCGTCCAAAGGAGTTAATTTTTTTTCTTTTCATTTGAGTACATCATGATTACGATTACATTACAGTGTAACAAACGAGGCCTTGGTTTGACCGGCATTGTGCCGAACAGAGTCAGTATGCATTCCTACTATTAATAATTAAATAAAGAAAAATATACTTTGTTGTTGCAAATTTAGAGCTTCATATCCTAGGGATCGGTATTGGGCCGGGCCGGGCCGGGCCGGGCCGTCCAAGCCCATAAAGTACAGGTTCGGGCCGATTTTTTTTTTGCCCTAAAGAAATTTTAGACCGGGTCGGACCGGACTTAATTATTATTTATGAAGTCCAAATCCGCCCACAAGAGTCGGACTTTTCGGGCCAAGTCGGATCGAGCCGGGCTACACTATATTTGTACTAAAAGATTACTGCTTCAATCTTGGTAAGTTACACTGTATTTGTATTATCAACAATGGTCATTGGTTCGAGTAATCGATTGATTGATATCAATATTATGAGAAGACAAATAGTACGGATATTACAGAAATATCTAAACAGTATACTTGCTGTGTATGCAGTCTTACCTGTTTCAAGTTCTTGGCTGCAGCATCATATGCACATGAATCCTGTGTCTTTCTACTTTTTCCGAAAACTTTGTATTTGGATTTTCGTTTCGATTAAATGATCATATTTGGGTTATGTTTAGCGTTGGGTGTACACAACAACAGCAACAATAGTAAAATTTCTCAACTTGAAGTGTTGATGTCATCATTTGGCCTTGGACCGGGTCGGGCCGGACTACCATAATGACCGGGCTCTATCGGACTTTGGCCCATCAGATCGGACGGACTTTTCGGATGTCCATAGATTTCGGGCCAAATGATGATCCCTATCATATCCCAGTTCATGTGACACTTTTTAAGTATCCATTATATTTGAGTTCTATATTTCATGCTATTAAACGACAAGCGAATGCGAGACCTTCCTCCGTGGCCTTGTGCCCCTACGATCATTTTCAATGAATTGACCAGACGCCCTTTGCCTAATATATGTACAGTTAAAATGTGAGATTTGTTCCCCCAAATATCCACCAAATAACCGTATTATTCCTGAAATATGGATGAGAGGTGGGGGTTACTGGTCTGGGCATGGTAGGAGCCGTGCCACCAGGTTTTGAAGGGTAAATATGACCCAAGGCCGGCCCACGGGATTGAGTTGTCCTATCCAAAACTAGTTTTTGTTGTCCCTTTACCTTTATTATGGGCCGATTCTGGAGGATCACCGACAACCCTGACCTCTTGTGAGATCATGTTGAGCCTGAAACTTGTCCCAGGCAGAAGGGATTGCCCAGGCAAAGGGGGTTGTCTAGCTTACCTCTGGGTCGGCCCTAATCTGACCGTGTAGGGTCGAGTTTCGAGGAGGAAAATCCAACCTAACCCACTTCTAATCAGGTTCGGACTCGACTCTGTCGTCCTAGCACGAGTTTTTGAGTCAATTTTGGGCCAGTTTTGGGCTGCCTGGCCCATTACTCGTTTGAAGTACTACATTTTTTCTTTAGGCAAAATTTGTAGTACTTAAAAACTACAGTAGGCTCTTATCCGCACTTGAAATATGCTAGCAAGCCAAGATGCTCTTCAAATTTGAAGAGTGTGCTAGCTCGTGAATAGTGTCCCAACCGGACCCACCAACATAGAAAAGGAAGAAAAATAAAGAAGCGGTTAATTCAGAGTACTGTGTGCCAATCTGAAACGAAAACTCCTAAGTGGTAATTTACACAATTTTCAAAAATTTGGAGTATGATATGGAATGACTCCACTGTGGATGCTCTAAACTAATGTAAAAATATGTTGATATATTCTTGACCTACCGTGGCTGGCAATGTTATTGAAAATATCAAGTGACCACTAATATGAAAAAGAGCTGAAAATAGTGACCCCTAATATGAATATGAATCATCATTAAAGATGCCAGGAGCACTCTCTATCAAATGTATTGCACATAAAATGATCGCCAGAGTTACAGACTTGACAATAATAATTATACAAACAAGCATAAGTCCAGAATGAGAAGCAGAGCACACCATTATAATCAGGGAACAAAGATACCATCTATCATCACACATTGAACGTGCGCACTTCAGTTGAGAGGACTGGGTTTTTGCAGAAAAGGAGCAGGCCTCACATAGCTAAACCCAGTAAAACTGCACTCGCCAGCAGGACTGGCTACTGGAGAATCCAACAAGGACATGCTGGTCCAGCGCTCCTCAAAGTTGGCGATGCAATTCTTGCCTGCCACATTGGGCCGGAAGCTTGGCAGGATCTCCCTAGCATCCAGTTTCCTCCAGTTGATCGACTTGAACCACTTGTGGTTTCTTATCTCATTGCTGCCACCAGGTCCACTGCCGAGGCGCTTGCTAGCTTCTTTCTGCAGTAACTGAGGGGCGACAAAAACTAGATCAGGTACTATGTTTCCTACCTTACATAACCTACATCCCTTGAAGAGAATTGGTAGTAACTACCAGTGAGCACTTACCCCTTTCAGCAGCGAATGAGCTTCACTGGACAAATAAGCTGGAAGTTTCATCTTATCCTTCACTATCTTCTGCTGAATTTTCTCTCGGTTGCCACCAATGAAAGGAGGCTGCACGTATTGTATCACCATAAATAGATAAAAGAAATGTTCAGCAAGCAATAGAGGTGCTTCTACATGACAATATAAGCTAAAACTACACAAACGTAGTTGTACAAAAGATCAGAGAGATTGTGTTTCACACAACTGCAGATCATACTAATGAAGGGCATCTAGATAAGATTACCATAAATTATACACGGCCAAATATGCTTAGAAAACGATATCATAAATTGTACACAAACAAATATGCCTAGAAAACAATAGTTTCTGTATGCATTACGAATATGAATAAAAAAAGAAAACAAACCTTCCCTGTAAGCATTTCAAACAGTAGGACTCCAACACTCCACCAATCAGCAGCCTTATCATGGCCCTTTCCAAGAACTATTTCTGGGGCCATGTACTCAATTGTCCCACACATGGAGTTTGACCTCATGTTTTCGTCAAATTGCTTTGCCAGCCCAAAGTCCGTCAACATGGCCTAATTCATCAGAAAACTCTATCAAACAGAGATAATATGGGTGGCATTTGAAGAGACGCACAGAATCGAGTAACATCTTTACATGGCCATCTGCATCTAGAATGATATTCTCAGGTTTAAGATCCCTGTGCATTATTCCGTTTGCATGAAGGTGGGAAACAGCAGACACTATTTCAGCTGCGTATATCCGCGCCAGGTCCTCTCTGACAAATATCTAAGGGATTAATATCTATATAACATGTATCTCATGCATTGACCAACCACAATTAACTAAAAACATATGATATAATAATCACCTGAATAAACCATGATGATATAGCTGAAAGAAAAGATGCCCTCCATTTACAAAATCTAGCACGAGATATAACCGATATTTTGTCTGCAAGACGAAAATGTAACTCACTATCATAGTAGCATATTGTTCCATTTAGATGCATGCATATGACTTAAACATCAGACTCTCTGTTATAGATCTAAAACTGCAAAGACAGAGACTTGCTTATGATCAAAATTTGAGGTCTTATCTTTTCAGATTACTATTATCACCAACTCCCTAACAGTTGTTCAGAACGCAATCAAATTCATAACCGCTGACACAAGAAAATAAAGACTGTACCTGGAAAGAGTATCTGAGCTGAACCACGAAAGGGTGTTCAACTTGTGTCAGTATATCCCTTTCAGCTTTCATGTATTCAGCGTGATTCTTCTCCATAATCCTATCTTTTCTCATGACTTTCATTGCATATATCTCTGATGTGTCTTTTTTCATCACCTGAAAAACTTTCCCGAATGCCCCTTGTCCAACAACCTTCAAGACATCAAAGTCTTTAAGCCCTACTACAGTTTCATCCCTCTCTGATATGACATCTTCAGCATTATAGCCATCTTCTTTTTCTTGTTCCTCTCCTACCACTCCAGAGGAACATTCTATGAGCTCTAATGAGCTTTCAGTTTCGTGCAACATGAGCTTGCTTAGCTGTGAAGAAGGACTAACGCGAGCAGTGGGCCCCACAAGAGAATGGGAGCGTGCCAAAATGACCATCGGATCGCTGTAAACTTTGTCATTTGCAGCAGATGCAGGTACAGCAGTCTCATAAGTCACCGCATTGACTTGAATCGAGGTTGGAGTTGGGGCTGGACCAAAAACATCAGAGAAATCAAATTCCTGATGATCAGAGGGAACAACATCAGGTGGGCCCATGGGGAGAAGTAAAGGCTTTCTGAAAGTCTTCTGAGCTTTGGTGGCAGCTTTCGACTGACAAGACATCTGATTGGAAACCATCTCCTAGAATGATTAATGGATGTCAACTGATATGAAAAGTGAAACACAGTTCTACCTAAGGCAAGCTCCGGCCGCAGATCTCCAAAACAATGGATGAAGAAGGAATCCTGATAATGGCCTTGAACAACTGAATGTTTACAAAGACGACAGGAGTTCCCAAGAAACCTGGGAGTAAGCAAACCAAACTCTGGAAGCTGCCCTTGTTTCCCGATGCACAGGAAACAATTGATGCTACCGAGTTTCTTGGATTCATGAAGATCAAGCTGTAAACAACTGCCAAACAAGGTTACAAAATAATGAGCGACGCTTCACGAATAATCAACCCAACAAAACGAAGCACATAAAAAGCAAGAACAAGTATAGAACGTGTTGTCAATGAAGAATTATTAAGACAGTATACAGTCAAAGCAGATAAATCTGGACTTGCATTTCATATGACAAACTGGCATATAGGCCTATAGCCACTTGACAATCAAATGTGGACAACCGACAAGAATTTGGAAGTAAAAAAGCAAACGTGTAGGTAAGTCAAAGGACTTCTTCACTTAGAATGGCACCAAAGCAGAAAACCAGAATGGTATGTCAGTAAGTAAATACGTAATGAATACCTTCAAGAATTTGTGAAAGCCTAAATAAAATAATAAGAACTAATATACTTCATATGAAATATAACATTAAAACAAAAAAGTTTGGGATTATAAAAGCATAATAAGAAGTATATTTAATATGAAATTCAAGACAATAACACAACATAAAAGCAGAAGAAATAACATAGTTAACAATCTCAAAGTTCAAAATGTATGATGCATAGAAATGCAACAAATGGAGAATAAAGTAGAAAACATAAGAGTGTGTAGAACATAACAGTATAATAAAAAGCTTACGGGTTATGTCATACTGAAATGTTTTATCTCATAATTCAGAAGCAAGAGAAAGTCTATGGATAACATATTAATATTAAACATAGGGTCAAAGATGCATGCGAGATCAATAATTATAATTTGCATAACGTATTTGCTGCCTAAAGCTTAATAGCAAAAACTGAAGTGATATAATACTAATTCACATGAAAATATCAAAGTTACAAAAGATTAATAGCTAATGCTGCCAAAAGATAAATAGCTGATATCCTTCTATATTTATTCATGACCAATATAAATGCGCTGAGTTCTGAAAGTATTTAGAAATTGGGTCTGAAAGTGGATGTTTGCCTACAACAACAACAACATAGCATTTATCCCAAATTTTTTGGGGTCAGCTGTTTGAATCCTTTTCTTCCATTCATCTCTGTTAAGGGCCATGTCCTCCGTAACACTAACGACAACCAATCATTCTTTAAAACTTTGATCCATGTTCATTTTCCCTTTAACTAGTATCTTGTCGCTCCTTCTTAAGGGAGCATCTATTGGTCTACGTTGTACATGTCCAAACCACCCACCTATGTCGATTTTCTCTCATCTTGTCCTCACACCTCTTTAACTTCCCACGAATTTGCTCATTTCTTATCCTATCTTTTAATCTATTGCCTCTCGTCCATCTAAGCGTTCTCATTTATGCTACACTAAATTTTCTGGACATGTTGTTTCTTAATTGTCCCGTTGTCCAACACTCTGATCCATAAAGCATGTTTGCCTCTTTATACTATATCATGGCTGTCACGACCTTCCATTAATACAGCTGAGAAACCAAACAATGTTTGCTGTCAAGAAAAATTATTTGTTTTTTTTCTCACAACTAAAACTACAAACTTTAGATATCTAGCTCATAACAATACATCCCTAAATTCCACAATTGGCAAAATATGCATCGATCGCCGTTCCTTCCAAGAGAGGAGCTGAGGAGCTTCCGCATCCGAAAGTCAACTCCATGAGAGTAAGAGTAAGCACATGCAGCAGCGGAGTGACATGAGCACTAAATCATGACTTACTAACACCAGATCGATCCAAATTCAAGTGGGTGGATAATTCGGATCTAAGAAATAATACTTGTTATTTTGATTACCAATTTGTTTGCTACGGTTTCTCTCATAAACCCTAACCCTAACAAAATTTCTCCACAATCTACATAGATCCAGTCACACCAATCATATCAATAGACATAACAAAATGGATCAATTCTAAAAATTTCCCAAAATTCGGAGATGGAACCCTAGAAACAAACAACATCGAAGAATAAAAAAATAATTAAGAAGAAAAGATTTGGGAAATTTACCTGTTCTTAGAGTGACGAGCTGAGGAAGAGGAGGAAAACCCTTCTCTTTTTTCCTTCCTTTTCTGGACTAGATGAGATCTCCGCGTGCTTATAACGCTGTCTACGTGGCGGCGCGCGATGGGCGGCCGCCTACTGCTACTGGAACCGATGTATCGGACCGGCATATCGGCCGATATATCAATTAATAGATTGGGATTCTGGGAGTAGATTAAAATGTGTCCGTTGACCAAAGTTGTACTATGAACCAGCCAGAGCCGGCTCTCTAGCCTGCCGCCTAAGACTCCCCTAACTAGACCTGTCAAATGGACCGGGATGGCCCAGCCTGGCACGAGTCCGGATCGAGAAAAAATGACCGATATGACGGTTCGGTCCGATTAACTGTGGGTCCGGACCGGTCTGTCCAGTATATCGAGACATGCCGGATCTAATATTTCGACACATAAAAGAGGCCTATCCGGTTCGGGCCAGAGTCCAAGGCTGCCCCGATCCGATATAGCTACAAACTATATTCCATGCCTTTAAAAAGTTGTATAAGAAGACGTCTCTTCCTGAAAGTTTGGTACATGAAGTTGTTTTGTGTTTGATAAGTCAAACCAATAGAATAAATGAAGTATACATGCATTTTTATCATATAGTTATCTTTCTTTTTATATCAACACTTAGCAGTAATGTTGTGCTGGTTTTCATTTCTGTAGACTTAGCTTAATGTATTATTTGTTAACTTTGGAGACGTGGCTCTTGTGCTTGTAAGTTAGTTATTGACATTCATGTTATTTGGATCAGATTTTAAAGAGAACTTGAAGTTCAAAATTAAAAAAAAAAATTTATCTACATAGAATATACCGATGTTCGACCCGGCCCGCTATAAAACTTTGAATCGTATATATATATGTGCTATACTTGAGAATTTTTTGAAACTTATGAACTTGAATTATTTTTGGAATTGTAATTGTTGAGAAAAATATTAGCAGAGAGACGTTGACCAAAGCAATTGAAAAGTGTTGGAGTATATAAAATTCTTATGTCTTAGTTTTCCTAATGCTTGGTTAACCTAAAATGGTGGATCAATCAGTATATTTTTAATCTTTGATTGTGAAATGATTTATGACTCCCAAACATACTAAGACCATCTCCAATGGTGATTTCTAAAAATTGAGTTTTTTCTACGTAAAAATTGTAGACATACAAAAAATGTTCTCCAATAGTTCTACATGTAGAAATCCTCCTAGAAAATTTACATCCTACATCATTGCCGCCTACCGCCTAGGATAAAAATGGTGATAGAAATTATCATTGGGAAATTTTTTTTCTAAAATGAATTTCTTTCATAGAAATAGGAAAGATAGAAACCCCCATTGGAGATGGTCTACCTATTCCTATTCCAATTTCAACTCCAAGACTTGCCTAATATGAATTATCCACCGTCTGCTCTGTCTAACTCTATATATACACATATGATGCGCTAATATATTGTAAAGGATCTGTTCATCAAGAGTTATAATTTACCAGATATTCAGATATAGAAAATATCCAAAATAATCAAGGCAAGAGTTTGGTATAGGAAGGACACACCAATTAGGTATGTCAATGTTGCAAAAATAGCACACAAGTATCCTTCGTATTGTACAATAAAGCTATCTACTAAATCGTATAGTTACAGATATTCAAGAACAGAATAATGATAGTTTGAATTAATATGAACGAGACTTCTTGATAGTTTGAATTAATATGAACGAGACTATTTTTCTCCAGCGGCGGCGCCACCACCACTACCAGCAGCCACCGCTTCCACCTCCTTCGCCTCCTTCCTCCGTCTGGTGAGTGATTTCCCCCTCCTTCCTCCGCCTCCCTCCTCCTCCGCCTCCTTCTTCCGCCTCCCTCTCCGAGGATTGCCAACTTGTTGGCAGTCCTAACATATGTCAGGACTGTCAACTTGCTGGCAGTCCTAGGACTGTCACTAAGTTGGCAGTTCTAACATAATGTTAGGACTGCCAACTTGCTTGCAGTCCTAGGACTGCCACTAAGTTGGCAGTCCCACTTGCTGGAAAAAATTGGACTAGTCCCAAGTAAAAAAAAATGGATGGCAAACTTGTAATTTTTTTGAACATTTTTTGGACTAGTCCCAGTAAAAAGTGTGATACCCTTAGATTTGATTAGTTCTTTGTCAGCTTTTCCTCCTTGATTTTTTTTTAAGACAATATTCGGTATCGGCAAATGGCTCATTATATTGGACTAGCGTATGTGCACGTGCCTTGCACGTATTTTAACATTTCTTAATTAGTTTAGGAAGACCAAAGGGTAGTCTTCCTAATTACTAAGTTGTCCTTATTAAAATTAATGAACTATTTTTAATTAGTATAAGTATGTAAGAGTATTTTCGGAATTCAAAAGTTTCACCATCTAAGTTTTCCTTAGGGGTGCAACTTGGGCGGGCTAAACCCGAGCCCGATAGGGTAAGTCCGTTAATGGGTTGGGTTAGGGTTAAAGATACTTGGGTTCGGGCTCGGGTATATTTTTTTTTTTTTAAGTCCGTTAATGGGTTGGGTTAGGGTTAAAGATACTTGGGTTCGGGCTCGGACTCGGGTATATATATATATATATATATATATATATATATATATATATATATATATATATATATATATATATATAGGGAAGGGATATTGCACCAAAGTTATTGTATCAATTGTTGCACCAAAAAATCTCAACCACACATTTATTTCTATCATGTGGTTATAAAGCATTCCATAAAGTTGTTGCCACGTCAGCATGCTTTATAACCACATGATTGAAATAAATGTGTGGTTGAGATTGTTTGGTGCAATAATTGATGCAATAAGTTTGGTGCAATATCCCTCCCCATATATATATATATATATATATATATATATATATATATATATATATAAATTGGGTTGGGCTTGGGTTCATGTGTCGGGTTACCCGAAGAACCCGAAACCCGACTTATATATATATATATATATATATATATATATATATATATATAGACACATGAACCCAAGCCCAACCCAATTTGTATATATATATATATATATATATATATATATATATATATATATATATATATATATATATATATTTTTTTTTTTTTTATATATATATATATATATATATATATATATATATATATATATATATATATTACATAAAAACTTTAAATCCTAAATTTCTCTACCCAAACTCTTCAACTCCTTATCATAAATCTTATTTCAGTCTGTATTTTTTAATGATCAAGACTTGATTGCTATTTGATTATGTGTTTAATATTACTTTTGTTTAAAACTATTTTAAATATTATATTAGAACCCGATAAAATCGATGGACCCGATCCAACTCGAGTTCAACCCGAGCCAAACCCGATCCTCCGTGCTTGGTCTTGGGCTCCATATGTTTAACCCGAGGTCGGGCCGGACTTGGGCTCGGCTAGGCTTATGATTCATTGGGCTCGGGTTGACCTAAAGCCCGATCCAACCCGCCCGAGTTGCACCCCTAGTTTTCCTATTATATAGTAGAATATACAGAAATTTTCATATAGAGTAAAGAATTTTAACGAAATTGTGAAAAAAGTAACAAGTTTGAGAAAATTTCAATTTGGGTAACGAAACTACATTTTCCATGACGTGCTGGGGGTTTCGGTACTGCGTAGGAGTATGGTGGGCCGGGCACGCCATGAGGAATGGAGTGTCATGTGAGTGATGGAGTGGTGCTACATGAGTAATGGAGTGTCATGATGAGTAATGGGTGGCACGCCATGAGTGATGGAGTGTCATGAGTGGGTGCTCCATGGCTAATGGAGTGTGGAGTGTGGTTGGAGTGTGGAGTGTGGTTGGAGTGTGGAGTGTGGTTGGCTGAGAGTGTGATGGAGGGCTGGGTGGCACGCCATGAGTGATGGAGTGTCATGAGTGGTACTCCATCACTAATGGAGTGTGAGTGTCGTGTAGCCAACGGCTACAAACGGCTACATTGCGGAGTGATGGCAGGAGGCCATGCCCCATGGCGTGTGATGGCGGGTTGGGGGGGGGGGGGGCAGGCTTGGCATGTAGGATGGGATGTGTGGGATGGCAGGCCACGCCTGGTGGCGTGTGGGGGTGGGATGGCAGGAGGCCACGCCTCATGGCGTGTGATGGGGCTAGGCGCTTGGCCGAAGGCCACGCCATCAGGCGTGTCGACCCTGGCCAGGGAAATCTCCTACTGAAATGCCATCAGTGATGGCGTGTGTCAGCTGACCAACAGTATGCGCCATCAGTGATGTTGTTTCGTTACCCAAATTAAAATTTTCTCAAACTTGTTACCTTTTTCACAATTTCGTTAAAATTCTTTACTCTATATGAAAATTTTTGTAGAATATATTACCAACAACTCATCTCTTCTTTCTTTCCATCTCGGAAACGAAGGTATTAGACCAATGTTTTAAAAACCGGACCGGACCGGCCGGTTGAACCGGTCAACCCGTGAACCAGTAGTTTAACCGGGCTGGTTCAATATCGACTCAGTATTTTTTCCAAAAATCGGCTTCTTTTGTATAAACCGTTTGACCCGGCCGGTTAGACCATCGAACCGTCTAATCCAGCTGGGTTTTGTCCGATTCGGCCATGTCTTTTCCATTTCCATTTTTTTTTTGTTAAAAGCTAATTAAAACAATCAATTTCCAAGGATAATAGCACAACTTACTAAGAGAAATGAAAAGTCACTCTAATTTGAAAGTTTGTTTTCAAAATTTTGACTTTTGATCTCCCTCTTTCATTTCCTCTTAGCTTTTTTCTCTAACAAATACCTAGTAGCCGTTTCAAAAGAATCAAATGTCATGCTAGCAAGTAGTAACAAGATGTCCTCACAACCAATAGTACTAGCATTAGCAGCAGCTCACAAAACATAGTAGGCTAGCAAGTAGTAGCAACTCACATTCAAAGTTCATCAAATCAATTTTTTTACCATCAAAATCTTGAAGTAAATCAGGTTAGCTTCCTCTTTATTTTAAACTGTAATTTTATTAGTTTGAATAGTTGATTATTGACTTCCTTTTTTTCCTTCTCATTATTTTCTTAACCTCTCTATTTTTTAATGTTTCATCAATCATCTATTTTTATTTGTAACTTCATATATATTTCAAGGATCTGTTTTAGTTTGTATATATATTTCAATGATTATTCTTGGTATATTTGCAGTCATCATTCAGACTTTTAGAGTGTATTAGAAAATATGTTTCAATGACTTCACCAGATTCACAAGAGAGAGAAGGTAATGAAAAAAAAAGATAATTTTAAGTTAAAAAAATAATGCATAATTGATCATGATTTTATTATATTTTAACATAACTATGTTCTCATACAGATGATGCTGACAACATTCATGTGGATTGGAGTGAATTTGATGAACAAGCTCTCATGAGGAACAATTTTGATTCCCATCATCTCTATGTAGATTTAAATATCGGTTTCTAAGCTACTTGTCAATTGTATTTTGACTTAATGGTTTTATTGGTACTTTTTATTTTTAAGACTTGGATAGTATGTTAATTTGCTTTTACATTCCCCAACTCAGCAAGGATGTCTCATGACAATACAAGTTTGGTTAATTTTGACTTTTGTTTTGGACTTTACATGCAATCAAAGTTAATATATTTGTTTCTTGATTAGTTTGTAGTTATGTACTATGTAATATAGTCAATGTAAGCTTATAAGTCTATATAAGCGCTAAAATTTTATAATTCATTGCACGGATAACTAAAATTTTATAATTCATGTGCTTTGTACCCACAGGGATAAATCGTTCTAAGAAAACGATACTATTATTTGATCATCAAAATAAATAAAAAAAAGATCCGTCATACAAAACTAAACTAGCAAATAACAACTAGAAATTTCCATCTCAACTTATTGGACTAGTGAGAACTATAAAATTGGGCACGTCGCAGTCTCGATCGATCTACTTCTTCTCCGAGGAGTTAGGGCCCTTCTTCTTGCCGAACCCGACAACTGCAGCAGCAGCAGCAACAACAACAACAATGGTTACTACAAATAGAAAATTAGAAAGAATTTTTTTAAAAAAAATAGACGGAGCTGATCGGTGTTCGCCGGAGGACTGACCGGCGGTGACGAAGCGGCGGTTGTACTGGAGGCGCTTGTAGGCCCTCCCCTTGGGCCTCTTCTTCTTGTCCTGCTTCGCGACCTTGGGCGTCTGTCCCCTCACCTTCCCCGCACGCGCCAACGATCCGTGGACCTTTCCTGAAAAAGTAACCAAAAATAACCGTTAACAA
The DNA here is from genome assembly GCA_029216955.1 of Iris pallida. Lineage (NCBI taxonomy): Eukaryota > Viridiplantae > Streptophyta > Magnoliopsida > Asparagales > Iridaceae > Iris > Iris pallida. Next base: position 2,428,705 of record JANAVB010036618.1, on the reverse strand, counting down.
AAACCCTAACCCTAGATTGGAGGAGGAGAAGAAGAAAAATTGGGGTTTTGCTTTTTATTTTTTACCCATATTTTTAGGAACTTTCTGTTTTTTTTTTTTTGTGTGGCAGAAGTTTGTTAGGAGGATGGAATAGATATTTCGGTGATTATGGGTGTAGATGGGTTTATATAGGTGCGGAGATATTGGAGAAATGACAATAGTGACCCCTTAAATGGTGGTTAATAACTTAATATTAATCTATATCTATTAGGGATATTATTAAATTTTTGGTGTATTTATAGATTAAAAAACATAAAATTTTGTAGCAAGAAAAAAATTTCGAAAAATATGTGGAGGAGAAACAAGTTTAAATTTTTGTAGAACCCAATAGATTCCGCTAGACCGGCTAAATTTTGGCTTCTATTTTTTTTTATATAAAAATATGTCAATATAAAACTTTCTGTACTATTCATTGTATCAAATTTGTTCAAAATTTATTTAGCTAAAAAATAATGTAAAATTTATTTAGTTATAAAATTTGTTATTACCAATACAAATTTTGTTGTTGTATATTTACTTACAAATTTATTTAGCTAAAAAAAACAATGTACAGTTTATTTAGTTATAAATTTTCTCATTATCTATGTATACATTTTTTTAATTATCTATTCAGAATAATTTGATTATCCATACGCAAAATTATCATTAATATAATATAATATGTTTATCTTATTATTAGACTAGTAAAAGGAGGCGCAGGGTGAAATAATTTTTCTCTTTCTAATCTTATAAAAATATAAGTTAAATATTTAAATTTAAATTTTATATATATATATATATATATATATATATATATATATATATATATATATATATATATATATATATATAATTATAATTTGTTATGGATATATGTGTATAAAGGATAAGGTATTCGGTTATGCAGAAAAAAAGAAGATAAATTTTAAAATTATATTTTTTTCATAAATTTTTAAAATTAAATGGTTGATGATATACAGCTTAGATGTACGGCTCATTTTTTTAGCCGTTTCGAAGCCGCATTATATAGTATAAGATTGTATAAAATTATCTTATTAATAGTAACATTATTTTATTATCCATTTAAAAAATTATTATCAATGAATAATTAGTTTTAAATTTGATAAATATATAACCTTGAGTATAGATAATGCTAGATTTTATATTTTTTATATAGATACCAAAATAGGATAGTGTTATAGTTGTTTATATTTTTATGTAATATTCAATTTTTCTTATATAAGTTGTAGATATATAAGCGAGTACCAAAAAAATAATATATAATATTACTAAAAAAATTAGATGAGAATTTAAATTATATTTAAATATGATTTGAATATATTTTAATTATAATTTTAAATATGTGTTTAGTTAGATAATATTATACACCTACTTTAAATATAATTTAAATATAAATATATTTTAATATTTATTATATGTTCAGGTAGCGAGAAGGATTTTAAAAAAATTGGTTAACTATGTGAGAAGTTATATAGTAATTTTTATTAATTAATGGAAGACATATGGCTTACATATTTCCAAGCCTCATTGTAATAGTGGATGTATATAAAAGAAAAAAAAAAAAAAGAAGGAAAAAGATTTTCAAAAGAAAAAGTTTTTTTGGGGGGAGAGACTCTTCTGTATGCTTCTCTATGCTTCCCCACACTTCTATACTCTTCTCTAATCTTCTTCAATCATCTACACCTTCTCTCTCCAACCAGGGGGCGACCTGGTCCAGAGCAAGATGGCCCACTACCCAGGGCCAAAAGATTAAAGAAAATTTTGACATATCTACAATAGTATTATGATATAATATGAGCCACTTTTAACCTTAAAAAGTTGTGGCATAGTGATTATCATGTTAGATTTATTCATTAGAGCATCTTCGATCCTATTGTGAGTTTAAAAAAAAAGAGTTACTACTACATTAGGAATAACAAGCAGTGACGGATCCAAGATTATAATCCACTGAGAACACAATTATAAGAGGATTTGGGGACAATATTTTTAATTTTTTTTTAGTATAATAATATTATATTAACTAGTACTATTTTTTATATAATAAAATATTATATTTCACAATTGTTCTTGCTATTTTTTATACTTTGAAAACGTTTTATTATAACATTACTTGTAATACTACTAAACAACTCTTTTTCTATGAAGCATACAAGACAATTATTTAAAAATCGATCACAAATTCGGTTTCGTTAATCCATCTTAACAACGTTCATTGTAGATAAGCGTCTTTTCACACTTGCTTTTGCTATAGGAAAAATGCTTGACAAGTGCTATAACATTCAAAATGTCTTTATATTTTCTTTGCAAAGTCAATGACAACTCCTTTGTGATCTCTAATATACTTGGCATCAATTGAAAATTAAAGACAAAATCAAATGACTACTACTTCCTCTCTTGAAAAAAAAAATCTAACTGGGGGCCAGGCCCCCAGTGGCCTGAATGTGGATCTGCCCCTGATAACGAGTTTTTATTGATAAAGTCTTTCTCCAATGCAAATGTCAAATAAGTTGTGAAGTTAACATGACATAATAACGAGTTTTTATTGATAAAGTCATTCTCCAATGCAAATGGCAAATAAGAAGTTGACATGCCATGCCATACAATGGCATTGTGAAGTAATTGGTTGTCTCTAGTTCTAGATATTGCACTTGACAATGACTTTACCTTCACCTCATCAATTAGAATAAAAATAAATAGAAAAAAGAACGGAAAAAATTGTCTTGAAAGTTGGAAGGAAAAAAAAAGAGATTGTTTTCTCAATACTTTTGCATTGAAGAATGTTTCTACTTCATTGTTTTGTGTAAATATAATCTAAGACATTGTAAGAATGATTTTGTTAACATGTGCTCTAGGTCACGTGTTAACCCATCTATAAATACGTAGTTTTGTATGTATATTCTCACGATCACATTTATAAATACATATTTTACATATATCAATATACAATTTAAATAAAAGGTGCATATGTTAACAAAAATAACAATACTTTGCGACCGACTCAGAGAATAATGAATTTTGCGAAGTGCCTGGGTCATCATCCTTGACTGTGGAATTGATATTTATCATACCATCAAGTTCACACTGGGGAACAAGTGTTAGACACAAAATTCTACCAAGTAAAAATGATATATAGAAATATCAAAATCAATTCCAAGGTATCAATTGTGGGCTACCAATGATATTGAATATCAAGCTTTTGAACATTAAATGTCACACATTTTCCAATGATCCTCTCTTTTATTTAAAATGCAAGTTGGAAACGTATCTGAATTGTAGACAAATAAGGATCTGATCATCAAACATATGCTGCTTCTCATGTATATAACTATAGAAAGCATATGCACAGTTTCTCCCACTTATATCAGGATTAAACATGCTTTACTAAAAGTAACTTATTTTGAAAATTGCACAATAAAACTATTGAAGACTAATGCTTAAAGGCAAGAGTTGATGGTATAGGAAGGACACACCAATTAGGTATGCCAATGTTGCAAAAATAGCAGACAAGCATATCCTTCGTATCATACAATAAAGCTATCTACTAAATCGTATAACTAAATCATATAGTTACAGATATTCAAAAACAAAATAACAATAGTTTGAATTAATATGAACAAGGCTTCTTGGAAGGTGGTTGATCAAACATTGAACGTGGCTTCAATATGATCTTTGGCATCAGAAGCGAGGAGCCACCTTTGTTAGAAGTTTTGCCCAAACTTGTGGATGCATGAAGTACGCCTTCGTCAAGATCCTCATCCTCATCATCCTGTATTCGTCGAACAAAATCTTTCGATCCACGAAATACAATTGTTTTGATGAGTTCTTCGTCAGCTTGATCCATTTCGTCCATGATTCTTTTTTTCTTTTCGTATGCTGAATTCTTCAACCTCTCTAACATCTCATCCACGCTAATGGATGCATGTCGCGACTTCAACGATTTCATCTCTTCCAATGCGGAAAGAATATCCATGTCCTGTTTTGAATCCATGGTCCTATTCTCCGACGACTTCATCGCGTCGCCCATCTCCTCCTCGTCTCTCTTCCTCTTCTCTCTGTCCATAGCCTCGTCATCGGTCCGCCAAGGCTCGAAATTTCTCGTTGCTCCCGACGCGACAACGTAGTCCGAATTCTGGGGGTCGGTCTTCATGATGAGCTCCACCGAGCAGTTCTTGCACTTAAAGTAAAATCTAAATACTTGGATTCCCAAGTAAGTCTCTCCGACGGCGTCCTCCTTGCGGGAGTTTAACTTCGTCCCCTTATGGATATAGGTGCCGCAGGTGTTGCAGCGGATGCTCATTGGGAGCATCATCCGGATCACCTGCTGCTTCTTCGGCTGCTTCCTGCGGGGGAGCTTCGCCGGATCGAAGTCCGATGGGTAGTACTTATTCACTACCTTTCTTTCTCCCATTTCTTCAACCTGACGACTGCTCGATTAGATCGAGCTCCTTCTTCCTAAGTCCCAAGAGGAAAGCAGAGGCTTTCTCTTAGATTTTATGTGGAGGAGACACTTTTGTGCTATATGTTTGTGCCTCCACCCTCAACCCATATATATAGGATGGGAATATCCTATTATAGGAATTTCCTAAATAATAAGCTTGTATTATACCTAAAACAGAGTCATAAAATAAATCACAATAGAATTTCCTATTTTAGGGAGTCCAGCTAATAAGGAAATTCTATTATACCTACTCCTAATCTAGACTTGACTCCAAACTCTCCCCAACTCCCGCAGCTCCCCGCTCTTCGCCCCCGCCGCCGACACGAACAAGGACACGGACTTCGAGCACTACTCCCGCCTCCAAAACCACTACTCCGATCTCGACGAGATCGACTCCGCCCGTCCTTCCGCCTCCGCGGCAACGGCGTCGGCGGCGGAGCCGCCTCCCCCCTCCGGCGGACGGCCAGATCCCCTCTGCTCCCGACGTCAACCTCCTGCTCCACCCGACCGCCACCGCCATCACCATCACAGCCACCAACACCACCACCACTGTCACCAACACCACCGCCGATCACCACCACCCTCAACGCAAGTCCTCGACGCCGATCATCACCATAGGCCATCATCACACCGCCACCTGGCCACACCACAGCAGCTCCAAATCATCATCATCATCATCATCTCCGTTCGCTCCTTGCTTCCCAAATTCCGAGACCAAAGGACCCATGGCAAGTCCTCTTCCTCTTCCCTACTTCAATTTGTTCAATTTTGTCAAGTTGCTATGGTCAATTCGAATTAAATGATGTTTACTGTGTATCAGTGTTGAACTATATAGATTTCACGGAGTAGTATCATGGACACGCGAATCGGATATGATTCGGACACGTGGACACGGTTAATTAGGGGTTGTAGCATGGACACACGAATCGGATACGGTTCAGACATATTGACACGGGTGTATGTGCATTTATATAGTTTAGAAAAAATATATATTTGAATGATGTGTGTACTCGTAGGTGTAGGAAAATTTTAAATTTGCATGTTTGATGCGTATCCTATAATATCAGAAAAGAATAGGCAGTGTTTGATATGTGTATCAATATCGAATTCACCTACTGGTACTAGAATCGATAGAGTTAGGACCTATGTGATTTAGGAAAACTAACGAGAAGCTCTAGATTGGCGTAATAGCGGAAATCTAGAATGTCGGTTAATCACGGAAATCTAGAAGGAATACCAAGTTTATTTTTAGACAATAATTAAGGACGAGTGCATTTTGGAATTTGATAAGGACAATGGATCAGTATCGATCTATACCCATCAGTATCGGTCATTAAGTGATATGGATATATTAACCCTTCCTATAAGTCTAGTATAAGATTTAGCTTCTATAGAGCCGAAGATATCTATGATACCATTCTTGAAATTAGGGTTAAAGTTATCCTTGGATACTAGAATGGTGACTTAACTAGACTATGGTATAATCCCTATACCCTATACTAGGTAGGTCGCATCTCAATAACCATCAAGAAAAATTTACCAAAGTTCAACATAGGAAATTCTTAGATTAGCAACTTGCCTTGTCGTGGACGAATGAGTTGGAAGAACTGAGAGTATGAATAGAGTACACTTAAGGAAATTCTTATAAAATAGTGTGTATCCTAGTATAATAAATAAATAGCCATACCTGAGACTTACTATTGATGTAAAAAAACGACTTACCTAAGGAATTTCTTGCATGCTCAGTAAGTATCAAAAATAGAATACTATAGTAGAAAAATTCGGAACCAAGTATATTGAATGATCAATACCTTACAAATAGGTTGAATAATTTCGTTATAGGTTATAACTATCTAAATTGATGTATCATTCTTCGTGATTTAGTTTATTTATGTATTATTGTGCTTTCTAACATCACTGTTCAGTCTAAAATTGTGTAGCAAATATTGTGAATATGGAACTGTTAGTTTGCTAAGGTATAAATAGCGAGGTAAGAAGTAATTTTTTTTTTCCTTTGAATTATGTTATGCATATATTCAACTGCGTGTGTTCTGGGGTTGAGTTGTTCCACCGAAGGGGTTTTAACCCAAGAGAATTCTACGAAAAATTGCTCCGGGTTGATATATATAAATTGTGAAAAATATTGGAGGTCGAAATACAGAGCAGATTTTGCCATAATTTTTTTAAGAATTTCGGGAGGACCAAAATATGAAATCCAATATTTTTCGATTGTACTAAACCCGAATTCATGTAATCGTGTGTCAGTTAGAGAAACTCTTAACAAACCTGAATATACTTGGGGTCGAACTGTAACGACCCGCTCCGCCCTAGCGGAACGCCGATTCAAACGACAAGTGCAACGACTCAAACGAGCCGTCGACCCGAAGAGTTGGCATCGACTTGATGAAGAATCGATGCAAGGCTTACACTGGCCGTCAAGATGAATCCAGACTTAGACTTTCAAAGGCGCGCTCGGAGTATCGCTCGGCCGATGCGAACATCGCTAAGGTGGGTGGCTCCGATGAACCCGTCTTTGCTTAGCCTAGGCACTTAACAATGCGGACACTATCACGAGAATCGCTAGGCGATAACACCGCGCATGTTAATAAATGACTCAACGCACCTAGCTAAGGGATTAATCCCACCTTGTATGCTTGTATAGAATATGGAAAGGAACATAAAAATATGAGAACTCTAGCACCGTGCTCCACGCTCGTGCTACGGCACAAGCTTACGTTCAAGTCCCTTACGCGTTCAACAATGAAACAATGAATGGATTACAACAATGAAACGGAAAGACTATCAACATAGTCGTTCCAAGTAGAGTATAGCAACATTGAAAGATTATGGGACCGATGGGTCGCCAAGGCGACTCCCGCACGGGGAGTTGCATAATGTGTGAATGAAAGAATGAATGGATAAGTGAATGAATGAACCAACGAATGAAAGAATGAATACGTGAATGAATCAATGAACGAACAAACAAGTGAAAGAAAGAAAGGTTGAATAAAAGATAAGAAGGAAAGGAATGGTTAGCGACAGGTATGACAGGCACGTGCAACGGGGCTCGCTACCCGCGCTGCACGGACGCCAACCTAGTCGGTAACGCATTATGGCTAAGGGTTAGCCTACGGCTCGGAGACAGCCGTTAAGTTAAAATGACAAATAATACGAAATGGTCGTGGACAATCCCCTCGTATACGGGAGGTGGGAGATATAAGGGATTTCCGCGGCATGATCAAAGGGAGGATCGTGGCCGGCCTAGACGGAAATCAAAGGGGACTTACGGGCTGCCGGGGGGGGGCTTGGCTACCCGGGGGACGTAAGTGCAGGGTATTTTCAAGACACTATCAACGTGTACCAGCCGCACGCTCTGAATAGTTGCGAAATACCAAGGGAAAAAGGGTCCAAAATGGCTTGTGATGCCAGCGACCGGTGCATATAGAGTTAAGTGGGCTTTGCTGGTGGCAATCCACGTGCAAGTCCTTGCATTGAAATCAAAGTAGTCTAAAGTTAACTGAATGAAGCGTCTTTTGAATAGGCTTGAAATGTAACGCACCAAATGATAAGGAGTACTTCGTGCAAATGAATTTGAAAACACGCCTACGACGCGTTAGAATCTAAGGCAGGAACACGCACTTGGCACTAAATGTTTACGTGAATCATGTTAAGTTGAAATATATGAATTGTTGACTAACTTGGTTTACATTGAACAGGGAAGGCCGGACGGTAAGTATGGGTAAGTCATGTATGTATTTCCATGCGACACTTGAAATTGGCAACACGAGATAGGCTATGAAATATGCCATGAAATTGATCCTAAGGCAAGATTAGAAAGACAATGAATGATAGAGATGCACAAAAGTAAATAGAACGTGTTTGGTAATGATAGCATTGTGGGCGAGCTAGCCTCCCCACCAGTGCATAACAATGTACTGATAATCCCACAGTCTGCTTGCAGGAAGAAGGAAACGTCGGCGGGTGCGGAGCTTTCCCTCGAACGTGCTAAGGCGCGGAGCTATCTCTGGAGTCTTGGAGCGTTGCAAGGAGCTGGAGCACCCTATACAGGACATAATGTATCGGAACATCGCCATGAATCATTCCATGTTGTAAGCCACTTGGCACGTCTTTTATGTTTCAGAGAGAGAGGGAGAGAGCTTGAGCGATTGTTAATATCGGCCTAACGCCGCTTGTAAACTTCTTGAATATCAATAAAGAGTTTGAATTCGTTCCAATTTGTGTTCAATTACTTTCCGCTGCAATGGGGACACTCTGTGCGACTATGTGGCCTAGCTCAAATCGGCCGTTTCTGGACTTGGCCTTGCACGGGCGCAACCTAGGCCCGTGCGGCATCACGCCTTAGCGAGGACGATCGCTCCTGCGGGAGCGGGGCGTGACAGATTGGTATCAGAGCACGGCTTTACGTACTTGGACTTCATTTCGATTTTCTCAGTTTTGAAAGCTCGTCGTTGGAAAAAGAAGTATACGCTCTCTCTCATTGTGCCTTGGGATGTTCCATACAATAAGTCTAATATTTTCAAAAGCTCGTACGGGTACTCGGTTGAACGGGATCGATAGGCGAAGGCCTTTGTGCCAAACCACGACAGACTTGAGTCGAAGGAAAACTAAAATGCTAGAAGTTAGCAAACGCAAGGCGTGCTTGAATAACCTTACGCTAACAATGCCGAACGATATTAAACTTGACTCGATAGAGAACACATGTTAAGTTAACACGTCGCGTGCGTGCCTGACTAGTCTTGCGTCGACCCTAGCAAGTGAGCGTGCAAACTTGAATATAGTCCGCACGGGATGGTTATGCGGCACAACTTAGTCCGCGTGTCGCGCACCTCGACTTTTGGGTGCAATCGGGTTGCGAGCGATATCAAGTATCGCTCGATCGGGAACGGAGATACACTTTGAGTGTCTATCGATAGGAACGCTATCGAGTTAACGCTTAGGCGTACCCGAAAAGATTAGCTTGGATTTTGAGGATTAGTGCGAACGACTTAGTACGTCGAGGCGACGTGAGCGGTTACGCTAGAGATTCGTCGAACGAATCTGAAGGATGTCTTAGCGCATGACGCGAACGTGATTGAGGACTAGATCGTATGGCTTGAATTCGATGGTGTATGTGATAGGTTCGGAGAAGAATAAGAATGAGTGTCGATGACTAGTCGAGTGGCTCGAACCCTGAGTGGTGTATGGACGTCATAGAAATTGTTCGAGCGAGACTAAAGGACTTACGGATCGTACGAGTATGTCGGCAAGTGATGCGATCGCGCAAAGCCTTAGAACGTGTCACGCTTAGTTGGCCGTGACTTCAAAAGTCCCGAACGAGATGTCGCTGGACAACTTGTCAATGGGCAACGCGAGTTAGAAAATGGTTCGGAACGATGAATGAAAATGAATGGTCTTGATCGAGAAAACTTAGAGGATCGCGCATACGATTTCGGATTGATTCAAATGAATTGTGGCTTGAGTTTAAACAACGATCTTGAAACTAGCTTGAGGAATAGCAGTTGAACTTGATCTTGAATATCGAGAAAAATTGTGGAATATCCAACTCGGACAACAGCATCAACGCACGACTCGAAATTGGTTGCAAAGGAAGATCGTCAGGTTACGCATATCGTCGATGGTATTGAGGCGTATCAAAGATCGATATACGATAACTCGGGGTACTCTGACTCGGCGAATGACGATCGTGCAAATGTCATTGTTTCGTTGGATGCTATACTTGGGATGTTAAAAATGTGTGTCGAGGAAAAGATAAGCTTGGCTCGAGGATTTTCTAGTTGAACGCATGACGGTCAGACTGTCGAATTGATTTGGCTTGGATGAAAATGTGAATGCTTGGATTTACTTCGACGATAACCCCAACGTCGACATGCTTGTCTTATGCGAGCGCAACTCCAGCCTCGCACATTCGTCGCGCCGATTAGGGCGATCACTCCGCGTGAGCGCTGGTATGGTGATTCATACAGCGGGGTGATTGAACTAGCATGGCGTGGCAATTTGTGTGCCTCGACTTGTGGTTTGATGCGAAGGTGACTCGAGAATGAATTGTGTGCTTGATGATTAAGTTTGAGGATTGACTAGGTCAAATCCGCGTATCGAGAATGAATTAGTCTAGACGCAAGCAAGAGTTACGTCCCGATGAGAATGATTATTCCGCGGGAGCGTTGCATGGTAATTCATGAACCACCGAGGATAATCGGGCTCGCATGAGATTGGGACGCAACATATTGTCAAAGCTAGATGAACTCGTGATCGAATACATGAATTGGTTAGAATGAATATGTGAAGTATGTCGATTGGGTGAGTTGAATGGATTCGAATACACGCAACGAATGCATTGATGCGAATAGGTGATCGTGCTCGATGTTTAGAAATCTGAGTGACGCGAGCTTGGGTAGAAAATTCCGTACTACCGACTTTGGTTTGACCCTAGGATTGGGGTCAGTGTTGGCATTATTGTTGGGGAACTATGATTCCAATCCTGACATTGACTTAGCCTCGAAAAGATGGCCTAGCGGTTAGGCGAGACGTCTTGTTTCATGAGTTATCAATCGGAAGATTGATCTTGAGGATTGGCATGGATGGATAGCGTGAATCACGAATATAGGAAACCCTGCTCATGAGACTCGGCTGACATGCATATATTTCAGGGACGCCTGAGTATGTGCACGATGCGACTCGAGTGAGAATGACGAATTCTCTATCATGCGGCTTGGCTGAATGCATGTATTCTGGGGACGCCTGGAATGCGTGCACGATCCAGCCAAGTGATACGTTGAGTACAAACAAGACTTGAGGAATGGATGAGTGTCGAGAACTTGAAATCGTGTTAAAAGAAAGGAAGGATACTAGTACGAGCGTGGCTCGGAATCAAAGAAACGTGTAGGCAGAGTGAGCGTGGACGACGACGAGATTAGCCCTAAACAAGTGAATGGTATGGAATCGATATCGTGCAAGTAAAAGTTGGTATAACGAATTGAACCATTGATAGGAAGATATACTCGATGATAGTACAATACGTGGTCTTGAATCGGACGAAAATTACTTAGACTTGGTCGACCCCGCTTAGAAGAAATCATACTGATTTCGTTGACACAAACGCTTGAGAAGCGAATCGGGTCATCTCGATGATCGAGATAAATGAAAGTGAGTTTGCCTCAGCCTACGACCCTCGCATTTGACGAATTACAACGTGCCTCGTGAAACCATTTTCGTCCCATGACACGGAGAAATAGCAACCAAGACGAAGAAACACTTGAATTGAATAAGTACAATCAACTCTAAAATGAATGAAAGGCTATTCAATAAAATCGACCAAACGCGTGCGACATGGAACTTAGAAAGATATCAAGTATGGTTCGATGCCATCGAACGATAGAGCCGTTCGATGAAATTGTCTAAGAAACACGACGACACGAGTTAAGGAACCATAGGATGACCTGCACTCAGGAAGTCTCGAGGACGCGACTTATTTTGAGTGGTGTATTATGTAACGACCCGCTCCGTCCTAGCGGAACGCCGATTTAAACGGCAAGTGCAACGACTCAAACGAGCCGTCGACCCGAAGAGTTGGCATCGACTTGATGAAGAATCGATGCAAGGCTTACACTGGCCGTCAAGATAAATCCAGACTTAGACTTTCAAAGGCGCGCTCGGAGTATCGCTCGGCCGATGCGAACATCGCTAAGGTGGGTGGCTCCGATGAACCCGTCTTTGCTTAGCCTAGACACTTAACAATGCGGACACTATCACGAGAATCGCTAGGCGATAACACCGCGCATGTTAATAAATGACTTAACGCACCTAGCTAAGGGATTAATCCCACCTTGTATGCTTGTATAGAATATGGAAAGGAACATGGAAAATATGAGAACTCTAGCACCGTGCTCCACGCTCGTGCTACGGCACAAGCTTACGTTCAAGTCCCTTACGCGTTCAACAATGAAACAATGAATGGATTACAACAATGAAACGGGAAGACTATCAACATAGTCGTTCCAAGTAGAGTAGCAACATTGAAAGATTATGGGACCGATGGGTCGCCAAGGCGACTCCCGCACGGGGAGTTGCATAATGTGTGAATGAAAGAATGAATGGATAAGTGAATGAATGAACCAACGAATGAAAGAATGAATACGTGAATGAATCAATGAACGAACAAACAAGTGAAAGAAAGAAAGATTGAATAAAAGATAAGAAGGAAAGGAATGGTTAGCGACAGGTATGACGGGCACGTGCAACGGGGCTCGCTACCCGCACTGCACGGACGCCAACCTAGTCGGTAACGCATTATGGCTAAGGGTTAGCCTACGGCTCGGAGACAGCCGTTAAGTTAAAATGACAAATAATACGAAATGGTCGTGGACAATCCCCTCGTATACGGGAGGTGGGAGATATAAGGGATTTCTGCGGCATGATCAAAGGGAGGATCGTGGCCGGCCTAGGCGGAAATCAAAGGGGGCTTACGGGCTGCCTGGGAGGGGCTTGGCTACCCGGGGGACGTAAGTGCAGGGTATTTCAAGACACTATCAACGTGTACCAGCCGCACGCTCTGAATAGTTGCGAAATACCAAGGGAAAAAGGGTCCAAAATGGCTTGTGATGGCAGCGACCGGTGCATATAGAGTTAAGTGGGCTTTGCTGGTGGCAATCCACGTGCAAGTCCTTGCATTGAAATCAAAGTAGTCTAAAGTTAACTGAATGAAGCGCCTTTTGAATAGGCTTGAAATGTAACGCACCAAATGATAAGGAGTACTTCGTGCAAATGAATTTGAAAACACGCCTACGACGCGTTAGAATCTAAGGCAGGAACACGCCCTTGGCACTAAATGTTTACGTGAATCATGTTAAGTTGAAATATATGAATTGTTGACTAACTTGGTTTACATTGAACAGGGAAGGCCGGACGGTAAGTATGGGTAAGTCATGTATGTATTTTCATGCGACACTCCTATGAAATATGCCATGAAATTGATCCTAAGGAAAGATTAGAAAGACAATGAATGATAGAGATGCACAAAAGTAAATAGAACGTGTTTGGTAATGATAGCATTGTGGACGAGCTAGCCTCCCCACCAGTGCATAACAATGTACTGATAACCCCACAGTCTGCTTGCAGGAAGCAGGAAACGTCGGCGGGTGCGGAACTTTCCCTCGAACGTGCTAAGGCGCGGAGCTATCTCTGGAGTCTTGGAGCGTTGCAAGGAGCTGGAGCACCCTATACAGGACATAATGTATCGGAACATCGCCATGAATCATTCCATGTTGTAAGCCACTTGGCACGCCTTTTATGTTTCAGAGAGAGAGAGCTTGAGCGATTTGTAATATCGGCCTAGCGCCGCTTGTAAACTTCTTGAATATCAATAAAGAGTTTGAATTCGTTCCAATTTGTGTTCAATTACTTTCCGCTGCAATGGGGACACTCTGTGCGACTCTGTGGCCTAGCTCAAATCGGCCGTTTCTGGACTTGGCCTTGCACGAGCGCAACCTAGGCCCGTGCGGCATCACGCCTTAGCGAGGACGATCGCTCCTGCGGGAGCGGGGCGTGACACGAACAATACAAGTCTTGGACTCGTGAGACACGTACATGTAAGCACGCAAGCGAAACAAATCTAATTTCATTTGTTTTTGTCTTGTCCCACTATATGAGAATATTATGTTGAGTTGTATCCTCGTATTGCATGATATTTAGGTACACGAATCGCGATACATACTTGAGTCGAGGTAGGAACTTATATAACATAATAATATTATGAAAATATAGCATTGGGCGGGGAGAACAAACTAGATTGTACCGTATGAAACCTTTGCAATATAATAACAAAAGTTGATAAGTACATGTTAGCTTTTTCTGCAAGGCCTTGCGAATAGAAGATGCGAGGCTTAGCTCACTTACATGTGCCAGAACTTGGACGTACCTATTTCGATCAAAAAAATTGATTAGGTATTTAATGATATGTCACATTTTTATTTCATGCGTGGGAGGGCCGGACTCTAAGCATCGTGCTATCCAGAAACAATCTGATTCCTGGTCACGAGATTCTTATCGAAAAACTAGTCAAGTGTGGAATCCAAAAATTGTTCTCCAAACTGTATCATTATTTAGACAAATTATTTTGTGATTGTGTTAGTGATTGTTAGATCGTAATGGTAGTTCAGACACTAGGAAATCACTAGAATATAAATATGTCAGTCATATTTCAAGTTAACACTATAATACGTCCTTAAGGTTTTGATCATAATAATTTTTCTATCCGAAAATCGGAACACGATTCTCAATCATATCCAAGGTTCTAAACGGCGGTAGGCGGGTGCCCGACGGAGAGAGTCCGCCTACCGCCTAGGCGGACGATATATTTTGAATTTTTTACTATTTTACCACAGTTTTTTGCATAATATGCATATTTTAAGGATGTTCCATGCATAACTAAGTTGTTGAACGAAGATTTATAAAGTTTTAGTTTTATAAAAGTGAACCATAGGCCCATAATGCTTAGTAAATCTTTTTGGCCAAAATATCTGGTTAGGTATTGCTCCGTCTAGGCGCCCGCCTAGCTGCCTCACCTTCGGCCATGTCGCCAACCTCCGTTGGCCGCCTACTCCACCTTCTACCGAAAAGCGATGCGGAGAGAGACCGCCTACCGTCTAGGCGGACGCCATTTGGAACACTGATCATATCCTGACTTTTGTTACCGTTCTCAAGGTTATGAAAAGCGCTAGGCGCTAGTCGGACGGGCACCCGTCGCCTAGCGCCTAGGTGGCTACCTAGGTGTCCGCCTAGATCTAGGCGGTTCAAAAATAATAAATAAAATATAAAAAACCCTACCGAAAATTGCAGAAAAAGTCCATAAAATTCCAAAACCTGCATAGTCGAGCTTCTGAGGGTCTATGCGGACGCCTATGCGGACATTGGGCGGACACCATGCGCCTAGCACCTAGGCGCCGCCTAGACCGCCTTTTAGAACAATGCCGTTCTTGAATCGAGGACTTACATGTCATTTGACGATATAATATTGTTCACCAGATTTGACAAATGATTCCGCGAAGACAACTACCATATCATAAAGAGGATATGGAAAGTGAGGAATGAAAAGTAAGCATGTTGAATGTTGGAACTTCTAATTTTCATCAATTATGATATGTATGTATTTGTATATATTTCGGGGTAGTCTTCTGTAGTTGGGATAAAATAGTGTAATTCTATCTTTATAAATTTAGAGTACCATTTTCTCCCAAGTATTATACATATCCTGCAATAAATGATCCATGGTAAACCTATGCTAAAATCTTGGTTGAGTGTATGCAGGTTCGATCTCCATGCCTTGGAGACAAGTTTTCCAGTACGCATATTCTAAAGGGTGTTGTAGGTTTCTTGGAGTCCAAAGAAAATTTTCCAATTCAGTTCTCAAGGAATTGTTACTGATATTGTGATCAATCCTCATGCATTTCCAACTCGTCAAACTCCTGGTTGTTACTGTTATTGTGATCAATCCTCATGCATTTCCAACTCGTGAAACTCCTGGTCATCTGCTTGAGGCTGCTGTAGGTAAGGGGATTGCATACACCACTCCTTTTGCCACTCCTCAGGCCTCAGTGGATGTCATAAAGGAGCAGATGCACAGGTGCATTATATTCTCAACTCAAATTGTTAAAACTAAGAGATGGAAAACCAATTTGCAACAGGAAGTATTTATACTTTGTTCATATGCCAGACACATGTTGGTGCTCTCGACTTGTCTGGAGTTTATTTTGATGTGTAGTAACAATATGCTCAAACTTAGTGCAAAACTGAAACTTATCTCAGGAATTTTACTCATCTGCATATATCTATCGATCCTCCATGTTTAATATGTTTACAAATCATCAAAAAGTTCATAAATTTCTCAGATTGTTTGATTACTATTATCGGCTATTCACAAGTTACCAAAAGATTGTATGGCATCTTATGCTGTACATGCATTAATTAGTGATGCTACTTGATGTCAACCTATTAATACCTGCTTTATCTCCTTTATTATAATAGCAACTACTCTCTACTATTACCATCTCTAGTTCGATCCATTTTCTTTTTGGTCTAACTCCTCATTGTCTCCAACTAAGATCCTACAGATCCTCTAAGAGAAAAATGACCGGCTAGTATTGCACATATTCAAGCCATCATAAGTTATGATCACATCATACTGAAACGGCGACGTCCCTAACTTTCTATTTTCGTCTAATGCCATCATATCTTGTGTTTTTTTCCCCCCATTTCACCAATCGTTCTGAACATTTTTTTTCCTCTTGATCATCCAACATGTCAACCTATAAAACATGGCTGGTCTCGTAGCTAATCCTATAACATTTCCTCAAGGTTTTGACGATATCCTTGTCACAACAGTTCCATTTTAACCATCCTGTTCCAGTTCTGGAGAATGATTCACGCTCGAGGCAACTAAGTTGGGTATCTATTGTCCGTTAACATGAACTACTTCCTTATTTTTGTTTATAATTTTATTTACATTTATACTCCATTGTGTCCTACTAAGCGTAAATCCTTTAGGTTGTGTTTGGTTTGGTGGAAAGGAAAAGAACGGAAAGGAAAAATGCAAGTGTTTCATGTAGAAACACGATCCCATTTATGTTATTTTCGTTTTCTTTTACTTAGAAATCAAACACAGCCTTATATTATAATTGTAAGTTTCTCTACTTTCTATCATCAACTAGACAACTACTATAACAGAATGACATATGAATAACAGAATGTCGTATGAATACTTTATGTAGACTCCTCTAGAGTGTCCCTGGTAAGTTCATGGCCGGCCCAGGAGGCTGGGTTGCCCTAGTCGAACATAATTTTGGTTGCCTCTTGCCCTTGACTTCAGAAAAAGATATCAACAAAAATTATAACAAGCTGAAAGCTATAAAATGTTGAACTGATATCAACTCTAGAAAAAAATATCTCTGGTTTTGACGGCGGCATGGAGCTCGGATTCTGAGTTCCACTCCTGACTCATGAGCTACTCGAGGGTTTCCCTGTAGGAACACAAAATATGGGCATGAGGGATTACTAGTTCAATTCACAGGAAGGAGTTGGGGTGGACCGCGGAGACTCAATTGACGGAGAGGTGGGGACTTAGGGGGCGGGGTGGTTGCCCTAACCGGGGGGTTGTCCAAACCCGATGGCTTGTCAGGCTTACCCCAGGGCCGCCATGGGTAAGTTCATCCCCAATTAGTGCAAAATGGTGAGAATTTCATGCCGAGCCTTGATGTAAGCAAATGGTGATAGGAAATGTGTTGATATCTCCAATTATTTTCACATTAGTGACTACTCACCATAGCCATTAGTGACTACTCACCATAGCAAATGGTTATTCACCAACTAAGTGGAAAATTTTGAACATACTAAATTTCTTTTGCAAATTCACTTGGTTTCCCTTATGATATGATAGATACTGATCAGTGATGCTATCTGCTGCTGGTCTGAAGGTTCGTTATATTGTTGCGTATAGGGTGCTTAGCCAGTATCCAAAAAATTTATGTGATAAATTCATTTCTCGTCTTTATTCACACATGGTTGCAAAACAAATTTAACCCTGCAAATGTAAAATAGTACTAAATCACAGCAAGTTATTGCTTACTGCTGCTGAACTCTTTACTGATGTAATATATCATTTAAGGGCACTCCTCTGAGCACATTACGAAGATCAATACCCCTTATGGCACAGAGTTTTGCTCTTCCTGGAACTGTTCAGCATGGGGGATCTGTCTGAAGTTTGACACCGAGGTATGTTAGATTAGGCTACGTCTGGTTCACGGAGTCAGGGTGTTGGAAAAATAAAAGTCATTCATTTCTTGTGTTCTCCAATGATTCACTTCCCCTTCTAATTTTCTGCGTATATTACAAAATTTTAGAACTAAGCTATCCGTACTCAAAGATGTATTCTGTAGATATTCTTGGCGTTTTCAAATGTCAGAAAAGAAATTGGATGGAAATTGTAATTTTTTATGTCCATGAAAAGAGCAGAATTTATTTCCTTTCCTTTCTGTGAGCCAAACAAGGCCTTTAGCTGTGGGATGTTGGGAAGTACTCAATTTTGTATCGAAAATGTTTTTTTGTCCGCGGTCCTGGCTTGCGGACTACATGTCGCCAACCGATTGTCCCCCTGCTAACTTTCGGCCCCATCCGCCCCCGGCCAATCAGAAGGCAACATGTGGCCCACGGGCCAGGACTGTGGTCCAAGCCCGCGGGCAACATAACACCGTCGATTTTGTATCTATGCCGGAGTTCGGGACTGTTGTTGTGTACATATATGCCATGAGTAGGGCTGGCGATGGGTAGGGTAGGGTAGGGTAAGGGCAGGAAGAGGGTAGGGTAGGGTATTGACCTTTTTTTGATACCCTAGGGGAGTCATGAGGGTAGGGTAGGGTAGCCCTCTTCCAAAAAACCAATACCCATTACCCGTCCTTGCCCTTTATCCTCACAGGGTAGCTGAGGGTCAGGGTAGGGAGGGTAAGGGTATTACCCTTGCCATTTCATTTTTTTAACTTTGAAAATCAAATTTTTTGCTAGTAAACAGGGGGGGATTATTTTTTCTTTCCATTTCATTTTTTTCAGATTTTGACAGCATTCAAAAATTATAACAACTTAACAAGAAATAACAGGGAGAATATTTTTTTTTTTACTAAAGGCGCTGAACCCAGTTATATAGTAGAACCTGGGCTGCCTACATACCCAAGGAGGGAGCTAGACCTGACTCCTTAGGATCAAGCACCATGTAGTTCTCCTAATCCTAAGTACTAATTACAAAAAACTACAAGTAGTAGTAATACTATGGCAGTGGGACTATACAAAATTACAAAGCGGGTTGGGAGAAGGGTAGGGTCGAGGGTTTTAAAGGATTAGGGTTAACGGGTAGTGGATAGGGTAGTGATTCAGGGTAGGGTAGGGTTCAGGGTAGGGTTACAGGGCAGCGGGTAGGGCGGGTACCTGGGTAATTGCACTAGGGTAACAGAATAAAACCCTTACCCTACCCTAATTCCAAGAGGGTAAGGGTAGGGCATGCCCTCGAAGGGTAGAGGGTACCCGTGGGCACCTGAGGGTACAGGGTACCCGGCTAGGGTAGAGGGTATGAGGGCAAAATCGCCACCCCTAGCCATGAGGTTCCTGTGGTTGTACCTATGCTTAATACTTTGGTTGTGATGCCTGCTGGTTCTGATACTTTTGTGTCCTTGCCCAGTTGTGTTGTCCCATACTTTTGGTTGATTATGCGTTACGTAAACAAACTTGCCCTTGCAATTGCGTTTTTGCAACTGATCAATTGTGCTTGCACGCTTGCTACTGCTACTAATCCATCAAAGTGCTTACGTGCTGGAATCTACAGAAGAGGAGACAACGAACGAAAGCGACTTCTTTTGTATGTTAGTCTCAATGATTATTTCATAGTATGTCCATTTGAATGAACAATAGGGCCTCGTTTGGTCAGCGGAAAGTAAATGAAAAGAAATTAATTCTTTTGTTCTTTTCATCAAATTTTTTTTCCGGTTGTTTGGAAGACCAAGAATATAGTCATTGAGCATAGATAGTTTAATCCTAAATTTTTGTAATAAATGTAAAAAGTTGAATTTCTGGGGTGGGTGGTAAAACCATTTTCTTTCATTTTTTTGGAATTATTTTTCTTTCCTGCTCCTTTTCCTTTTCTATGTCATGAGCTTAAGAAATGACTAATTTTTCTTTCTTAATGTCCTAGTTATGCGAACCAAAACAATGGGAAGGTTGTAATGCAAACATCACCAGTCATGAATATAATTTAAGATTGTAAATGAAGATTGCTTCATTTTTAGATTTTAGTTTTTCCAAACAAATTGATCCTATAGTCACCAAACAATTATTGTTTTTTGTGGTGTTGATCAGAAAATAATCCATTCTTCCAAGTTATTGGTAGAAGAAAAAAAATATATCTGCGCTCTATGAACTTTTAAGAATTGTTTGTAGATTTTTTTGGGGTAAAAAGTTATCGCACTCTCAAATTTAGGTCATTTTAACCATCTTTAATTTATTAATAAAAGATTATCTACTCTTAATTTTTTTTTCTTCTTTTTCTCACCATCGTGATAATTTATTTTTTTAACATATGATAACTTTCTCATATATGACTTTGATATAGTTGGACACAACAAATAACAAAAATTTTCGCAAATTATCGAGATCAATCTATAAATAGAAGGTGAGCAAAATCAAGGCTTTTGGAAATCGTAAACAACCTTGGAAGAAAAGCTGAAACGAATTTAAGTAGGGGATATACATAAGTAATAGATTTTTGTGCCGGATAAAAAATAAATACCAAAAAATAAAAATAAAAACAAAAACAAAAACAAAAACACTTCCTTGCACGCTAATCATCGTCTTTAATTGTAATTCACTACTACACGTGAATTGCACGTGCCTAAATCCCTTGTTTATTTAAAAATAGAAAAATAACAGTCACAAAGCACACCTCTCAAGTTTCTAACCATATTCATGGCGGCGGCGGCGGCGGCGGCAGCGTCTCTCACCTCGAACCTCCTGCTATTCTCACCCACAATTCCCCGCCTCCACCCCTCCCTCTCCCCAAACCCTAACCCTAAAATCCCTAGAAATCGAAGAATCACAGCCTCCGCCTCTCGTAAAGGATCCCCGTCGGAGACGGAGTGCCCGGTCCCGTGGGAGCAGCAGCCGGTGAACGAGTACCAGTCCCTCTCCTCCTCCTTCCCCTTCTCCTGGGCCTCCGCCGACCTCCAGGACTACTGCTCCCGCCTCGTCGCCACGGGGGCCGCCTTCGCCCTCCTCGTCGGCCTCCCCGTCGCCGCCTTCGGCACCCGCGCCATCTCCTCCGACGCCGACCACCTCCGCTGGGCCGTCGGGGCCACGTCCACGGGACTCCTCGCCGTCACGCTCGCCGTGCTCCGGATGTACCTCGGCTGGGCCTACGTCGGCAACCGCCTCCTCAGCGCCACCGTGGAATGTAAAGCTTCGATTTCCACCCCCCCTCCTTTTTTTTACATTCCAAAATATACTACGAGATATACTTCGTGTCGCAGTGTCCGGTACATTGATATGGTGTTTCTTGATGTGTTTGCAGATGAGGAGACGGGATGGTACGACGGGCAAGTAAGTTCTTGCACCCTTTTTTTTTCTCTAAAAAGTTTTAGCTTTGATTTAGATAATTTTATTTTGATTTGTGTTGCACGGACACGGATCATACACAAGAAGCGGCATTGATATGACATTGTTTGGTGTGTCACTAGTGTATTTTGGAGTGTCTATGTACGCAACTTGACATAGACATGGCCACGACACCACTTTTGGAGCGTTTGTGCTTCCAAGCTTTTGATCATTGCCTGCAAAATGAATAGTAGCATTTATAGAATTAGAAATGAATGAGATTGGGAGAAAATTGTTATATTGTTGACACAATTTGGTTGTTGCTAGGGCTGCAAATGAGCCAAGCCGTTCGCGAGCTGCTCGAAGCTCGGCTCGATAAAAGATTGTTTGAGCTCGGTTTGTTTAGTAAACAAGCCGAGCTCAAGCTTTATTTTTGAGCTCGTTTAATAAACAAGCCAAGCTCAAGCTTAGAAGTACTCGGCTCGATTGAGCTTGCGAGCTGGCTCTTTTAAAAGCTCGTTTGTTCTTTGTTGAATTCTATATATATATATATATAACGATATGGTTGTGTGTATTACATATTTATGTCCTTAATAAGTGATATTAAGGAACTTTTTTTAATTAATTTTTTATAAATAAATTGTTAATATTTCATATACTTAAAATCAAACCTAACTAGCTTGACTCGCTTGAATTCAAGTTTAATGAGCTTGAAATAAAGTTGAGAGACAAGCTTGATTTCAAGCTTATCGAGCTTGTTTATCAAGCTTGAATCAAGCTTCCTTATCAAGCTGTCACGCCCCAGAACCAGAATACTGGACGGAGGCGGACACAGCCAGCTACGCAATCCCAAAGTACGTTAATACTCTGAAATCACGTATAAGCTGTCAAGACATGGGGGTTACTCTACAAGCCATCAGTCAATCCTATGGTTTAACAATCCTAGGTATCTCAATCACAGGCAAATATACAGGAGCAAAGAGTACGATCATCATACATACAATAGTAAGGCGTCCCGAACCATATATACATGACTGATCATGAAGCCAGTACCACAGAACTGAGGACTAGCTAGAGTATTAGTCGCACATGATAAGGACTAGCTATAGTCTAGAATACACATATCATGTTTATGCCCGTAGGCTACAATATCAAGGAAATACCAAAACACGAGCTAAACACGTGCTCGGGGCTAAGCGTTACAAGAGGAGAATTTACATGTCAGTGGGAGGATGAAAAGAAACCCACTGAGGCACTCTGGTGCTCCGGCTGGTCACCGTCGAGTAGATGGTGCGGTAGATCCTTCGGGCTCTTCTATCAGAACCTGGCCATGCAAAACCAGTGGGGTCAGACCCCAAATAGCAAGTACCACAAAGGAGGCCGAACTATGAACTTAAAACCAGCAATCATTAGCAATCAACAAACAAATAAGTAAGGGAGGATCGAGATTCGTGCGGTACCAATGCACTTATCCCGAACATAGGAAGACAGTAAGTAAATCATCATTTGACATAAAGTAAACTGGAGAACATGTTAAATAAATAAAACTGGGAAGGTGATATACGATGAGATAACCATGGGACTATTCAGATAACCAGGTTACAACCCGTAAACCAAACAAGGACCGGGGTTGTAACCCTTCGTCTGAACGGAACTTGGTTTCCCACCATTTATCGGCAAGATAAAATAAGAAATCAGGACATGTAACAATCATGTACAGGATCAAGACAAGACTTGCACTGAGCTCCATCCAACATTCACGGCCAAGCAATAAGTACGGCTTGATACTTTAACTAACTAGGGTTATCACAGGCCTAGTTACTAGCAAGATGCAATGAGATTATTCCACAGCCACAAGCCCTGCAGACCATCCAGGCTATCCAGGCGACATTTAGTACAATAAGGGTGCAACACATGACAGGGTGCTGGAAATGTGCCCTACTCGTCGGCAGGCTACAAGTCCAAACAATTGTGGCCGGGATAACGGGATCGCCTGTAACTGGGAAATCTTTTATGAACTACTGGATTATTCTAGTAATTAGCCTTAGTCCATTTCAGTATAAATCCCTGACCGTGGGAAACCAGGGATTCATGTCCTAGACATGATGCAAGACGAGACGGGTTCATTTGTACAAACACAATCACCCACGGTGTCAGGATACTAATTAATTCTTGTCAGGAGTGCGCCACGACGGGCCACTATCATTATCATTATTACTTATCAAGAGTGCGCCACGACGGGCCACTATCAAGTCATTCTTATTTATTATTTCAAGTTATCATGTCAAGAGTGCACCACGGCGGGTCACTATCAAGAATCAGGTCAAGCATATCATGTCAAGAATATCATGTCAAGTTCATTTCAAGAGTGCACCACTACGGGTCACCGTCGTGTCATGTCATTTATCAAAGAGAAGAGAAACTTGCACAATTAAATAATAATATATTAATAATATATATATTCTTGAAGCCAAGGAGAAACTCTACAATTTTCATGTTGGGAGTGGGAAGAAATTCTGACCACAATTCATGCAAATAAGACATTTAGACAATCAAAGTGGGACCCATGTGGTCCAAAAGTGGGAGAACAAACATGCGGTCAAAGAGAGTGGGAGGCCACCCATGCGGCCAGAAAACAATAACTAGGCCAGGAAATCAAATAAGACAAAAGATAGTGGGATCCTCATTAAATGCAAACTCCCACTTCAGCAAGCAAGTCAACTAAAGAAAGCTATGTGGAACCCCCCACAATTAATGCAATAAGAAAAGGCTCACGTGAACCATTTAAATATAGGTTCACGTGGCCAAGCAATAATGACATATAATAAAATATATCATGCAAGTACAGGCAGCTCCACAAAGCCATGCGGTCTAATATTAAATTCAAAGTTCAAAAGTACAAGGGCCATGTGGCCAGCAAGTGGGAAAAGGCCATGCGGCCAACACATATTTGATTGGTCAACAATAATTCCATGCGGTTCAGACATGTACATGCGGCTCAACAATTTAGCAATTGCAAAACAATTACAAATACAAAGGAGCTTAAATAATACATTTATATAAAGCCATGCGGCTCACTACTGTGCGTGCATGCAAGCAATGCATGCGGCTACACTAGAATTCCATGCAAGAATTACTTTACTAAGACTTAATGGCATGCTTTATAAAGTAAGGATTAATATGCAAAAAGGCATTAAGTTATAAAGAAAGGACTTGAATGCAATATGCATTAAAGTAAGGTCTCAAATGAAAAATGCATTAAACTCTCAGGAGCTTATGCGGCTGTGCTTCCAAGCACATAATGCATATAAGACAAAAAAATGCATACAAGGACAAAATTGGCTTGGGTTTAAGCCTATGCGGCTGCTGGCCTTAGAGAACTTGGAAAATGCATAAAAATATATGCATTAAGAATGATGCATTAAATACTTCCTTTAAAGCCTATGCGGCTCACCCAGGAAAGCATTGGAAGGTAAAGAAAAGTGCAGTAGGAATTGTACTTAAGAATACATTAGGTGCAAAATGCATTAAATGCATGCTTAAGGCATGCGGCTGGAGACCCAAGGCCATGCATTATTTAATGCATCTATTACTTCAAGCTCATGCGGCTACAACCAAGTGTCACATGCGGCTGACTTTAATATTGCATTAAATAATGCATGCAAAACTAATTGCTTGCTATTAAGTGCCATCATGCCAGAAAATAATTAATGCTGCCATGCCCATGCGGCTAGGCAAGACTCCTGCGGCCAAAACAAATGCAAGCCAGCAACATTTTGTTGCCAACTGAGAAAAAATTCATAGAAAATACCATGGCTTCTCCACGCCACCCAATTTCCCACAGGAGTCCAAATTTGGACTTCCATAGGTCAAAATGGGGTAGAACGAAATTCTCTACAACATGGAACTGTCAGTTATCAAAAATGTACAAGTTTAATAGATCAAAACTTATAAAAACTGAAAGTACCACAAAGTTAGATCTACCACAATCTAGCCATCAAAATTGAAAACTCCAAGTTCTAAACATGCTTAGAATGTAACAAGGAAGAGAATGGAACCAACGAAATAGAAATCGTCCAACATTCGGCAAGGTGTACTTGCCTTGGGCTGGAGGAAGAAGATGAAGATGGAAATAAAATAATGTAGGAGAGAGAGTGGTAGGTGGCTTATATAACAAGCCCAAGCAATCTCCACCATTCATTCCTCCCCACTAAATCTAAACCATACACCTCATCTCATAAGGAACCAAACTAAACCGAGCCAAACCAAGTCAAACCAAACCATGTTAAACCAAGGCATGAAAATCCTACACTTAGGAAAATTTTAAAATATCACGCAAATTGATAAATACGAAATACGGCTCAAATAAATACGTATCCGTATAAAATACCGATACAGTGAGACGGGTCTCACAACTCTCCACACCTTAGAAAAATTCCGTCCTCGAAATTTTCTGAGGCTAGTCGAGCAAGACACCAAAACAGAAGCTCCAGGAAACTCAACAATCTCAATAAATCAAGCATGGCATATAAGTAAAGTAAAACAACCAGTAAGTTAAATAAATGCGCAAGCAGTAAGTAAATGCACAAGAACAAATACAATCATGATCAAGAAGGGCTGGAGGCATATGGATCAATATGTCTCCTGAGACAGTTGTGTAGAACCAACGTCCTCGTTGGCCTAAGCTGACTCCCAAAAAAATGGATAAAGTCAAGCCTCAAGGTAAGTCGGTACCAATGACTTAGTTCAAGACATGACTCTACCCAGGACGTATCATCGTACCAACGACTCTGCTTCAACTACGATGACAGAAGCGACTGGCTGATCGGGATAGACTGACATCTCTGCCTGCATGCTGAGACTGATCCTCCATAACTGGCCTGGCTGAAGAATGCTGAGCTGCCCTCGGCAAAACACGAACAAGACAATCAGAAGGATCAAGAACAGTGCCCTTGAAAGTTGAAGGACACAAGATCAAATCATGGGGACAGGAATGATCAACGATCAAATCAGATATCAAGTCAAGTATCAGAGATAGAGAATAATCCGAAGGAGATCAATAAGGATAATCGTGATTGAGATATCTAAACATGGTAACCCCCACAAATCTGAAAATCGAGATTCAGACCTGCATGGCGCCACCACTAAAACCATGTCATGCCCCAGAACCAGAATACTGGACGGAGGCGGACACAGCCAGCTACGCAATCCCAAAGTACGTTAATACTCTGAAATCACGTATAAGCTGTCAAGACATGGGGGTTACTCTACAAGCCATCAGTCAATCCTATGGTTTAACAATCCTAGGTATCTCAATCACAGGCAAATATACAGGAGCAAAGAGTACGATCATCATACATACAATAGTAAGGCGTCCCGAACCATATATACATGACTGATCATGAAGCCAGTACCACAGAACTGAGGACTAGCTAGAGTATTAGTCGCACATGATAAGGACTATTTATAGTCTAGAATACACATATCATGTTTATGCCCGTAGGCTACAATATCAAGGAAATACCAAAACACGAGCTAAACACGTGCTCGGGGCTAAGCGTTACAAGAGGAGAATTTACATGTCAGTGGGAGGATGAAAAGAAACCCACTGAGGCACTCTGGTGCTCCGGCTGGTCACCGTCGAGTAGATGGTGCGGTAGATCCTTCGGGCTCTTCTATCAGAACCTGGCCATGCAAAACCAGTGGGGTCAGACCCCAAATAGCAAGTACCACAAAGGAGGCCGAACTATGAACTTAAAACCAGCAATCATTAGCAATCAACAAACAAATAAGTAAGGGAGGATCGAGATTCGTGCGGTACCAATGCACTTATCCCGAACATAGGAAGACAGTAAGTAAATCATCATTTGACATAAAGTAAACTGGAGAACATGTTAAATAAATAAAACTGGGAAGGTGATATACGATGAGATAACCATGGGACTATTCAGATAACCAGGTTACAACCCGTAAACCAAACAAGGACCGGGGTTGTAACCCTTCGTCTGAACGGAACTTGGTTTCCCACCATTTATCGGCAAGATAAAATAAGAAATCAGGACATGTAACAATCATGTACAGGATCAAGACAAGACTTGCACTGAGCTCCATCCAACATTCACGGCCAAGCAATAAGTACGGCTTGATACTTTAACTAACTAGGGTTATCACAGGCCTAGTTACTAGCAAGATGCAATGAGATTATTCCACAGCCACAAGCCCTGCAGACCATCCAGGCTATCCAGGCGACATTTAGTACAATAAGGGTGCAACACATGACAGGGTGCTGGAAATGTGCCCTACTCGTCGGCAGGCTACAAGTCCAAACAATTGTGGCCGGGATAACGGGATCGCCTGTAACTGGGAAATCTCTTATGAACTACTGGATTATTCTAGTAATTAGCCTTAGTCCATTTCAGTATAAATCCCTGACCGTGGGAAACCAGGGATTCATGTCCTAGACATGATGCAAGACGAGACGGGTTCATTTGTACAAACACAATCACCCACGGTGTCAGGATACTAATTAATTCTTGTCAGGAGTGCGCCACGACGGGCCACTATCATTATCATTATTACTTATCAAGAGTGCGCCACGACGGGCCACTATCAAGTCATTCTTATTTATTATTTCAAGTTATCATGTCAAGAGTGCACCACGGCGGGTCACTATCAAGAATCAGGTCAAGCATATCATGTCAAGAATATCATGTCAAGTTCATTTCAAGAGTGCACCACTACGGGTCACCGTCGTGTCATGTCATTTATCAAAGAGAAGAGAAACTTGCACAATTAAATAATAATATATTAATAATATATATATTCTTGAAGCCAAGGAGAAACTCTACAATTTTCATGTTGGGAGTGGGAAGAAATTCTGACCACAATTCATGCAAATAAGACATTTAGACAATCAAAGTGGGACCCATGTGGTCCAAAAGTGGGAGAACAAACATGCGGTCAAAGAGAGTGGGAGGCCACCCATGCGGCCAGAAAACAATAACTAGGCCAGGAAATCAAATAAGACAAAAGATAGTGGGATCCTCATTAAATGCAAACTCCCACTTCAGCAAGCAAGTCAACTAAAGAAAGCTATGTGGAACCCCCCACAATTAATGCAATAAGAAAAGGCTCACGTGAACCATTTAAATATAGGTTCACGTGGCCAAGCAATAATGACATATAATAAAATATATCATGCAAGTACAGGCAGCTCCACAAAGCCATGCGGTCCAATATTAAATTCAAAGTTCAAAAGTACAAGGGCCATGCGGCCAGCAAGTGGGAAAAGGCCATGCGGCCAACACATATTTGATTGGTCAACAATAATTCCATGCGGTTCAGACATGTACATGCGGCTCAACAATTTAGCAATTGCAAAACAATTACAAATACAAAGGAGCTTAAATAATACATTTATATAAAGCCATGCGGCTCACTACTGTGCGTGCATGCAAGCAATGCATGCGGCTACACTAGAATTCCATGCAAGAATTACTTTACTAAGACTTAATGGCATGCTTTATAAAGTAAGGATTAATATGCAAAAAGGCATTAAGTTATAAAGAAAGGACTTGAATGCAATATGCATTAAAGTAAGGTCTCAAATGAAAAATGCATTAAACTCTCAGGAGCTTATGCGGCTGTGCTTCCAAGCACATAATGCATATAAGACAAAAAAATGCATACAAGGACAAAATTGGCTTGGGTTTAAGCCTATGCGGCTGCTGGCCTTAGAGAACTTGAAAAATGCATAAAAATATATGCATTAAGAATGATGCATTAAATACTTCCTTTAAAGCCTATGCGGCTCACCCAGGAAAGCATTGGAAGGTAAAGAAAAGTGCAGTAGGAATTGTACTTAAGAATACATTAGGTGCAAAATGCATTAAATGCATGCTTAAGGCATGCGGCTGGAGACCCAAGGCCATGCATTATTTAATGCATCTATTACTTCAAGCTCATGCGGCTACAACCAAGTGTCACATGCGGCTGACTTTAATATTGCATTAAATAATGCATGCAAAACTAATTGCTTGCTATTAAGTGCCATCATGCCAGAAAATAATTAATGCTGCCATGCCCATGCGGCTAGGCAAGACTCCTGCGGCCAAAACAAATGCAAGCCAGCAACATTTTGTTGCCAACTGAGAAAAAATTCATAGAAAATACCATGGCTTCTCCACGCCACCCAATTTCCCACAGGAGTCCAAATTTGGACTTCCATAGGTCAAAATGGGGTAGAACGAAATTCTCTACAACATGGAACTGTCAGTTATCAAAAATGTACAAGTTTAATAGATCAAAACTTATAAAAACTGAAAGTACCACAAAGTTAGATCTACCACAATCTAGCCATCAAAATTGAAAACTCCAAGTTCTAAACATGCTTAGAATGTAACAAGGAAGAGAATGGAACCAACGAAATAGAAATCGTCCAACATTCGGCAAGGTGTACTTGCCTTGGGCTGGAGGAAGAAGATGAAGATGGAAATAAAATAATGTAGGAGAGAGAGTGGTAGGTGGCTTATATAACAAGCCCAAGCAATCTCCACCATTCATTCCTCCCCACTAAATCTAAACCATACACCTCATCTCATAAGGAACCAAACTAAACCGAGCCAAACCAAGTCAAACCAAACCATGTTAAACCAAGGCATGAAAATCCTACACTTAGGAAAATTTTAAAATATCACGCAAATTGATAAATACGAAATACGGCTCAAATAAATACGTATCCGTATAAAATACCGATACAGTGAGACGGGTCTCACAACTCTCCACACCTTAGAAAAATTCCGTCCTCGAAATTTTCTGAGGCTAGTCGAGCAAGACACCAAAACAGAAGCTCCAGGAAACTCAACAATCTCAATAAATCAAGCATGGCATATAAGTAAAGTAAAACAACCAGTAAGTTAAATAAATGCGCAAGCAGTAAGTAAATGCACAAGAACAAATACAATCATGATCAAGAAGGGCTGGAGGCATATGGATCAATATGTCTCCTGAGACAGTTGTGTAGAACCAACGTCCTCGTTGGCCTAAGCTGACTCCCAAAAAAATGGATAAAGTCAAGCCTCAAGGTAAGTCGGTACCAATGACTTAGTTCAAGACATGACTCTACCCAGGACGTATCATCGTACCAACGACTCTGCTTCAACTACGATGACAGAAGCGACTGGCTGATCGGGATAGACTGACATCTCTGCCTGCATGCTGAGACTGATCCTCCATAACTGGCCTGGCTGAAGAATGCTGAGCTGCCCTCGGCAAAACACGAACAAGACAATCAGAAGGATCAAGAACAGTGCCCTTGAAAGTTGAAGGACACAAGATCAAATCATGGGGACAGGAATGATCAACGATCAAATCAGATATCAAGTCAAGTATCAGAGATAGAGAATAATCCGAAGGAGATCAATAAGGATAATCGTGATTGAGATATCTAAACATGGTAACCCCCACAAATCTGAAAATCGAGATTCAGACCTGCATGGCGCCACCACTAAAACCATGTCACGCCCCAGAACCAGAATACTGGACGGAGGCGGACACAGCCAGCTACGCAATCCCAAAGTACGTTAATACTCTGAAATCACGTATAAGCTGTCAAGACATGGGGGTTACTCTACAAGCCATCAGTCAATCCTATGGTTTAACAATCCTAGGTATCTCAATCACAGGCAAATATACAGGAGCAAAGAGTACGATCATCATACATACAATAGTAAGGCGTCCCGAACCATATATACATGACTGATCATGAAGCCAGTACCACAGAACTGAGGACTAGCTAGAGTATTAGTCGCACATGATAAGGACTAGCTATAGTCTAGAATACACATATCATGTTTATGCCCGTAGGCTACAATATCAAGGAAATACCAAAACACGAGCTAAACACGTGCTCGGGGCTAAGCGTTACAAGAGGAGAATTTACATGTCAGTGGGAGGATGAAAAGAAACCCACTGAGGCACTCTGGTGCTCCGGCTGGTCACCGTCGAGTAGATGGTGCGGTAGATCCTTCGGGCTCTTCTATCAGAACCTGGCCATGCAAAACCAGTGGGGTCAGACCCCAAATAGCAAGTACCACAAAGGAGGCCGAACTATGAACTTAAAACCAGCAATCATTAGCAATCAACAAACAAATAAGTAAGGGAGGATCGAGATTCGTGCGGTACCAATGCACTTATCCCGAACATAGGAAGACAGTAAGTAAATCATCATTTGACATAAAGTAAACTGGAGAACATGTTAAATAAATAAAACTGGGAAGGTGATATACGATGAGATAACCATGGGACTATTCAGATAACCAGGTTACAACCCGTAAACCAAACAAGGACCGGGGTTGTAACCCTTCGTCTGAACGGAACTTGGTTTCCCACCATTTATCGGCAAGATAAAATAAGAAATCAGGACATGTAACAATCATGTACAGGATCAAGACAAGACTTGCACTGAGCTCCATCCAACATTCACGGCCAAGCAATAAGTACGGCTTGATACTTTAACTAACTAGGGTTATCACAGGCCTAGTTACTAGCAAGATGCAATGAGATTATTCCACAGCCACAAGCCCTGCAGACCATCCAGGCTATCCAGGCGACATTTAGTACAATAAGGGTGCAACACATGACAGGGTGCTGGAAATGTGCCCTACTCGTCGGCAGGCTACAAGTCCAAACAATTGTGGCCGGGATAACGGGATCGCCTGTAACTGGGAAATCTCTTATGAACTACTGGATTATTCTAGTAATTAGCCTTAGTCCATTTCAGTATAAATCCCTGACCGTGGGAAACCAGGGATTCATGTCCTAGACATGATGCAAGACGAGACGGGTTCATTTGTACAAACACAATCACCCACGGTGTCAGGATACTAATTAATTCTTGTCAGGAGTGCGCCACGACGGGCCACTATCATTATCATTATTACTTATCAAGAGTGCGCCACGACGGGCCACTATCAAGTCATTCTTATTTATTATTTCAAGTTATCATGTCAAGAGTGCACCACGGCGGGTCACTATCAAGAATCAGGTCAAGCATATCATGTCAAGAATATCATGTCAAGTTCATTTCAAGAGTGCACCACTACGGGTCACCGTCGTGTCATGTCATTTATCAAAGAGAAGAGAAACTTGCACAATTAAATAATAATATATTAATAATATATATATTCTTGAAGCCAAGGAGAAACTCTACAATTTTCATGTTGGGAGTGGGAAGAAATTCTGACCACAATTCATGCAAATAAGACATTTAGACAATCAAAGTGGGACCCATGTGGTCCAAAAGTGGGAGAACAAACATGCGGTCAAAGAGAGTGGGAGGCCACCCATGCGGCCAGAAAACAATAACTAGGCCAGGAAATCAAATAAGACAAAAGATAGTGGGATCCTCATTAAATGCAAACTCCCACTTCAGCAAGCAAGTCAACTAAAGAAAGCTATGTGGAACCCCCCACAATTAATGCAATAAGAAAAGGCTCACGTGAACCATTTAAATATAGGTTCACGTGGCCAAGCAATAATGACATATAATAAAATATATCATGCAAGTACAGGCAGCTCCACAAAGCCATGCGGTCCAATATTAAATTCAAAGTTCAAAAGTACAAGGGCCATGCGGCCAGCAAGTGGGAAAAGGCCATGCGGCCAACACATATTTGATTGGTCAACAATAATTCCATGCGGTTCAGACATGTACATGCGGCTCAACAATTTAGCAATTGCAAAACAATTACAAATACAAAGGAGCTTAAATAATACATTTATATAAAGCCATGCGGCTCACTACTGTGCGTGCATGCAAGCAATGCATGCGGCTACACTAGAATTCCATGCAAGAATTACTTTACTAAGACTTAATGGCATGCTTTATAAAGTAAGGATTAATATGCAAAAAGGCATTAAGTTATAAAGAAAGGACTTGAATGCAATATGCATTAAAGTAAGGTCTCAAATGAAAAATGCATTAAACTCTCAGGAGCTTATGCGGCTGTGCTTCCAAGCACATAATGCATATAAGACAAAAAAATGCATACAAGGACAAAATTGGCTTGGGTTTAAGCCTATGCGGCTGCTGGCCTTAGAGAACTTGAAAAATGCATAAAAATATATGCATTAAGAATGATGCATTAAATACTTCCTTTAAAGCCTATGCGGCTCACCCAGGAAAGCATTGGAAGGTAAAGAAAAGTGCAGTAGGAATTGTACTTAAGAATACATTAGGTGCAAAATGCATTAAATGCATGCTTAAGGCATGCGGCTGGAGACCCAAGGCCATGCATTATTTAATGCATCTATTACTTCAAGCTCATGCGGCTACAACCAAGTGTCACATGCGGCTGACTTTAATATTGCATTAAATAATGCATGCAAAACTAATTGCTTGCTATTAAGTGCCATCATGCCAGAAAATAATTAATGCTGCCATGCCCATGCGGCTAGGCAAGACTCCTGCGGCCAAAACAAATGCAAGCCAGCAACATTTTGTTGCCAACTGAGAAAAAATTCATAGAAAATACCATGGCTTCTCCACGCCACCCAATTTCCCACAGGAGTCCAAATTTGGACTTCCATAGGTCAAAATGGGGTAGAACGAAATTCTCTACAACATGGAACTGTCAGTTATCAAAAATGTACAAGTTTAATAGATCAAAACTTATAAAAACTGAAAGTACCACAAAGTTAGATCTACCACAATCTAGCCATCAAAATTGAAAACTCCAAGTTCTAAACATGCTTAGAATGTAACAAGGAAGAGAATGGAACCAACGAAATAGAAATCGTCCAACATTCGGCAAGGTGTACTTGCCTTGGGCTGGAGGAAGAAGATGAAGATGGAAATAAAATAATGTAGGAGAGAGAGTGGTAGGTGGCTTATATAACAAGCCCAAGCAATCTCC
Organism: Iris pallida; assembly: GCA_029216955.1. NCBI lineage: Eukaryota > Viridiplantae > Streptophyta > Magnoliopsida > Asparagales > Iridaceae > Iris > Iris pallida. Next base: position 2,394,175 of record JANAVB010036618.1, on the reverse strand, counting down.
ACCATTCATTCCTCCCCACTAAATCTAAACCATACACCTCATCTCATAAGGAACCAAACTAAACCGAGCCAAACCAAGTCAAACCAAACCATGTTAAACCAAGGCATGAAAATCCTACACTTAGGAAAATTTTAAAATATCACGCAAATTGATAAATACGAAATACGGCTCAAATAAATACGTATCCGTATAAAATACCGATACAGTGAGACGGGTCTCACAACTCTCCACACCTTAGAAAAATTCCGTCCTCGAAATTTTCTGAGGCTAGTCGAGCAAGACACCAAAACAGAAGCTCCAGGAAACTCAACAATCTCAATAAATCAAGCATGGCATATAAGTAAAGTAAAACAACCAGTAAGTTAAATAAATGCGCAAGCAGTAAGTAAATGCACAAGAACAAATACAATCATGATCAAGAAGGGCTGGAGGCATATGGATCAATATGTCTCCTGAGACAGTTGTGTAGAACCAACGTCCTCGTTGGCCTAAGCTGACTCCCAAAAAAATGGATAAAGTCAAGCCTCAAGGTAAGTCGGTACCAATGACTTAGTTCAAGACATGACTCTACCCAGGACGTATCATCGTACCAACGACTCTGCTTCAACTACGATGACAGAAGCGACTGGCTGATCGGGATAGACTGACATCTCTGCCTGCATGCTGAGACTGATCCTCCATAACTGGCCTGGCTGAAGAATGCTGAGCTGCCCTCGGCAAAACACGAACAAGACAATCAGAAGGATCAAGAACAGTGCCCTTGAAAGTTGAAGGACACAAGATCAAATCATGGGGACAGGAATGATCAACGATCAAATCAGATATCAAGTCAAGTATCAGAGATAGAGAATAATCCGAAGGAGATCAATAAGGATAATCGTGATTGAGATATCTAAACATGGTAACCCCCACAAATCTGAAAATCGAGATTCAGACCTGCATGGCGCCACCACTAAAACCATGTCACGCCCCAGAACCAGAATACTGGACGGAGGCGGACACAGCCAGCTACGCAATCCCAAAGTACGTTAATACTCTGAAATCACGTATAAGCTGTCAAGACATGGGGGTTACTCTACAAGCCATCAGTCAATCCTATGGTTTAACAATCCTAGGTATCTCAATCACAGGCAAATATACAGGAGCAAAGAGTACGATCATCATACATACAATAGTAAGGCGTCCCGAACCATATATACATGACTGATCATGAAGCCAGTACCACAGAACTGAGGACTAGCTAGAGTATTAGTCGCACATGATAAGGACTAGCTATAGTCTAGAATACACATATCATGTTTATGCCCGTAGGCTACAATATCAAGGAAATACCAAAACACGAGCTAAACACGTGCTCGGGGCTAAGCGTTACAAGAGGAGAATTTACATGTCAGTGGGAGGATGAAAAGAAACCCACTGAGGCACTCTGGTGCTCCGGCTGGTCACCGTCGAGTAGATGGTGCGGTAGATCCTTCGGGCTCTTCTATCAGAACCTGGCCATGCAAAACCAGTGGGGTCAGACCCCAAATAGCAAGTACCACAAAGGAGGCCGAACTATGAACTTAAAACCAGCAATCATTAGCAATCAACAAACAAATAAGTAAGGGAGGATCGAGATTCGTGCGGTACCAATGCACTTATCCCGAACATAGGAAGACAGTAAGTAAATCATCATTTGACATAAAGTAAACTGGAGAACATGTTAAATAAATAAAACTGGGAAGGTGATATACGATGAGATAACCATGGGACTATTCAGATAACCAGGTTACAACCCGTAAACCAAACAAGGACCGGGGTTGTAACCCTTCGTCTGAACGGAACTTGGTTTCCCACCATTTATCGGCAAGATAAAATAAGAAATCAGGACATGTAACAATCATGTACAGGATCAAGACAAGACTTGCACTGAGCTCCATCCAACATTCACGGCCAAGCAATAAGTACGGCTTGATACTTTAACTAACTAGGGTTATCACAGGCCTAGTTACTAGCAAGATGCAATGAGATTATTCCACAGCCACAAGCCCTGCAGACCATCCAGGCTATCCAGGCGACATTTAGTACAATAAGGGTGCAACACATGACAGGGTGCTGGAAATGTGCCCTACTCGTCGGCAGGCTACAAGTCCAAACAATTGTGGCCGGGATAACGGGATCGCCTGTAACTGGGAAATCTCTTATGAACTACTGGATTATTCTAGTAATTAGCCTTAGTCCATTTCAGTATAAATTCCTGACCGTGGGAAACCAGGGATTCATGTCCTAGACATGATGCAAGACGAGACGGGTTCATTTGTACAAACACAATCACCCACGGTGTCAGGATACTAATTAATTCTTGTCAGGAGTGCGCCACGACGGGCCACTATCATTATCATTATTACTTATCAAGAGTGCGCCACGACGGGCCACTATCAAGTCATTCTTATTTATTATTTCAAGTTATCATGTCAAGAGTGCACCACGGCGGGTCACTATCAAGAATCAGGTCAAGCATATCATGTCAAGAATATCATGTCAAGTTCATTTCAAGAGTGCACCACTACGGGTCACCGTCGTGTCATGTCATTTATCAAAGAGAAGAGAAACTTGCACAATTAAATAATAATATATTAATAATATATATATTCTTGAAGCCAAGGAGAAACTCTACAATTTTCATGTTGGGAGTGGGAAGAAATTCTGACCACAATTCATGCAAATAAGACATTTAGACAATCAAAGTGGGACCCATGTGGTCCAAAAGTGGGAGAACAAACATGCGGTCAAAGAGAGTGGGAGGCCACCCATGCGGCCAGAAAACAATAACTAGGCCAGGAAATCAAATAAGACAAAAGATAGTGGGATCCTCATTAAATGCAAACTCCCACTTCAGCAAGCAAGTCAACTAAAGAAAGCTATGTGGAACCCCCCACAATTAATACAATAAGAAAAGGCTCACGTGAACCATTTAAATATAGGTTCACGTGGCCAAGCAATAATGACATATAATAAAATATATCATGCAAGTACAGACAGCTCCACAAAGCCATGCGGTCCAATATTAAATTCAAAGTTCAAAAGTACAAGGGCCATGCGGCCAGCAAGTGGGAAAAGGCCATGCGGCCAACACATATTTGATTGGTCAACAATAATTCCATGCGGTTCAGACATGTACATGCGGCTCAACAATTTAGCAATTGCAAAACAATTACAAATACAAAGGAGCTTAAATAATACATTTATATAAAGCCATGCGGCTCACTACTGTGCGTGCATGCAAGCAATGCATGCGGCTACACTAGAATTCCATGCAAGAATTACTTTACTAAGACTTAATGGCATGCTTTATAAAGTAAGGATTAATATGCAAAAAGGCATTAAGTTATAAAGAAAGGACTTGAATGCAATATGCATTAAAGTAAGGTCTCAAATGAAAAATGCATTAAACTCTCAGGAGCTTATGCGGCTGTGCTTCCAAGCACATAATGCATATAAGACAAAAAAATGCATATAAGGACAAAATTGGCTTGGGTTTAAGCCTATGCGGCTGCTGGCCTTAGAGAACTTGGAAAATGCATAAAAATATATGCATTAAGAATGATGCATTAAATACTTCCTTTAAAGCCTATGCGGCTCACCCAGGAAAGCATTGGAAGGTAAAGAAAAGTGCAGTAGGAATTGTACTTAAGAATACATTAGGTGCAAAATGCATTAAATGCATGCTTAAGGCATGCGGCTGGAGACCCAAGGCCATGCATTATTTAATGCATCTATTACTTCAAGCTCATGCGGCTACAACCAAGTGTCACATGCGGCTGACTTTAATATTGCATTAAATAATGCATGCAAAACTAATTGCTTGCTATTAAGTGCCATCATGCCAGAAAATAATTAATGCTGCCATGCCCATGCGGCTAGGCAAGACTCCTGCGGCCAAAACAAATGCAAGCCAGCAACATTTTGTTGCCAACTGAGAAAAAATTCATAGAAAATACCATGGCTTCTCCACGCCACCCAATTTCCCACAGGAGTCCAAATTTGGACTTACATAGGTCAAAATGGGGTAGAACGAAATTCTCTACAACATGGAACTGTCAGTTATCAAAAATGTACAAGTTTAATAGATCAAAACTTGTAAAAACTGAAAGTACCACAAAGTTAGATCTACCACAATCTAGCCATCAAAATTGAAAACTCCAAGTTCTAAACATGCTTAGAATGTAACAAGGAAGAGAATGGAACCAACGAAATAGAAATCGTCCAACATTCGGCAATGTGTACTTGCCTTGGGCTGGAGGAAGAAGATGAAGATGGAAATAAAATAATGGAGGAGAGAGAGTGGTAGGTGGCTTATATAACAAGCCCAAGCAATCTCCACCATTCATTCCTCCCCACTAAATCTAAACCATACACCTCATCTCATAAGGAACCAAACTAAACCGAGCCAAACCAAGTCAAACCAAACCATGTTAAACCAAGGCATGAAAATCCTACACTTAGGAAAATTTTAAAATATCACGCAAATTGATAAATACGAAATACGGCTCAAATAAATACGTATCCGTATAAAATACCGATACAGTGAGACGGGTCTCACACAAGCCAAGCTCGAGCTCAAACCAAGCCAAGCTCAAGCTTAATATAAACAAGTTCGAGCCAAGCTCAAGCTTCAAAATAAAAAATTTATCAAGCTCGAGCTCGAGCTTGAATAATTCTAGTCAAGCCAAGCTCAAGCTTACAAAAGCTTGGCTCGGCTCGGCTCGTTTGCAGCCCTAGTTGTTGCCATTGGATAGTGGGGATCGAGTGTAGCACTATGTATACAGTAAGCATAGGGACTGGTGTGGGAATTAGAATTAACTGAAAGACTGTCGGGTTGATACTCTGATGCTTCATTTTTTCTATTTTAATCATTTTTCTTGCGATGTTAGTTAGTACTCTGCTCTTATATGACACACGTCACCCACGGCTCTCTTTTATGTGCCAATTTATTAGTGCATTTGACGTTGTATTGAGTTTGTGTTGAAGTTAAATGTGCATTTTGGTTTCCCTCGGCACATAAGTAATTCAGAGAGGTATCCTTTATCATGTTGTCATTGTGAAATAATGCCTGGTTGGTTGCCCTCATTTTCAACTTGCAAAGGATTTATGGTTGAATTATTTTTGTAGTCCTTGACCAAGTTTACATGCAAATTCTGTTATGGGTCTGGCCAAAAATGATTCTGGCTCAACCAATTTAAGAATTTTGAAAAGCAGCAAAAGTTTGAAACATTTTGTAAAAGTTGTAGAGAAGAAAATTCGACTACACCGATAGGCACATTTGGTTACCTTTTGTATGGCAAATGGTGACTCTGTATGCGGCCCTAGATATTCTTTTTCTACTTGAGTAAATACTTCTTTAATAGTGAGACTCCATATCATGAATATAAATGTCAAATTTCTAACTTAAAGTCTTCTTCTCTAAATGCCGGTGCTGGAAATTGGTGTATAATTCTTCTTGTTTCTTTGTAAAATTGGTACTTTATGCAAACGATATGATAACTGGAAAGCAGATCCTTGATTATTCTATTCTATTTCTGGTTCTGGAACATCAACTAATATGCAAGAAAGAAAGCTCTAAAACATCAAGTGAATAAGGGACGGAGGAAGCCGAATTTACAGGATGACTGCTGGTGCTGGAACATGGAATATGTCTCTTTGTTCCTGAAACTGTGAAGTAACTCAAAATAATTCATATTCCAATTACATAACATCAGTTAGAAGGATTCTTGATAAAGTAGCTACTTTAAGAAGTTTATGCGCTTATACTAGACTGTTTATTTGTTCCAATAGACTGTTTATTTGTTCCAATTGGCCTGAAAGACAGACATGTCCATGATAGATTGACATGGTTGAAACCATTTCATTGCTAATAAATCTTGCCTTCAATTAACTTTCATCAAATTATTGCCTTGATAATCCTGTCAATATTCTTGAACGTCCAATTCCAACATCCTTCTTACACTACTGTGTTTCTTTGATACTTCACGGGACAGCCTTTTCGGTCCCTATGTAGAATCTTAGCTATCAACCTTTTTTCCTTTTTGCTAGGGATGGAGTTGTGATCACACTTAAGACTTCCTTTTTTTATTTTTGCCATGGCTCGGGTTTTACTCTTCATTTCTCCCACCAGATAACAGTTCTTTGGTTGGCTTGCCTGTTACACTCAATATATATTCCACGTTGAGCATTGTAACCCTTCCACGCATCAGATTTGCAACATCAATTTGTGCAAATATGTCTTGATGATTCGATACATCATCATCATTTGGAATCACGTCATTCCAAATGTTTTTTCTTCTTCTTTGGCATGGACTCTTGCTTTGCTCTTCAATGTTCACACTGGAAGACACTTCTCTCGTTTGCTTGCCTGTACTGTCAACATATATTCCCAGCCTTGAACATTGGACCCTTCAACTCATGCGACATGCAACATTAACTTCTGCAAATTTGTCTTGATGGTTCAAGATCACATCATCATCAACTTAGCTTTTGTTTTTGTTCTGTGCCTTGGCATGTTGATCGTTGCGAAAAGTTCCTGCTGTCATCTGCTACTGGCTTTACCTAATTGCCTCCCTCTACTCTGCCTCATAGAAAATTACCTTGTTCACCATGTGTTTCTGGCAATGTATTTTATTTGCGCATTCACTTCTTTTTAGCCAGCTGTGCAGACCTCTTAATTTGCTGATACCATCAGTCTGTTAACTCTTGGGAATTATGTGAGTGTATTGTGTTGTATGCAAGAAGAGTTACAGTTAGAAGCTGTTTGGTTGGCCGTAAACGGAATCCCATTTTGCATGTAGCACTTGTAAATGCATTGTTTGGTTGCATGTACATGATGTTGTATTTACATATCCATCATTCGGAACGATATAAATACGATGCTTGGTTGCAACTTTTTTTGCCACAAATGCAAATCTTGCACTAGTTGGGGAAGTTGCTGCAACATTTGTTGCACCAATTTCACCATTTACATTAAACCAAACATTGGAAATAGTGTAAATGGTGCAACGAATGTTGTATGTATTTCCACTTACAGCCAACCAAACACCCCCTTAGTGTACTTCAAAGTACTTTGCTACTAATAATGTGAATCCTAGGAACCATATTTGGTCAACTCTGAATATAATATTGTTTGAAATTGCTTTAGTTGTGAGGCTAATCATTCAATATGTGACGTCATAAGTTGCGTGCTTTATCCTTGTAACCATTTCAATTTGCAGTCACGACCAGCTAACATTTTACACTATTACTTGCATGACCACTGTTGTAGTAGTCTGTTGCCTTCTGCATCTCTTGAGCATTTATTTGCAGAATATAATCATCTACAGGAACACGAACAACAAAGTAAGAAATTCTAAAAACGGACTTATTTACAGAAGGAAAAATCTTGATGTTTTATATGGTGTCAACAGATATGGGTGAAGACTCCTGAAGTTTTAGCTCGTGATCGGCTTCTGGGTTCGTTTTCTGTAAGTTCCTGTAGAGTTTACGCCCAACTATTCCTTTTATTTGATGATAATATGTATGTGTTGCATGTTAGCGGATGATATTTCTTGTTACTGTTTGATTTAATACATCATAAATATAAATGCAATCCTTGCTACTCTTTGGCTTAATCTTATCTCTCTCTTTTTAGTCTAGAGGAACTTGGATGGTGAGATTGCATGAGCATAAACTGCACGACCTAAAAGGTGGAAATAGCCTTCCTGCAGACTTTGTAGGTTTTCTGGCAAGTCGGTGTCTTGCCCATAGCTTCCTTTGTTAGGGATGTGGCACCATTGTAGAGTGTTGATGTCCGGTTGACAATCAGTCGTAAAATACTTAGTCAATTCTTTCATAGAGCTTCTTGTGCTCCATAGCTGACACCGTTCTGATGAAGAAGGTTGGATGATGATACAACTGCTACTTGTATAATCTTTGACCACACTTTGTTTTTAGTATTATTGGGCATCTATGGAGTTTGCTGGTCCCCCTATTGCTTTTATATTAAAAAAAAATTGAATCCTCTCATAAGTGAGCAAAAGTCACGGTCCTTTATGTGTCAACAGAAGCATCCATCTATTGTGACATGTTGGTTAACTAACAGTTACTTGATATCTTTTAGATCTGTGGCGATATCTGTTAATGCACATGTGATTTGAAACAGTATTGCGAAAATTTAGTGTCTATGATTTTGTAAATGGTGAAATAAGGTTGTATTTGAAGCTGTTCCTAGTTTGGACATTTATGTTTCTGAATCTTCAGGTGAAGCCTGTGCTTAGCCGAGTGAAGATTACATTAGTTGGTTTAGCAGCGGCCTTGGTCACATGCGCTCTTCTTTTCGTCAACATTGAAGATTCTAAGGATGTATCTGAGATGGCTGGTACGCGAGCTATAGCTGGAGCTTATAATGATGCGTCTGCAAGATCGTTTGAGCCTGATGCATTCTGCGGTGAGCCTGATTTCTCCCCCTAAGGAGGAGCTTCTATCCCACCTATTCTAGACTATAACTGTATTCACCAATAGAAACTAGCTATCAATGTAAGGAATGCACTGTAAATATCACAACCTTTCTTGCTCCAATCGCTGAGTTGTGAAAAATCACACATCCCTGTTAAGTGTAAATCTTATCCTGCATATAGATAATATAATTGTTAGGTATAGTTATCAAATTTGTATGTATGTTGGGTGTATATATTACAAATTCTTGATGTATGTTGAATCTGTATAAATTTAGAATGCCAAAGCACATGCTATTCATATCAATGCTTGTTTCATTCTCTTCTGAAAATTTCCTGCCTAATGGTTGTTGAAAATACCAGGTGTAGAGCACAGCAAAATATTTGAATTCTTTCCAAGTGCATTTGGCAGAGGGTTCTTCTCTTGCTATCAAGTCGAAATTTAAGGACATTTCTTATAAAAAGACCCTCGGCCTGAAGTCCAGCAACATCCATAGCTTCGGACACAATGGCAAGGCCCTCGGCCCGAAGTTCGTTTAGCACCTCGCGACAGACCTTTAGGGCTTACGCCAACTCCTCCCGAAGGACTTCTCCAGTGAGGTCAGGGCACCGAGCGACCTCATGACCAATGCACCTACAGGCAATGCACACCGGGGGGATCTACTCGTAGAACACAAGAAGGTATATTCTCTGTCCTTCCAGGAGTAGTACGAAAACCACCTTCGGGAGGCTACGGATCTTCGACATTTCAACGAGAATCCGAGCATAAGCAAAGCCTTTGACGTAGTGCGCTGTTTGCGTATCCATCTTTATCGGGACCCCAATCATACTCGTTACCTTTCTCAGTTATGGGAATTGTACCCAAATAGGAATCGTCGCTAGTTGGTGTCCCTTTCGAGAGTTATCATCGCTGGATGGTCCCTTTCGAAGAATATCATCGATCCTGGCACTTGGTCATCACCAGCCATCCATCTAGTGTCCATAGGCCCTCTGCTATGACACGGGGTCCGGATCAGACTCCTGAGAAAATCGGACCACCATTCTCGAGGGAGAATACCTCCGTCTTGCCCAACGGTCTCCAGGCTCTCCTAACGAAAGCAACTATCAAATGGTACGACGGTCTGGACCCAACCACGTAGAGGGCGATAGTCCTACCCTATGTTCAACAGAGGACGCAATGTTTGCCGCCGAGATGTTGGCGGTCTGTCTACCCTCCAGGACCACCGACACCTCGTAGTGGAGGTTAATGACAGCTTCTTCCAGCCGCGGTGAGCAAAGAGATGCCCAGGTTCTTGGACACGACATGGAGAAGAACAGAGGAACATGAGTAGCGTCAATAGGCGTCGAGATGGTACGTTTGGCTGGTTGCCTTTGATTGTGGTAGATAGGGACTAATGATAACTCTTTTGTTAATCAAACTGAAATATCTAGTCAATACAACAACAAAGCCTTTAACCAATATTCTTGGATCTATTAATAAGCATGTCATTCTTTATTGGTTTACCTGCAATAGATAAGTTTTTTTTTTCTTTTTTACATGCTTTTACAATCTAGTATGCTTTTATATCCTTGCTGATTGGTCAAAAATTGTTCAATTTGTTGTGCCGATTGACTGAAAAAGAAACCCTGATGTCGGTATCGATCAGTACCGGATCGGGACATGCCCACTGTATCAGTATCGGCCGTATTGACCGATATTGCAAACTATGGTTTATACTAATACCTGATGCTTCCTCTGAATCATTACGTAGTTAGGGCAAGGTGGCCATGGGGGAAACAGAAATGCGGGTCGTGTTTTAGGCAGAGGGTGTCGTGTTTGAGAAGCAGAAATTAGCGTTATTATGCACTAGAAGTGGACACTAGCGTGCAGACTATGTACCAGGTACTAGATAATGTTGAACTATGAGTCTATGACAGGCCTTTCTTATAGTCGACTCGCAGCTTTCCGTTCTTCAAGCCCTCATCTGTCGATTCTGCTTTTCTAGCCCTCGCCTTGGTTTCCCTGCATTTTCATATTCATATCGATGAATATGTATCTTTGTGTACATCATGTATGACATTGTTATGTTCCTTGTTAAAGCCTCATCCGCAACATCCTATGTTGGATGTTGGATACATATAAGGACACGATATGGATACAGACGGATACAAACACGGATACAGACGGATACAAACACGGATACAGGTAATGCACATGATACGAACAGATACAGACATACAAATATACATATGATACAGATACGACACCACTTTTCCATGTCCATTTTTGCATCTTGTACAACTTTTCAGAAGAAAATTCCTAACACCCAACGCAGAAAAAAGAAACGAAGTAGAACTATTGGCAAAGGTTCTAATGTGGAATTCCTTCACACGAATGTATACGCACGCTTTTGCTTCTTCGTACACAAGACCCTAGCAAAGCCCCTCCTCTCTTTTGAAAGGGAAACTCCTGAAAGTTTCAGCCTACTTGACTACATTATCTACTTCTTTTGTTGCAGAGTGTGAAATTTATCTATATGGTTTGTCTTCGTATCTTCTACTTGGAACTTAGATATAAGAAACTAGAAAGAGTAAGGTTGGCAATGTTGTCAGCACTCAGGACAAGAAACACTCTACGTTCTTCTTCCAGCTCGTTCGTGCACAACTAGTCATCTGTTGGAGTTAGAAGGTTGCCTTTCTTCCTTGTAACTGTGATGGGCATCCTCCCTTTCATTCTTACAGTCGGGAAGTTTATTACACAGTCCTCGTTCGCCACCCACCTGTGTCACAATGCATAAGAACACTTAGCTTAACCAATAGGTACAGAATAAAGTCTACTTTTGGTTGTTGACAGAGGCTAGTTACTTCATATTTAGGGGCGTTTGGTACGGAAAATACTATATAGCAGGGAATTCTATATTCCTGTACACGAATATTGCTTTCTGGTGACATATGTTGGTGAGATGCCCTCATATTGGCACTTCAAAGCATGCAAGATAGATTTGATTTAAGAGTTGTAAAACCTACGTGAAGTTGGTGACCAAGTAGTGAAGGAAGATGGATGCTTGTAGCCTGGCCAGATCGAGACCGGGGCAGAGCCTTTGCCCACCTCCAAACGGAGTAAAGCTACATGAAGATGTGTCCTTGTCCTGTTAAGAGTCTGTAAGTAAGCGACAACTGGGATCAGGAAAAACAAACCACCATCGACAAGGGGGAAAACCCTTTTCACTCACCTTCCACCTCCACGGGTTAAATTTGTAAGGGTCTTCATAGAGGTCATCGTCAAGGTGAATCGATCTAAAGTAGGTGAACACGCACCAATCTTTGGGGATGAAGTGCCCATTTATCTCCACATCTTTCATGGCTTTCCTCATGACACCAAAGATTATGTTCCCCAACCGCAGAGTCTCCGTTATGACCTTTTAAGAAATTTAACATTGTGTGATAATGATACCTGCATATTATCTGATCTCTAAGGTATGACATATATATATATCTGGAGACTTACATTTTGTGTGAAGGGTAAATACATGTAGTCAGTCCACTGCAAATGTTCTCCTCGTAGAGCTTTTCGATCTCTGGCTTGCATGTTTTCTTCCTGTTGTTATGGCAAGATTAGCAGGTTAGAAGAAGCACTATAACCCGTAACTCGAACTAGGTTCCTCCATACCTCTAGTTGTTGGAGAGCTAGAGGGCAGCCACCGAGGTATTTTACAGCCAGCATCATAAGGACCGGTACAGAGTCTTCTCCTGGTATCATTAGATCGATAACATTGTCTGCGATGAGATCATCGGTAAGTTGGTCGCTGCTGTTGTTTAGCAGGACAGCGATGACATCCCCCGTAGTGCAGTCATTGCTCTTCCTTCTCTTCTCTTGGATGATGTTTTTCACAACCTTCACCATCCTCTTCTTTGCCTGCATTAATACACGGATTTGGTTGGTAATATGATGGTTAGAGGAACCAAGTTATTTGGGAGTTTGTACAAGAGTACTCAGACTTGCCTGTAATGATGCATAGAATGTGCTTCCTGGTAGCTTTATCGGTAAGGACATCAGACCTGTAATAAATTCTTGGAATTGTCGACATAGGAAGCTCATTTCTTCTCCTGGCTTCAGTCCAGTTAGCCATTTCACCATGATTTGGAACACCATCTACGAGTTCGAAAAGAAAATGCCAGTATGAGGTATGTAATGCATGCGTAGTTTCAAGGATCACATAATTGCAGTAATTTTTTGTAATTCTTGCCAAACTGACACAAGTCAACAATGAAATCCATAGTTGGCCTCAAATATATTTCAGGAGTACATTCTTTACTTATATATTGTTTAGATTAGACAATATGATATCTTTTCTTCTGGAGCTTCTGTCACTTGACTAAGTAGAAGTATATCAAAGTTGTAGTATTAGCTAGTTCTGATGAAGAAAGTAGAAACACAAGTTATTCACAATTTTTTGGAGGTTTGTTGTTTAGTTGCTTAACTGAATTTTAATTTCCCCCCTAACATATGGTCCTTTTTGCTGCAAGAAGGTTACTCTTCATTTTATCTGCAGAATGTCAAATTCCATATCCTAACATCCATTGGAACACTTTTTTTTTTATATATTTTCGGATTCCTTTTTTTTATTTGTAACCAACATGAAATTAAACTGTACAAATAAGTATATATGTGCCAAATAAGTTATGATGTAACCAAATGATATATGTGTAAAAAACATGATTAGTAACCAAGATGATTAATATCATTGGAACAAATTTGACACATATTTTTTTTACTAATAACATGATTAATATCAAGAGGGTTACCAAGACGATTAGTAACCAACAAGAAGGTTACTCGATCATATATCACTTGTTTACAAATTTGACACATTTTTTTATATTTTCTGTACCAAGATGATTAGTAGCCAACATGAAAATATATACTAATCACTTTTTTTATTTTCTGATCCCTTTTTATATATTTGTAACCAATAAGAAGGTTACTCTTCATTTTATATGTTTTTATTTGTAACCAACATGGAAATCAAATTCCATCTCTCTTCTTAATTGTGCAGTTTAATTTCCATGTTTTCTGCAAAGGGAGAAAATTTCGTATCACATAACTTCCAAGGTAATATTCCTTTTTCAATTTCCTGGACTTTTTTTTTTGTAACCAAACAATTAACAAATATTTATTAAAGTTTTCAACCTTCCATATGAAAGATCTCTAGAAAAATCTTCTTAAAGATGGTTCAATGCAATCTAATAGGTGGAAAAGAGTAGCCATGCAATAGAAGCCAAAAAATGGAATAAAACACAAATTGTTGGTCTAGAGCAGATCAATGGGAGAGATTACTGGTGCATGCATAAGACAGTCTACACAAGCATCCATCACATCTATATATGTTTGGAGAAGGAAGAACTTACATGTTTGATTTCATCTTGGATATAGACAAGGTGGCCATCCTTCCAACTTGACATGAGTTCCTGCAAGTCCCTCTCCATGTCTTTAGTAATTTGAGCCTTTAGATTTGATGACTTGAAGAAGGCACCAATGAGTCCATGCATCCTCCTTTGTAGGCTCCCATTGATCAAGAGAATGGAGGACTTGCCCACCAACTCAGTGAGTGAAGCTGGGTAGGATGGCACAAACAGGTCAGCACCATTTTGCAGAATGAACCTACTGACCTCTGCATCTGTCGATACGATCGTAGGGCTACCAAAGAGGTGTGACTTGAACACCTTCCCATACCTTGAGTTTCAGTACATATTTCTCTCCACAGTTAGTATTTAAGATCATAGAACTTAATAGGAATAGAATATGTAATGGAAGATCAAGGACTCAGCATGCACCTTAGCCGTCGCTTGTTCATGAAGTCCTCTGGTCGAGGGGAGTAGGCGGACGATACGAACTCTAGCGTTTCTCCGACGAGAGGCCACCCAAGTGACCCTTGAGGGAGTCGTGCTCTTGTCGAAATCCTATAATTCTTGTTCCTACAATGGATGGCTTTGATAATCAGCACCAAGGCTATTCCCATGCATATGATCCATAGGAACTCCATCTTTGGTGCAGAAGAATTGTATTGCCACTTTTGATGTTGTAGAGAAGAATGAGTACAATATATAGTTCCTTAGTCTTCAAGCCAGCATGTTTGAATTCTCACCTTGTGCAATCATGTGAGGCCCAATCATTAGAAGCTCAGTCCACCTACCATCATCATAAGACACTCCCCTGAGAATTATAAAAGTAACATTTAGTGAAATCTTTCCCTACGTGTGGACAGGGCCGGTCTAGAGGATTGGGTTGCTCTATCCGGAACAAATTTTGGTTGCCTCTTGACCCTTATTGTGAGCCGGTCCTAGTGGTCATCCGTGACCCTGACGTTTGGAGGGGATCATGCTGAGGCTGGGAGGTTGCCCTATCAGAGGAGTGTTGCCCAAGTCCCAAGTCTTGTCCGGCTTACCTCAGGGCCGGCCCTGCGTGTGGATGGCCATGCCTTAGATTGTTTATAGCCTCCTGAATAATCAAGGGCGCCCCCCCTTTTAAAGAATGTAGCCCTTTTGCTTTGCTTATCTTTAATTTGACTGTTCTTGTGCATACTATATTAACCACACATGCATGGAGGTCATTATTCTTCAGCAACTGTGCAACTTTACCTGAAGTTTTCTTTTCCAGATATTGCTCCATTTGCTATCATTTGGGTTGAATCTCTGCTTTATCTCCCTAGTCTCCTGGCAGGTTCCTTATTTTCCTGCCACATAACCTCTTTACTTTGTGTTTCACATCATATATAAAGTCTATATGGTCCCAAGTTGGCCTTTGAATTGGCAACCAGTAGTACATTTGTACTCCACTGGCCCTATTTAAATGCATAGGTTCATGAAACACAACTTGGTCAGTTTGTTCAAGGTACAATATGCAATGACAGACTTTCCGATGTTGAGAAAAAAATATATGCAATCGAAGACTTGATTACCTTTTTCATCAGATATGGTTTCAGTCCTGAATCCGAGCTATGAGTTACATAAGATTGGAGAGATTCTAAACTTTATTCTAAAATCTGGTATTCCTAATTATTATTTTTTGTATTTATATTATAATTTTTGTAATAAATTTATAATAGTTGATTGTTCACATTTCATTTAAAGCTTCCACGTCCAATTTCCCTAAATTCGTATTTTTATACTAATCATGTTTCCTCTAGGTCTTCGTCCCGCATCACTCACTCATAATGATTGTAGATTTCCGGGCAAAATGCCTAGACAATGACAGAATTTTCTTCGAGAGCTAAATAATATAGTATTATACTTGACCATTATGTTAGTGTCATGTTGAATGTATGGAAATTTTGAAGAATGCTGATTGTATAGTATGCAAGAGCAATCTTCCCATCTTACCTTGCACTAGCTTGTAAATATTAAGATGGTTTGATTTGCTTTTTCTTCTTTCCTTCTAATACCTACTTAGGGTCTGCTTGGCAATTATCAGGGTAGCGGTTATGAGGTGTTTTTAGAGTACCGGTTATGAGCGATTATGAGGGGTCCGGTTTTGGATGGTTTTTAAGTAGCGGCTTTTAAACCAGTCCAATCCATGCTTGGTAATTCACTAACGAGCGGTTCTGAAAGTTTTTTACACGAATAAATTAAATAGGGAAGGGTATCGGTAGTTATAATTATATCTATTTTTGTGAGGATATAAATGGAATAAAAAAATAGAGCCGCTCAAAATCCGTCGATTTGGGGTGTTTACAAAGCCACCCAAAAATACATTACACCGGTTTTGGGGGATTTTTGAGCCGATGAAAACCAGTGCCTCAAAAAAATTAACAAGCAGAGGTTTTCATAAACGGTCGGTTCAAAAACACCCCAAAACCGGTGAGAACACCATTACCAAGCAGACCCTTAGAGTTGAAAATATAAGCGAAAAGTTCCAAGACGTGGTGTTATAGGCTTGTACGGTCGAGTCTGAAATTATTAGGTAAACAGAAATCTGATACGATTTTAACTATTTTCAGTATAGATCTGATTGTTTTCTTACAAGGGTTATTTGAGATCAGCAGTTCTGCAGACACAAGTTTTAGCTGATTAAGAATCACCGGGTCCTTGTCATCACCGTCTTCTTCTTAACCATTCCTCTTGTGGACTAGTTGCATTGCCGATTAGGAAGGGTTTGGTTAGGTTGTCACATGATGGTTAGGTTGTTTGCATTCATTCTTATCATCATGATATCTCCCCCGTAGCTTCTTGTTTTGCCCATGGGGATGGTGTGCAGCAGATATGCAGACCTTTGGAATTGGCTTACTTTTATCAAAGAGCTTCTGTCCCTGTCCAGAGGATTGAATTTTTCCGGGTACTTTGTTCTTGCGAAATCAATAATTAGCTGTGAAACTGGCAATGCAAGGAAGTTAATTAACCTTGTCTTTAGCTTTAGTCCTGTAGTATCGACATCTAGGGATCTCCATCAAATTGCTGTTTCTGTAGGGTCCAAGATCTGACCCAACACCGATGGCAGCCTACAGTTACCATTTTGGTAGCCATCCAATCTTGATAAGAGAACTGGATTATGCACACCACAAATTGTTATGACTACTACATCTACTGTTGTGTAGGGACTAAAGGAGAGGGTAGTTGGACATACTACTAAAAGTTTCTTTGTTAGTCTAATGGTTGCAATCCTTTTTGTATGGTAATATTAACTTCCACATATTCTTAGAGTACATACCTTTTGGCTTTCCTACCATGGGAAAGAAGATAGTAATGTTTGGAACTTTGATGAACTTGATAGAGTTCCATGTAGTTAACTTGAGAACACCGTGTCGTGACCAACACCAAGCAATCGACATCTAGTTGTCAACCGTACAATTGAGGCCTCGTGGAGATCAAGATTAGGTTCCTACTTGCGGATATGTGACAGTGATCAGATGTTGCTGTGCAGAATTTTGGTTGTGGAGACTTGTAAACTTGCATACCTCATTTTGTATCTGATCCTATTCTGACTAGGGAAAGGCCTGAGTTATGCTGTTGAGAACAATTACATCTGAGTTCTGGACTTCTTGTGTTCTTGCAAGTTCTATGTTTTTGTAATATAACATGTCTTTTTCTAAGGACACCACACTTTTTACTTGGGACAGTCTAAAAATGTTCAAAAAAAATTACAAGTTTGCCACCCATTTTTTTACTTGGGGCTAACCCAATTTTCTCCAGCAAGTGGGACCGCCAACTTAGTGGCAGTCCTAGGACTGCCAGCAAGTTGGCAGTCCTCACATAAAGGAGGACTGCCAACTTGTTGGCAGTCCTAACATAAAAGAGGACTGCCAACTTGGCTGCAGTCCGCGTCGACGAAGACACCCAACTGTACGCGTTCCACCCCTCCTCCTCCTTCTCCCTCCGCTCCGGCCAGGCACCCAAGCCACGTCGACCGCCCACCACCCCTCCCTGCTCCCCCCTCCTCCATCGATGTCGCAACCAACACCCCCCCCCCCCCCCCCCCCTCCCCATCCTCACCGATTCGAAGCCCGCAGCCAGCGAGGGGTGCCACCCCTGCGCCGTCTGACCCCAAGCTTTCACCCGTGCGTCTCGCCACCTAGCCTCCGCCGTCCTGCTGCTGCTCGCCCCTCTCCTTCTGTCCTAATTTTTGGGCTGTCCCCAAGCAAATTGTGGACAGCCCCTAGCAAAAATTTTACCTTCTTGGACTGCCCCCAAGTAAGAGCTGTCCCCAAGTAAAAAGTGTGGTGCCATTAGAAAAAGCCTATAAAACATGGTTGTGTTGGTTTTAACTCTTACTAGTGCTGACTTTAGAATATGAAGGTTAAGTTTATAAGGAAACACACTTCCTACTACGGGTGTTCATGATTAACCAAAAATGCTGTTAACCGATTGAACCGACCATCGGTTTGGTCGGTTCCCTTCTAGTCGGTCAATTCGTTTATGAACTTTAATTTTTTTTTTTATTAGTTGGTTTGATTACGTTTTTCAACTTGATTTAACTGACAATTAACCGACTGCCTCGAATTTCTAGTAAAAATTATTTTATATTTGTTAGTTATACAAGTGTCGTACTGTGATAAGGAAAACAAAACTTTGGGTAGCTATAGTTACATTTGTCTTTAAAATTTGATAGAAAAGGGGGAGTGGACGTCTTTAGGTAAATTGTACATCCGGCTGGTTAGCCGAATATATATATATATATATATATATAATTTTTTTTTTGAACCAGGTAAATTGTTTCTGGAATCGCTCCCACTGGGATTCGAACTCCTGACCACTCGGGCCGCATGCATCTCTCTTAACCACTAGGCTAGAGGTCATTTGCTATATATATATATATATATTTGGGTAAATTGTAAAAAACTTCTCGTTAGATTTTCACTTTTTGCACTAAAAGAACATATGCTCTTAATATTCCTAAATGTATGAAAAATGCTCATTAGACCCCCTAATACTCAATTCTGTGTAACGGACGTTATATCTTCAGTAAACTGACCGTTATACCTTCCGTAATATAGGCTAAACCCCTCATTAGATTATTTTCCTTCTTCCAATTCGACGGTTAAGCTTTCTTCCGTAATTCGAAGACGGAGAAGAAGAGGTTCGTGATTCGAAGATGGAGGAGAAGAGGTTCATGAATCCAGTTTCGAGATTCAGGTATACTCGTAAACCCTAAGCTTAGTCAAAGAACGATGAGGAATTTTGGGAAATAACCCTAGTTTGGGAAGACTTTAAGGAAAATAACCCCATTTTCGGGTGACCCTAATTTCGTTTGTAACCCTATTTTGGTGTGACAACCCTAATTCTGTACTAAAATTTTTTGTTCGTGACGAGGATTTGTTCGTGACGAGGATTTTTGGGAAAAAAACCCTAGTTTGGGAAGACTTTAGGAGAACCCTAATTTTGTTTGTAACCCTATTTTGGTGTGTAACCTAATTTCGTTTGTAATTGTGTCTGCACAATTACTGGACAAAGTGTCTGGGCAAAAAATTCTAATTTTGTTTGTAAGTGTGAAAATGGTAACTGTATGTAATTAGTTATTAATTTGTTATATTGTAATTGTGTACAGATTTTAACACAACATGTTTGGTACAAAGTATACTCTTCACATGTATGTTGGGGGTCACTTTGATGTTGGTGACAAATACGTTGGTGGTGTAGTATTGGAACTAAAAGAATTTCTTCTTAGTGATGAATTCTGTTGGTTTGACCTTGATGGCCTATGTGCAAGTGCTGGGGTGCAGGCTCCATGTGAAGTTTACTTCTATGACCCTGTGGATGGAAGGAAGACACAATTATTGGGTGACAGTGATATAATGAGCTGCTTTGCAAAGTTTCCAGAGCCATGTCTTCTCAAATTTTATGTATTAGGGAAGCTCGATGAGTCACTCATTGATTACAATGATTATGAGACATATTACTGATTTTAGTGAAGCAGCTATAGAGATGGAAATGAAGATGGATGATGATTATTGGGCAAGCATTAACTTGACTGGGGTACCACTTGAACATGTGGATGAAGAACATGTGTCTGTTCAACCAGTGAGTGAAGAACATGTGGCTGTCCAACAAGTGTCTAAAGAACATGTGGCTGTTCAACAAGTGGGTGAAGAACAAGTGGGTGAAGAACAAGTGGCTGAAGAACAAGTAGGTATTGACTATAGTAGTTTTTTACCTGATGAAAACATTGACCAAGAGTCTGAGTATAATCCCAGTGATAAGTTGGGCAGTGTGCAGTCCTCAGAAGACAGTTGGGGGTATGAAGATTTTGAGTTGGGTTGTTCAGATCCTGTTGTGACTAAAAATAGTTTGTTGAGAAATGAAAATGTGGATGTTCATGTAGGAAAACGTTTTGCTACACATGAAGAATTCATGAGTGCTCTGAGGCTCCATGCCATCAAGAACAAGTACAATCTGAAGTTTGTACACAATGAAAGAAGGAGGATCACAGCTATATGTTCAACTGAAGGATGTGAGTGGAGGATTCATGGAAGTGTTGTAGGTGAAAATGGATACTTTGTAGTTAAAAAATTTCAGTCTGCACATGCAAAACATTGTGGCGAGGTGGACAGCAACAAACAAGCCACTTCTACATTTCTTGCAAATAGGTAGCTTATTACTTAACTGTTACTATTAGTTAGCTTTTAGTTAACTGTTATTTAGCTTTTAGTTAACTGTTATTTAGCTTCTAGTTAACTGTTACTATTAGTTAGCTTTTAGTTAACTAATAAGTTAGCTTATTAGTTAGCTATTAGTTAACCGTTATTTAGCCACTTCTACATTTCTTGCAAACAGGTATCTCCACAGGTTCAGACATGATCCAGACTGGAAGAATGTTGGATTTAAAACTCATATAGCTGAAGATTTGGAGATTGAAGTTTCCAGACATAAAATACACAGGGCAAAAAAGAAGGCATTGGAGATGATTGATGGGGATGTCCAAGAACAGTATGCTTGTATAAGAGAGTATGCCATGTTGGTGATGAAAACAAATCCTGGAAGTGTTGTTAGGGTAAAGGGAGAACTGGAGCCTGATGGGAAATCAACAAGATTTGTGAGAGTTTTTTACACCTTGAATGCACTGTTGAAGGGCTTCAAAGAAGGTTGCAGACCATTCATTGGTCTTGATGGATGTTTCTTGAAGACAGAATACAAAGGTCAACTTCTAAGTGCTGTTGCTGGGGATGGAAATAACAGTTTCTATCCTGTTGCTTGGGCGATTGTCGAGATAGAAAACAAAGAAACATAGAATTGGGTCATGGAGCAGCTGTTGGAAGCACTTGCCATAGATGGCAATTCAATCACTTGGATTTCTGACAGACAAAAGGGCTTGTTGGATGTGTTTCATAATCTTCTTCCTCTTGCAGAATATAGATTTTGTGCCAGGCACGTATATGACAACTTTAAGAAGAAACATCCAGGAAACAAACTTAGAAATCTTCTATGGGAAGCTTCAAATGCATACACCTTAGCTGATTTCGAGATTGGGATGGAAAAGATAAAGAAAGTAAGCATTCAAGCTTACGATTGGCTTCAAAAGCTGCCTGCAGCACAGTGGTCAAAGCATGGATTCAGGTCTGAATCCAAATGTGATCTCTCAAGCAATAATATGTGTGAATCATGGAATAAACACATATTATTAGCAAGGGACAAGTCTATTATCTGTTTGCTGGAAACTATAAGAAGAATGCTAATGGCAAGGTTCCAAGATAAGAGAGAAAAATGGCAGCTTATGATGGGTTACTTGTTCCTAAAGTAACAGAAAAGCTAGAAGAAGTGAAAGAGGATTCCAAAAGGTGTGTAGTCATTGGCTCTGGATTCAACAAATATGAAGTTATTCAAAGGGGACACATATTTTGTGGGGCTCTGATGCTCTGTTTTGTGGGGCTCTAGTGCTCTGTTTGTGTGAGACACATATTTTGTGGGGCTCTGATGCTCTATTTTTCTCTGTGGGGTGCTATGCTTATGTCTGTGTTCAGCTCTATTTTGCTCTGCTGAGCCACTGTCCCTACCTCACTAACTCCTCTGAGCCACTGTCCCTATCTCATTTTGTCATGCTGCAGTCCCTACCTCATTTTGTCATGCTACAGGTTCCTACTTCTTCATTTCATCATTTAATTTTCAATTTTTACTTTATTTCATCAATTATAACTCTGCCTTTCTTCCCTGCAGTTGTTGAACAAATGTAAGATGTTGGTGCTCTGTAAGATGTTGGTGCTCTGTTTGTGAAGATGAAACTTTGTTGGTGCTCTGTAAATCTGTAAGATGAAACTTTGTTGGTGCTCTGTTTGTGAAGATGAAACTTTGTTGTTGTTGAAGAAATGTAAGATGTTGAAGTAAATCTGTAAGATGAAACTTTGTTGGTGCTCTGTTTGTGAACTATGTTGGTCTTTGTTGGTGCTCTGTAAGATGAAACTTTGTTGGTACAATGAACTATATTGGTCTGCAATGAAACAAGAGATTGGTCTTTGTTGAAACTTTGTTGGTCTGCATTTATATGAATCTCTTCATTTTATGAGTAAGGATGTTGGTCTGCAAATGTTGGTCTGCAATGAAATATGTTGGTCTCTTCATTTTATCGTGTGCAAATGTTGGTCTCTTCATTTTATGGTCTGCAAATGTTGGTCTGCAATGAAATATGTTGGTCTGCATTTACTTTCTGCAGTTTACTGCAGTTTTTGTGAACTCTCAGGTTCAGTTTACCCCTGCATTTACTTTCTGCAGTTTACTGCAGTTTCTCATTTTATATGAACTCTCATGTTCAGTTTTTGTGAACTCTCAGGTTCAGTTTATCTTCTCATTTTATATGAACTCTCAGGTTCAGTTTATCTTCATTTTATATGAACTCTCAGGTTCAGTTTTTGTGCCACTGAAGTATGCTAACAATGTCACCAACATTTTTCCCACATATATTACTTCATTCAACAATTGCAATCGTCATACAAAATTTTTAAACATAACTATGCACGTTACAAAACCAAAAACAAATTACAAAATATGCATGTTGAAGTATGGTCTTCGTTCACTTGTCGTCATCGCCACTGGCAATTCTCTAGAAGAAATTAAACGTCGGCTTCGATGCTCCTTCAATTCTATCATTAAATTCTACATTAGAGTCTGATAGTACTCTGGAAGTTTATCATCCTCCCATAGTAGAAATCCACAAGAACTTGTTGGAAAATTTGCACACCCATAGAATCTTCTTCCAGGGTTTGCTTGCGTCCACGCAGTCTTCAATGGACTAATTGATCCACAATGACAGTAAATAAATTTCTCTCGATTTCTACTTAAATGTCGTGAGAACGAAGATTGCGAGCTAGAAGGCGTAACTTCAACTTTGGATTAATCTGTTCGGAAATAAATTAGAAAAGAGAACAAATTGCTTTGGAAAAAAATTAGCAAAAATACAAGAACTAAAAAAATCAGAAAAAAAAAAACAAATGAAGGGTTGTGTTCAACCCCCAAGCTGTTGTGGAACCCCCAAGCTACTGTGGAAGCCCCGGCCGTTCTCCCAAGCCCCAAACATCCTCAGCCTTAAATAGATCAAATACAAAGGGTATTTTTGGTGTTTCATTAAAAGTTTTCAAAAATTTTGGAAAGTAACGGCTGTTTCCAATGGCTCTCAGACGGGAGGTCCTATTCCGAGCAAGTCACTAATTGCGGGGGTCTTTAACTACTAAAATTGACTAAAAGGTCTTTCTACGCAAAAGGTATACATCTAACGAGGTTTTTTTTTGCAATTTACCCTATATATTTTGAAGCAAAGGGTACTTTATTTGATAATCAGAAAGAATACAACATACATTCATAGAACAATGCAGCCATCACATAGCTACTAACCCTCTAAGCATCTGACGTCATACTCGATATTATTCAGAATGCCAGTCATCGAAGTTGCCAGTCCGTCAAATTTATGTCTGTTCCTTTCCCGCCACACATGCCACACTACTGTTAGCAATTTGATCATGGCTCTATTGTAAATCTGTTGACCTCTGCTTTTGAGTGTTGTTATCTCTTCAAAGACGACTTGGATATCATCCGATGTAATACCCTACTGGTACCGACAGCTCTGCCATATGTGCCCAACAAACTAGCATTGGAGGAATAAGTGGTCGCGCGTCTCCGTACCGTTCCCACATAGGACACAATGTAGATTAGGAACCGAATACCAAATCGTACCATTCTGTCTCGAGTCAAGAGTCTATTTCTAATAGCTTTATACGCACATAGCTGCATCTTGGTAGCTGTCCCTTTAGTCCATACCAAGTCCGCCCATGTCTCCTTAGCAAGATGCGGACGCAACTGTTCGTATGCCATTCTGCTCGAGAATTCGCCGCTGCCCGAACCCTCCCATACCCAGTGGTCATCTGCTTCTTCTTGAGTAATGTGTATACCATTAATCTCCTCCGCAAACCATCGGCCAACTTGTCTAGCGTCTGTATTCCACGCCCTATCTTGTATTAGGACGTGCAGCCCGTCCCTGCTGCCTACAAGTTCGTAAGCAGGCCAGCCTAGCCGATCAATCAAGCTCTGGTGATTCAACCATGGGTCGAACCATAGGCTAGTGGAGTGCCCGTTGTGAATGACCTGCCTGATATTCTCCTTCAACCTTGGTCGAAGTCGCAGAATATTCTTAAATGTACTTGAAAAGTTATTGTCCAATGCTTGGGTCCAGAAATTATTGTTCTTAAGATACCTGCTTTGTGTCCATAGAGACCATTTGGAGCGCCCCTCCAAGAATCTCCATGCCAGCTTGATCATTGCTACTTCTCGTAACACTCGCAGAGATTGTAGTCCGACTCCTTCTTCCTCTTTTGTCCGACAGAGGTCGTCCCAAATAATAGCATGAAGCCCGCCTCTCCATACAAAATTGGTGCACTGTTTTTCTATTTTCCGGATGGTATTTGTGGGCACGTACTGTAACCAATAAGCAGTAATGGCCATAATGACAGATCGAACGAGTTCCAGTCGTCCTCCAAAGGATAGCATTTACGATTGCCACCCTTCCAATCTTAACATATTAGAGCAACCCTGACAGTCCATATCTCGGGCATAGTTTACTGACAGTGGTAAGCCGAGATATCTGACCGGAAGCTGGCCGCGCTCAATCCCGAGCATCAGTGACAAGTCCTCCTTGCGGGGGCAATCTTTGTTAAAATATATCCGGCTCTTCTCCTTATTTAAGAATAAATCCGACATGGCATTGAAGTCGCCACTTAGCAGTAGCGGCAGATTATCATTCGCCACTGTTGAAACATGGATGATATCCTTCCAAAGTTAAAATCTCCTTCGACGGTCGTTGTGTCCATAGACAGCACCAACTATTGGGATGGAGGGCACCCAGTGAGGAGATCCGGGTTCGAGTCCCCCCGGACACCGGCGAATGGATGTTTTGGTTCTCTTTTGACAATTTCTCTAATTTTTTTGTTGTATGTAAAATTATATTAAACTTTAATATTGTGTATGAAAATTTCGGTCACACTAATAGGGATATCATAAAGCAGTAACAATCAGTGGATCAAGTGAGTCTTGTGGTCAGCGGAAAGAGAGCCATAAAAGTCCTAGCTGGATGGCGGAAGATCAGTGGATCGAACCACGTGGACATATTATTTCTTTCCTTTTATGGCGGTGGAAATTGGAGGACAGTGAGCCCCAAAGACATAAGATACAGTGTGCACAAAATATATAGAAGGTTACACTGGACACCATCAGAAAAAAAAAGTAAAGATCATATCCTAAATAAAAGTGTAACAGTCACCAGATCCTCCTAGTAAACTTAAATAGTAGCTTATTATAATCTCTCACAAAATACTCTCACTATTACACACTCACTTCACACTCAAACTATCCTAAGATTCTAAAGAAGGGGAAAGAAAAAGAAAAAAAAAAAAAAAAAGCTAAAGAAAACAAAAAGGACCCCAAAATGATCAGCCATGGATGAGGCCACATGACAGAGCCATTAACAAAATGGCAGCATCCTTCTCTTCCTGAGCAACCTTGAACCTTTTCTTCAAAGGAACGCCCACTTCTGATCTCTCCTTCTTCACCACTTTCTTGGCTGCACCGGCCGGGACCAGTCCACCACTTGCTGCTGCTGCTGCTCTCATCGCACGCCTTGCTTTCATTTGCCTGATTCCGCAGGCATTGCAAAGAGACTGCACCATGAGCACAATAGACACAATGAGATATATTAATTAATGACCTAAATGAAGAAACGGCAATACGCACGAAACTTTGTGCACGTTGTATTGCATGAATGTTGAGCACACTGTCTCTAACTTCCACCAAATAAATGGAAGGAATAATACGTCCGTCATCCAGCCAGAGTCTTATACCTCTTCTCGGTAACCACAAGAGCCACTAGACTTCGATAGAAATAGTAAAATATTTCCATGTGTTATTTATACAATTGGTTATGAGTCCGTCCCACCGAATAATTTCTCGTAAATAAATTAGGTAACTAAATGTTTACTTTTGAGCTGTATTATCTATCTAATTCTTTGTGATCTCTATCATGTATCTTACCTTGGGGCCTTGAGGGCCACTCCTCCACAGAGGCGTCTTCGTCGTGCTGCAATCGGAACAGACTCTGACGACGATTCTGCCGGTGGCCGGACAGTAGCTGTTGCCATTGCTGCTGCTGCTGCTGCTCTCGTGGTTTGGCTGCGCTTGATGATCTTCAAGAGATCGGCTAATTCCTTGTACAATACCACAATCTTCACCCATGATCTTCCTTAGTAGTAGTTCATGTGTATGTTCTTCTAGTTGTCCATGATCTTGATCTTGATCTTGATCTTGATCTTCCTTCATGGAGAGAGAGATATATAAAGAGAGAGAGAGTAGCTAGGTATGTAGATAGGGAGTGGAGGACTAGCAAGAGCTGCAGTTAACTAACTGTGACCATATAAATCATTAAGTATCAAGTTGGGAGTCCCCAATCAGAGCCGGCCCAGGCGATTGGGTTGTCCTAGCCAAAGCTAATTCTGGTTGCCCGTTGCAGTTGACTCCAGGAAAAAGATATCAAAAAAAATTATAACAAGCTGAAATACATAAACGTTGAACTGATATCAACTCCAACAAAAGATCTCCGGTTCCGACGGGGGCGTAGAGGTCGGATTTCGAGTTCCTCTCCTGATTCATGCGCAGGCCTTTCCAGTGGAAACTCAAAATATGCACCTGAGAGATTGCTGGTTCAACTGACATAGAGGAGTTGGGACGAATCATGGACCGCGGAGACTCTATTGGTGGAGAGGCGGGGACTTAGGGACCTGGAGATTGTCCTCATCAGAAGAGTTGTCCAATTCCGATGGCTTATCAAGCTTACCCTAGAGCCGACCCTGTCTCCAACTACGAGATTACAAGTTGGAAGACCCCAACTTGGGACCATATATGTAAATATACTAGAGGAAGTAAATCTATATTTGAAGGATAAGGAGGGAAAAAAAAAATGAAGAAACAAACATGAGGCAAGAAGAGCATGTTATTGCCTGTTACAGAAATCGTACAACGTTGCTAGAAACATTTTAAAAATCGTTACCAAGTTGCTACAAGTCTACAACAAATGACCAAAGAAGGAAAAAGAATTGCTGGGGTGATTACGATCGTTGTTGCTAAAAGCAAGATTCGACCATTTTTTGTTCATATGTTTTTAGGAACTATAACAAGCTCGACGACTTAGACGACTTAAACTTCTAGACCGTTTCTTTTTCACCCTTAAAAAATAGACTCCACTTTGACGGAACACTGTAACTTCTGCGTTGCTGCAAACTCTCCTCCTGTTGCATATATTCTCAAGTATATCGTCAAGAGCTACAATCATCCAGGATGGACAGTTAATCCGAAGAATAACTATCCATTGCTCTCCGCTGCACTGAAGGACGAACAAAAGCGTATCTCGAGTCCGGTGCAAAATGTAAAGTGCACCATTTAGCGTTCTTCATCCACATCCGAGTTGTTAGGTCCTTTTGGATCTCGCTCCTAAGAATTTTTTTTTTCATGAATTGAATGACAAAAACTAAATGATTTTTGAGACTCTAATAAAACATCTTATCATATGTACAAGATAAATAAAGGAAAAATCTTATATTAAAATATAAAATGAATTTGACACAAGAATGATATCAACACGAGAGACACACCACATAGCAAACCACACAAAGGTTGGTTGGTTGGAGCTAGAGAGACGACTATACACACTACATTCCAAGGAAGTCAGAAGGAAAAAGAAAACCATCTACAGAAATCCTGAATCATTGCGAGAAACTTGAAGATGTTTGTGGAAGGTGGGGATTGATCAGTCCATGTACTATCATGGCATGTATTGAAATGACACATCTCACTCTATAATTTTACTGAGTTTTCTAACATCGTCTTCAAATATGGTACTCTTTCCTGCATTCTAAGCAGATTTAGGGAAAAAAATTATATTACCGTACAAATTCAATTATATTACTAATGATGCTTAGAGCATCATTAGTAAGGCCCATCCCATTTTCTAGATTCTAGATTTAGAATGTAGGAGCTCATTTTGTAGAATAATAAGTCTCATCCCTAGTCCCAATTTCTACAATTTCGGTCTCAACCCATCCATGGATGCTAAGGGTTTGGGCCTCCCAATTTCTAGATTCTAGATTGTAGAAACTCGTTTTGTAGAATAGTAAGTTCCAATTTGGAGCCCAACTTTCTAGATTCTAAACTTTATATTATTTTTCTTCTACATTAATTTTTGACCACATAATTTTTGGGACCAGAGCTCACTTTATCATTTCCTACTATTCTCATACAAACCCAACCCATTCTACATTTACCTTTTTTTTGAAATTTTGGGCTCCAAATTTCATTGGAGAGTTCCAACTACTAACGATGCTCTTATGTGTAAAACTTTGATACAGATGGCTGCATCAAAACTTTGATACAGCCATTGTATGACAAGTGGGTCTCTCTCTCTTTGTAAATCGTACAAGTACACACACATATATATATATATATATATATATATGATCCACTTGTCATATAGTGGCTGTATCAACAGCCATCTGTATCAAAGTTTTACTTGCTCTCTTAAGATTGTGGAGGGGAATACGTACAGGGTGTACCGATCACTTGAAGAGAGAGAGAGAGAGAGAGAGAGAGAGAGAGAGAGAGATATGGAGAGATCTTCACAATCTGTGTATGAGGACTAATAGGGTTCAATTATGAAAAGTGCGGGTCCAAGAAACCATTGCTTTCGCTGCCTGCCAATATTTTGGAGCAAAGTGACAGTGCAGGGCTTACTTACATGCCACAGGGACCACTTCTCACTCTCACTGTTTTGAATACGGCGTCCCCATGGCCGTAGTTCGTTGGGAACGGTAGAGCATTTCGGCGCAGTGGCACGGGTTCGAGCTCCCTTGGAGGCTCGCCTCCAAGCACCATTAAAAACTGGACACCCTAAAAAAAAAAGCAAATTTTATATAGCGGAAAAAGATTTTATAGGAATAGACTGAAAAAAAAAGGAGTTTACAAATATTTGACCCCACACGAAATTCAAATATTTGACCCCACACGAAATTCAAGCAAGTTAGAGTTAAATGCATGCACGAATGCATGTGCTTTAGAACTTGTTTGAATTCCGTTGCAGAATGTTTTATGAGTTCGAATATTTGCTCACTCTTTTCTTTTCCGTCTTTCTTTTGCCCAATAAATCTTTTTCTGTTTTGAACACCAACACTGCCTAGAGTTTGATCTTATATGCTATTGTTCATCTCTGCCTAGAGTTTGATCAACTGAGATTCAAATAGACTTGATTTGGTTTAGTTCAAATAGATAATATATCCATATTTACTTCTTGGTTTGGTTTCGTTTCGTTTGGTCCTTAGTCTTAGTATGTTGGTTTCGTTTAATTTTGCAACTATGAGGTCTACAAAACCAAACCGAGAATCAAATTGTCCAAATTTCACATGATAATTATTTAAAAAAAATAAAAGAACAAAAAACAAAATTGGCCGGTTCAATTGTGAACTGGTTCGGCCGGTTCATCGGTCGAACCCGGTTTTGAAAAAAAAAAAAAAAGATGGTTCTCTAAAAGACCATGTTTTAGTCGGACCGAACCGATTTTTGGCATAAACCGGTTGGACCCGGTCCAACCGCCGGTCCGGTCCGGTTCTTACAACACTGCTTGCAAGTGATGAATTAGTACAGTTGGTCATTGCTTATTAATTGCATGCATCCCTTAGTTGCATCTGCAGCTCCCTTCTGTAACTTATGCTGAAAAATCTAACCGAATTGTCAGTTTTAGTAACTCATTCAAGGAATTGGGATATCAGCTAAGCTAGCTAAGAAGGAAATAAGATTAAAGAAGGTTATTGAACACTCATTTCCAAATTCAGCACTCTAATTTAGGGGTGAGCATTATTCTGTTTTGGAAAAACTCACGAAGCACATAAAGTAGAGCCACTAGCAAATCAAGAATAAGAGTTGGAGTCTTCCTATGCTTGTTGCAAAACCAGTATCTGACCTATAAGCACATCTGCAGATGAAACCATATCCTACAGGCACAGACCCTGCCCTTCCATGTTTCAACAAGACACAAACAAGAAGCAGAACAAGGAAGAAAACACTATATGTCTCATCTGTGAGCTGCAGATCCAACAAATCATGTCAACTTCTTTTCAAGTTCCAGTTGTAGGCACGGTAACGACAGACGATAAACATAACCGATTCAAGTCTATCCATTCACCATATCTCAAACATCGAGGGATGCATCAATTCACCCAAAAAAAAAAAAAAAAACCTTCTTGTATGAGTGTCTTAGATATCCTGATAACAACCCGCAATATGCCTTTGGCCAGAAGTACAAGGGTAAATACCAGAGGCAAAAGAGCAACAATGCAAAAACTTGCAGACTGTCAGAAATTCGCTCATCCCATTTTGATTCCCAGTTATCTAACCCCCCCAATTACAAATTACTCTAAACGGAGTCTGCACACGAAGGGGTCCTACAAGCCTGGGATGGGTTGTGCTCGAATAATCTGTTTGAGAAGAGCTCTCTCTTCATTTTTTTTTTCCTTCTCTAAGAAATCATGAGGCTAGACCTTCCTCTTCTCTTCCAAAATCCAGTTGAAGAGCTCATGCTGCTCATGTTCTGGAACAGGAGGGAGAGCATCTGTCGGTGCTGGAACTTCAGTTGAGATGGTTTTCTCAGTTGAAGGCACCTTTTTTGCAGTTTCCGCATCTTTCTCAGCTGACTGTTTCTTTGAAGCCCTTGTGAAAATATAAACTACATATCCACACAGCAGGATTTATCAGTGAACTGTAAATATGTGCTACCATCAAAAGAAATGATCCTAAACACATAGTAAATCCAATCCTGACGGTTTATTGGTTCATATTAGCTCGTAGACAGCTTCAAAGTTGATAGGCTAGCTCAATAAATACATGAGCTAAACAATTTGACAAACAGTAGCACTCCGATGATATGGGTGAACTTTATGAATCCTCATCAGGTCATTCCTATAAGAAGCTAACCGATAAAGAAATGGAAAGCCGGGCTGCTTGGATAATCACATCCATTGGCTGAATATGGAAGACAAAGAAAATCAAAACATATCTTAGCTGCAACATTGGCAAAAATGAAGTCGAGATTGTGTAGGCTAGGCCTGTCAACGGTAACTTATTGGTCGGATATTGGCATTACCATATCCGAACCATTAACTATCGGATATATCCGATAACTATCCGATATCCGATCGGATAGACGTTTTGGCTACCGTATCCGTTACCGATAATGCTAACGGATATCGGATAATATCCGAACCAATAAGATTACTAAAAAAAATATTAAAAAGGGAATATAAAAAATCAGTTTTAGTAACTAGCACGTTTTATTCCACACTTATTTTTAGTAAAATTACCTCCAATTTTCTGGCCAGGTGTACATAATTTGATAATACCATTCTGTAACTACTAACTGGCCAGGGATTAGTTCTTTGGTGAAAAACTCAGTTTTTCTGAAACAATGCTAATTATAATAGAAAGTGAAGCAGACATCAGTAATATGGCTATCTAAATAGCATTGACAAGAGGCTTTAATATTACATGAGGTACTCCACAAATTTCAGAGTTCTGCAAGTAAGTTCTCGGATTCAAAATGCAACAGAAGTCAGAATATTTAGATTTTAGGGTTCCTCCTCTGGGCCAGGACGGGCTGCTCACTGCTGGGCTCATGGACTGGCTGAATCATTGAATTCCTGAAAGTCCAATATATTTTAAATTTATTGAAAAACTTAAATATTATTGGTTCGGATTTTATTGGTTCGGATATGGCACTTACCGTATCCGCATCCGATATCCGATAAATATCTGATAAGATATCCGAATCCGTATCCGTATCCGAAATTTCGGATATTTTCGGTTCGAATACGGATCGGATACGGATTTTCGGTCAACCATTGACAGGCCTAGTGTAGGCAATGGCAAAACTTTTCATGACAACTTAAATAGTCATTTATTGACTTATTAAGAACTTCCTTGGCATCTTTGAATTTATACAATGGTGAATCTTCTACATGAATCATTGAGGTATCAAACAAAATCAATAATGATCCCAATTTTTTTTCTCAAATCTTCGTGAATAGACATCACAAGGTCATGGTATATGTTGACTTCTTTAATTGCAGGAACAATAATGCTCCATTTTATTTCTATAGCCATTGTGTATATCTTCAAATTTAGAATGCTTTAAAGATCTGACATCTTGAGCTTTATAATCAGTTAATAAGAAGACTGAGGATACCAAGAAAGAAGCTCTATTGTCCGAATCTAAATGCATTCCAAATTCGAAGTTATGCACGATAGAAGTGAAATGAAATGTATTGTCCTGCAGCTAAAGAAGTAAACAGATACTATAACCTGATAATGTCTATTCACGAAGATTTAAAAAATATATGGGATCATTATTGGCTTCCTTTGATGCCTCAATGGATCATAGATTCACCATTATGTAAGCTCAGAAATGTCGAGGAAGCTTTAACAAGTTAAGATAGGACTTATCAAGTTATCCTGGAAAGATTCATTGCCTAAATAATCTTGATTTGATTTGTACAAGTGAGGCTGCTAAAATCTGTTTGGATTATCTTCGTTTTCATAACCTGCCAATGAGTGTGACTTCTCTTCAGAGGCTGCATTGCAGCCAATGAGTGTGATTTCTCTTCAAATGTATTGCAGTGTAAGATTTGAAGGAAGTGAAACATGCTATTGAAAATGGCTTAAATGAGGGTTAGTAGAGCTTTTAAATACTGAACTTGGCCATTTAGAGTTAATATAGCTGGGCTATATGATATGTCTTCCTAAAGTTGCTGTACTGTTGTAACTTCTAAATACATTTGGGTCTTGCCTCATTTTTGTAGAAAGAATTATTGTCACAGGTTAAAAGGTCGGGCGTCTCATAAAGATAATAAGTTATTTATCACATCTACAAGTTTCTATTTGACCAAAAGGAGTAGTTCGCTTGGAGGCATTAACCCCAAAATTACGGAAGGTAATTTTGGAATTATTTCGCTCCAAAAAGATGAATGTATTATTCACGACAAATGTCACTCAAGAGAGGCTTCACATTCCAGAATGTTATATATATATATATATATATATATATATATATATATATATATATATATATATCACTCAAGAGAGGCTGTTTGTGTGATATATATATATATATATATATATATATATATATATATATATATATATGACACAAACATTCTGGAATGTGAAGCCTCTCTTAAGTGAGAGAGAGAGAGAGGAATCCGGAAATGTTATGACATAGCAGGAGACTTGCTGCTATGACGTGTTTTCCAAATCTTTCGTAATTAACTTCCAAATAATATTTCCCTCTCTCCCTCAAACATTCTGACCTTTCTCCAATCCCTTCCTCTTTGACTTGCTTCCCCCTCCGCCCTCCGCTCCACCACGGTCTGGCCCTCTACCCTAAAGTACAGTGTAGCCTCCACTGCAGCTTGCCTCCTTAACTCCTTACCCATCAGCTCTGGCATCCTCTTCAGATCTGATCTCTCCTTCTGAGTTGAATACTTAATACTGATTACTGCTGTTGACAGATCCGACCTCCTTTTAAGTTGAATACTTATATTGATACTGCGCTCGCCGCTCGGCAAATGTTGTTGCAGTAACTTAGTTAACCCCTAGATTTCTGGTAACAACTGTGTCAAGTATCTCATTGGTGAAATGAACCCATTCATACTAGAATGATAGGTCACTATCATTTCCAAAATTCATGTCTACCAAGAGACAATAACAAGGAAAGTACTCATATAGAAACAATTCAGTAGAAGAGCGAACCAGTGAACATCCATGTCTTTCGAGAACTGAATTTGAAGCAACCACTGCCATTAAAAAGACTTGATGACGCCATTAGTATCACCTAAAATGCCGTCCATATATCCCATAGTGGCGGCATTCAGTTCTCCACTTCTTCCTCCATAACCCAACACGAACCACTTCAAATTTTTTTTACAAATTCGGCTACGTCTATGCAAATTTTCCTTCCAAGTCCCTACTTTTACAGGAGGGTGATGTAGCTCAGTTTCATTCGATCCAGGTGATTTTTCTAGAAAGGCCGAGCGGTAGCGAGGATGTGCGAGCGCATCGTGAGGATGGAGGAGGAGGAGAGATTTCATTGGCCACTGGAGGAGGAAGCTTAGTGGTGGTGCTTGGTGGATGAATACATTGATGGCTGATAACTGCGAAGAAGTTTGCGGTGAGGACCAACCTTGGTGCAGGCAGGAATGGCAACCAGGTAGGATGGAGGAATACCAAACAGGAAAAGAGGAGGAAAAAAATGGAAGCACATATGTTTTCCGGTTCTTGGTAGGTATCATATTGTAATAATTAAATATAAGACTAAGCGCAACTAATAATAATGCAGCCAACAACATAATGCCACCTGGTTTGTTACAGCAGGAAGTCTCCTGGCATGTCATAGTATTTCCCGATTCCTCATATATTTATATATATATATATATATATATATATATATATATATATATATATATATATATATATATATATATAAAGCCTCCAAGCTCAAGGGGCAAGGAGCCGGACGAGTTTAATCGCCGTAGGGAAGCATAATTTACGAGGAATTTCCACGACAGACCCGTGTTGGTTATGTGAAAATTCTTGTGGGGAGTTGGCGGGGCCACCTAGGCCGCTATGTTCGTAGATATGCTAGATCGCAACCACAGTTGCAGTGACCCTGTCAGGGCTGGATGACGTCGAGTGCGGGTTGTGAGAGAGTTGTAATAATTGTAAATGTAATTCACACACACACACACACACACAATGAACTCATTATCTAAAGCGCACATAATCTCGTCTAAATGTCTACCACACTAGCGACTGGGGGTGTACAAGGTCAACCAGATGTACAATTTTGACAACCAAATCGACCTAGTCAGTTATACAATTTGTACAACCGGAACCGACCGGAAGAACTCCCCTAACCGATCGGTTCGGTTAACCGACTAGACTCGTGGGTCACTTCTAACCGATGGACTAAAATCTCATGAAATAACTATATTACTATGACCAAATCAATTTAGCATGCCATTTAAACATAAAATTTTAAATTATGAATTATGATCTTTCTAAGCGTAAATTACACTCTACAAGATGTAACTATCCAACCTACCCAAAATCATCTCTTCCTTAATATACTACATATACTTATATAACTAACACAAATAAAATAATTTCTACCAAGTACGGTTAATTCAAGTTGAAAATCGTAAGCGGGCAATTTATAAAAAGTTTAAAAGTTCATAACTGAACCGACCCGATCCTTGAAAGGGTACCGACTATCAATTAACCGTATTTTCGGTTAATCATGAACACCCCTACTAGCGACTCATGAGATCAGTCACACTCACTATGAGTCAACATTGAGCGTGTCAGTCTTTTCCAATTAACGAATATTTCACTTAGTGAAATGATGAGTAAGAACATTTAAGAACAAAGCTTAACATAATATTTGGATCTTATTAGTGCAATCACATCACAACCCCATAATCCATCGGTTTTATTCTAGGAACTTCATCATATTGTTGCAAGCAGTATATAGATAAAACAATGAAGCAATCACGATGAATAATAAAATACATATTAATAATCTACATGTATATACATGAAGTGATATATGTAAAATTTGAACAAGTTCCGACTGGTTGCTCGTGCATATCACTATTAATAATTATGATAGCCACCTCGTTCACCGGTTCACATCCCATCCGATTTCACTTCTAATGGAGGCCTCCATAAATCCCTGTAAAGTGTTTAGACTCATCTTCATTGTTCTGTCATATTATTGCTGCCACTATTATTTCTACATTGTTTGCATTCATAAGAGTCATCCGTCCTAAATGTGAAGTTGCTATCTTATCTATCAAATAGTTGCTTACGAAATTTGATTATCATCTTGTAATTCAAGGCTTTTGCACTGTTTTTACTTTTTCTATACATTATTTTATGAACCTTTTGTTAATAACAAACGATTTGCGCTATTTGGCCATAGCTGTATTTCTTTCTGTGAATTGTTTATTATCTCTTTGATATATTTTGTTACATGCAATAATTTGACGTTAGACATCTTAAGCTGTTTGATAGTTAAAATATGTCATTTAGCGTATCTGCTTGTTCAACTGCTGTCATTAACAAGCACTAAAGGCTGGGAAATTCAAAAGATTTAGGAGCATAGAGACTAAGCAAACCTGCAATTATATCTTGTAAAGTGCGATTATTGTGGAAAACATAAGTCAGAAATATTAGGCATAAACAATCTATATGTTTTTTTTTGGAACCAGGTAAATTATTTCTGGAATCGCTCCCACAGGGATTCGAACTCTGGACCAATCGGGCCGCATGCATCTCTCTTAACCACTAGGCTAGAGGTCATTTTCTAAACAATCTATATGTTATTTATATATTTTTCACAAATAGGAAACACGCAGGTAGAAATGGTCTGCATAACCGCCTAGCCTACCTGGCAATTAGAGGTCCTAGCCTCTTTGGAGACATCTGCTTTGACAATCTTGATTCTCCCAACCTATTGAATAGCAAATTTTTGTGTCCCATATTAAAAGCAAGGTTCCTTCTTATGAGTATCGGTATCAGTGGTCTCGAATCAGAATCACACAAGTCTCTTGGCTTCAGAAAGACAAATAACAAGAAATTGGTTTTAAAACTAGAAAAATTTATGCTACATTTAGGCATGATCCTTTGGTTCCCATTAGTTTGTAATTGAATACCACTTAGGACTGTTGAATACCACTTAGTAATATTAAGATGTATGAATGTTATGAATTTACAACATTGACAAATGGTAATGGTTACCTTGTGTCGATAAACAATTTTATTGACACACCGTAGGATATTGATCTTCGACAGGGTCTAATCATTGCATCAACATAATTCGTCATACTTCTCTCTTTTTTTCTGAAAAAACTCTTTGCTGATTAAACAGAGAAAGAGAACCACAATTTTGGTAACTTATTATGATCACACAATACTGCAGCACTTGTACACCTCAACTTTGTGATTTGCGCCAAACAACAATGTCCTCAATCTGACCCTCTTGACGAGTGACTAACCCCTAGATAACAAAGTGGGCAGATCCGGATCGATTTTTTTTTAAGGAAAAAAACCCTCTATTAATCTCGTTCATGTTACGTGCCCATTCCATAGCAGCTCAAGTTCAGTTGCTATTGCCAGTCAGCAACCAGCTCAGCAACCGCAGGGACCAATCAGAGTCCACCAGTGACCACAAGTGCCACCTCATCATAGGAAAGTATCAGGTGAAGCAGCATCTATAAATAAGAATGTAAAAGAGAGAGGAGTATGAGAAGAATGGTATTGTTGTTCTACTTTACATTTAGTTGTTTCATTTTTTTTTTGAATTCTACTGTACTCGTTTTCCCTGCCTCTTCGATAATTCAAATAACAGTGATGTTCTTCCCCAATTCTTCTTCAATTTGACCTCAAATTACTTCACATATGCTCCAAATAACAGTCAAGGTTATTTTGGAACCCATCAGTTCCTTAACAAATAAATAACTTGCATGGTTGATCTATTATCTATCAGAAATTTTTAAATATTCACAGAGGACAAGAAGCATGCAGATCATGCCATCAAGGGATTTGCTTGCTTTCGGAAGAACAGAAATTACTACTACTAGTATTGAGTTCAACTTCGCGATGGTAGCAGCAGCAACATTAACCATAAAAATAATGGGACCATGGCACCAATTTATCACATCAAAAGTTTTAGCTCAAATCTAGACAAGAAGGAAAGAAAAAAAAAAAACCTAGAGAGTGCGTCGCATAATTAATTAATTAATTAAGAAGAAATAACCTCCGAGACCGATATTGACGGCGAAGACGAGGGGGAAAAGCCCACGGAGGAGCCTTACTTTTCCTGCAGATGGAGGAGTACTAGTAGGAGTAGAAGAAGAAGTAATAGCCATTACTGAACGAGTCAAGCTACTGCCTTTACTGAGCTCAATCAAACCCTAGATTAAAAAAATAATAATAATATTTTTTTTTTTCCTTATTTCTTCGCTCCAAGGGGGCTCGAATCCGTGCCACTACGCCGGGGTGCTTCACCGTTACCAACGGACTACGGCCACGGGACAAAAATAATTTATATCTCAAAAAAACGCCAAGTAAAATTTGAATACCACACACAGACCACCGCCACCCTACCGACTGGAATGTTTTTTTTCCTCTATAATTTGTCCAAATGCATGAGGAATCACGCATGTCATGCTCCAAATTTTTGTAACACCCAGTTTTCCAGATGAGGATATTTTTAAAATTTTATAATTATTATTTATTGATATTTATTTCACATGGTGATTTTTGGTGATTTTTAATTATTTTTAAACTATTTAAAAACTGGTTTAAGTCATGACTTGTGATTTTGATGTGCTGCTAGTGAAACCTGAGAGACTGCATGACCTAGAGCCTAACCATGTTATTAGGATGACTTAATTATCATTTTTAGCCTAGGGATAATTTGGTCATTTTGACTTATTTGAATTATTTGGTGATTTGTTGAATTGGTGAATTCTAGGTTGACTTGACTTGTTGAGACCTAGTGAACTAGCCTAGAAGCTAACCCTAGCCATGGTGACCCTAGTCTAACTTAGGTTAACCTACTTTTAGTCATTAGGAACTAATTTTAGAGTGAGGGGATTGGTTTAGTGAATTTAAGTCATGGTTTAAGGTTTCATGAAATGGCTTATGACTTCATGACTTGGTTAACCATAACTTAAGTCCATGGGCCAATTTAGGAAACCCTAACCCAAATTTCTTACTAAATGACCAGCCATAGGGATCCCCACCCTATATAAACACTTATTCGCTAGGGCTTGCCTCTTTCTTTATTCATTTCAACATTGGAAAAAGAAAGGTATTTGTCCCTCTTCCAAAAATCTCCATAAATCTATTTTAATTCCTTTTTAATCCTAGTTTCTTGCATTAGAACCTAATTTCCTTCTATTTTCTGAATGTGGAATTTAATCCCAGCTTTGGGACAATTTGGAGCTTTTGGCATCAAGAGGAGGAATCCCCCATTTGAAGCTTTTCTAAGCTTTTTGCACACATAGGTAAAATCCTTTAAATTGATTTAAATTTTGGTTTTCTTTGCATGTAAGGCTAGATCTATGAGGCCCCTAGGTGTCCCTGAAATTTGGGTGGATTTCGTGTCCGTTTGGTGCCCGTATCGGACACGTGTCGTATTGTTTTGTAGGTGTTTGATTAAATGCCTCTAAGGAATTTATTTTCGATTTTTGTAAATCTAATCAAATGAATTTATAGATCTATATATGTACATCAACTTTGGTGAAGACTGATTTAATTTTCGTGTCGATTTCGTGTCGAAATGGGGTGCGGACACGCTGCACGACACGCGTGTGCGCTGTCCTGCTACCCGTGTCCTGTTTCTCGCTGGACACAGCGTTTCGACACGCGAAACTTGGTGTGGAGATTGGGGCAGTGACTGACAAGTCACTCCCCAAGTTTCATGATACCTCGTTTCGTGTCGGACACGAAAACGAGGCCACACGGGTTTTGCACGGGGCTGAACACGCGAATTTGGGGGTTCTAACACGGGCTTCGTGTCCCTCATGGACACGTCGTGGTGACGTGTCAGGGACACGAACACGCAACCCTACTTGGGGCGAACACGTGGGCACGATCATGAGTCGTGTCGTGCCCTGTGTCGCGTGCGTGGCCGTGTCCTCACTGCACGAGGCCTGGCTTTGCATACTTTTCTGAAAATTGCATACTAATGTTTTGGACACGTTCGTGTCCAATTGCACGGACACGAACACCTTGTGAGACACGTGCACACTAGACACAATGTGTACCAACCATGAACTTGTGTATTAACATGTTTTCTTTGAATTCGAATTGGGTTTCATATGTCCTGATACACTATGTACTGTTCAAGAAATTCTGAAAACTAATATCTAAACTTAAGTTGATTTCGATGTTTAATTGCTAGGATAAATTTAATTACATGTGTACTAGATACTGCTAGATTTGGTTTTCATGTTAGAATAGGATTTTCACTTGAGAACATGGAATTTTGAATATGGGGTGGACTGATACATGCTTGTTTTGGAAATCTGAATTGGTTTTCCAGTGTAAACTGATTTTATTTAATATCAACTTGCTATATTTGACTCATACTTGTGTATTAGTTAATACTAGGTAGGATTAGCATGTTA
Organism: Iris pallida; assembly: GCA_029216955.1. Taxonomy (NCBI): domain Eukaryota; kingdom Viridiplantae; phylum Streptophyta; class Magnoliopsida; order Asparagales; family Iridaceae; genus Iris; species Iris pallida. The sequence goes on along the minus strand of JANAVB010036618.1, from coordinate 2,353,485 downwards.
GATCAGGTTGGGTTGATAGCACTGTTTCCTATTTGAACTGGGATGTTGGGATTCGAATTTTGGTTTGATTAATGACTGCCATTTCCTGAGATAACTCAGGTATTTAAATATGTGCAAGACATGTATTGGTAAACATTTGATATAATGCAAACATGATTTCACGCACACACTGTACTGCCACACATTCCCTAATCAATTCACTGATTAGCCAAACCTATTCCCTGTTTTTCCAATTCACATTGACACTCCATTTAGCTATGGCAATGTGACACCCTATGCACATCATTGATTTCACATACACACACTCACACACATTAATTCCTGATGACACTATCGATTCACTGATTCACTCGACACATTGCACTCTCTTACACACACACACACTGAGACACATGACCACACTTGGTCTTAACTGTTACACACCAGTACACACACACAGGCATTACTTGCCAACTTCATGTATGACCCACACACATCTTCACACATTGTTGGTTATTTAAGCTTGAGATTTGTTTGATGTTTGAAAACTAAGTTTTGGATGGATTTGGGTTTTACCTTGATTCTCAGGTTTCATAGAAGTTGTTTGGGTTGCATAATAGTGTTTCTCAGGTTTTGGCATTCCCAGTTGGAGTGGTTAGGAAGACTTGAACCCAGCCTCATTCATATTTTGTATCAGAATTTTGGTAAGGAGAGAGTCCCTGACCAGGTGGGTTTGTATCCTAGGCTTAGGCAGTAGCAGTAGAAGGGGACAGTGAGCAGTAGGAGCAGTGGTTGCATTTCATTGCATTGCAGCAGCTTTGGCTTGGCCTGGTTGCATTGCATTGAAGCAGCAGGCCATAGCAGCAGTTAGGAGCTTGGTCACTGTCCAGAATAGCATGTATCAGAGGGAGGCTAAGAGGAATGCTTGAATGGTTCACATTCACATAAAAACTGTTCAGTCCAGTTTATATGGATTGTTTCATCCTTTGATGTTCAGTCATTCACATAGTTATTTTTAGCCTTATATATGTATTAGATGTTGTGAGGGTGATATGAGTTTAAGAGGTAAATGTAGGCAATGGCTATATTAGTAGATGGTGTTCATGGATACCAAGGTTATCCTACATCTTGGGTATTAGTATTAGTTAGCTAGTCTAGCTGGATTTGACTTGTACTAGCCAGTTGATATATGATATCAGGCAGGTTGGCAGCCTTGTTTTTGGCTTGGCATGAGTATAAGGGTTAGCCTTGTGTGGATTTCAGTCTGCATTATAAGGGAATTTCTTCCTTGTATTAGTTTTCATCTATCCAAGTTCAGTCCATACTAAACCTTAGTGTCCTTCCCCTCATCTAGTCCAGTCTTCCCTTTTCTGGATATCTTAGGTATATTCATAGTATGTAGGAAATGCCTAGTAGTAGAGGGTTGTTATATACCCTATAGGGTTATGAATTATAAAGTTAGATGTAGAGTTTGGATAGATACATATAGTTATATTCATGTATTTAACTTGTAGATATACAACTAGGATGTATGTGTTTATATTATATGTATATGGGGTAAGTTAGCTAAATTCATATGGTGGCTTATAGTTGAGTCTGTAGGCCTCAAAAATGAAAATCACGCTGAGTTGATCAGGACAAAGTCTAAAAGTCACGCTGAGTTGATCAAAACAATGTTTAAAAGTTACGCTGGGTACCAGACTATTTCCTCAAATATACGCAGAGACAGCTCATCATTTGTCAGAGTGTCATTATGACTGACAGCACGACAGTCAAGGAATGTCTCCTCGTATGCCACGTATGCACGGAACTCGAGAGATCACAGCCGACTATTGCGTAACTTTCGAAATCTTCAACAAGACTCAGCCTTCATCAAGTTGGCGTACCAAAGGAGCTTATTGTCATTTAATACGACTGACAAGGCAATCAATGTCAGAGATTTTGTGTCAGTCGAGGCACGTCGAATCAAGACAGCTGGCAGTTCTGACTCAAGTCTGCGTGTATTTTGAACTTCTATGTTCCTTCCTCAAGCTTGCGTGAATTCTGAGCTTTCTGCTTCCAGTTAGCGTGTATTCTGAAGCCTTCTATCCAAAGTCTGCGTGGATTTCGTCCTCAACAAGGCTGCATGGATTTCGTCCTCAAAAAGCCTGCATGGATTTCATCAAATTGGAGTACGTGGCAGCCATGCCACCGATCTCTCACCTGCGTGTCCTGTAACTTGCACACGACTCATGCACGATTGCCATGTATCCAACAGTTACAGGCCACGTCCAGTAACTGCTCATAACCTTGCATATGTTAAATCCTGCATGATTTTCAACTATGCACAGGTTGTGAAGACAGTTATCTTTTCAGTTATTTTTGACTCTATAAATAGAGTTCTTTTCTCATTCATTGTACAGATACACAGATATCTAAATTGCTGTTGAATTTTTGAGAGCTTTTCTTCTTCGCATCGTCTAAGGAATAAAGCGATCGTCTTCTAGATCGGATTCCTACAGTTGTATTTTTCCAGAAACACAATAAATAAAGAGAATTTATTTATGGAAAACAAATTGGCGACTCTGCTGGGGAAAACCATCTCCTCTTATGAGATGGCAACAACTCAATGCGACACTTCGTCAGTCGGCTCGACGAAGAAGGTGATATCGATTCAATTCGATCAATTCGCCTACGAAGAAATGCAGCGGGCTAAGGGTGGCAAGCCCACTTCAGCCTCCATCACCACTGCCAAGTCGAAAAGACGATCTGTCACCCTCACTTTTTCCAGTTAGGGGTAAAATGGTAATTTTCCATTTTATATTATTTTTGGAAATTTTATTTCATGAATATTATTATTTAATTATTATAGGAGTCGGGTTCGAATTTCATCGCATTCCGAGTTAATTCGGGACCCCGGTGAATTTCGACTTGAGCTGTAATTAGCCTGTTAGCTAACCATGGCCCACCACACTAAAAATTAGGGTTTAAGAGTTTGGACTAGTTCCCCATGAGTAATTTAGTTTAATTATGATTTTTATTTATTTTTAGCAACTTCCTAAACCTAATTTGGAATTTATTTAATATTAGGCTTAGGGAGGGGCAAACTTGTAATTTACAAGTGCCCCTCACCCATGGCAAGCATGGCCGGCCACCTATAGGCAGCCACCCCCCCCCCCCCCCTCACTTCCTTCACCACTAAGTTAAACACTCACTCTCTCTCTTCCATTTCATTTCTTCCCAAGCTTCTTCTTCTTCCTTCAAACCTACATCTAGGTATGTGTATATTTCTCCATTAAATTCTCTTTTGCATGTAGCTCTTCCACATTTATTGGAGGTATGACCATTCTCTTCCATTTGCCCACTAATTTGTAGACTTTTCCTAGAAAAATAGGTTAAGGATTTATTAGGATTAATCTTTTTGAGAGTGGTATATATATATATATATATACATATATATATATATATATACATGTGTATTTATGTGTGTATATTTTTTTATGTATTTGTGTGTGTTGTGTTGACTGTAAGTATGCGTGTGTGTGTGAGTGTCCAGATATGTATAGATATATATATATATATATGTGTGTATTTGTAAATAGGAAATAGGAAGGAGAATAGGAAGGAGAATGGGAAGGAGAATGAGGAAGGAGAATAGGAAATAGGAAGGAGAATAGGAAGGAGAATGGGAAGGAGAATGAGGAAGGAGAATAGGAAATAGGAAGGAGAATGAGAAGAATGGGAAGGAGAATGAGGAAGGAGAATAGAAAATAGGAAGGAGAATGAGAAGAATGGGAAGGAGAATGAGGAAGGAGAATAGGAAATAGGAAGGAGAATAGGAAGGAGAATGGGAAGGAGAATGAGGAAGGAGAATAGGAAATAGGAAGGAGAATGAGAAGAATGGGAAGGAGAATGGGAAGGAGAATGAGGAAGGAGAATAGGAAATAGGAAGCAGAATGAGAAGAATGGGAAGGAGAATGAGGAAGGAGAATAGGAAATAGGAAGGAGAATGAGAAGAATGGGAAGGAGAATGAGGAAGGAGAATAGAAAATAGGAAGGAGAATGAGAAGAATGGGAAGGAGAATGAGGAAGGAGAATAGAAAATAGGAAGGAGAATGAGAAGAATGGGAAGGAGAATGAGGAAGGAGAATAGAAAATAGGAAGGAGAATGAGAAGAATGAGAAGAATGGGAAGGAGAATGAGGAAGGAGAATAGAAAATAGGAAGGAGAATGAGAAGAATAGAAAGGAGAATGAGAAGGAGAATAGGAAGGAGAATAGGAAGGAGAATGAGAAGGAGAATGAGGAGGAGAATAGGAGTTTGAGAATGAATCGGAGTTCGGGTAGTCGGATTGACTTGAAACTTGGGTGGCATGTTGGGTACACCCCACAAATGTCATATCTGAGCCGATTTTTGGCTCGGTTGACCCAGAGTTGACTTTTTACCCAAAAGTCAACCGTGAGTCAACACTTTGTCTAGATTTCATCAAATCCAAACTAGAGTTGACCAGTTGACCAAAAGTCAACTGTTGGTCAACATTTGACCAGTTTGACCTAGGGTTGACCATAGTTGACCTAGGGTTGACCAGAGTTGACCAGTTGACCAAAAGTCAACTGTAGGCCAACTCTTGATCCCGTTTGACTTTCTTTGACTTGTTTTGACCCGTGATGCCTGGTATGACCTAGGATTGACTTGGTTAGGCTTAGATTGACTTGATATAACTTGATTTGACCTAGATTGACTTGACAGGACTTAGTGTGACTCAGAGAGACCTAGTTTGACCTAGATTGCATATCATTCATTGTAAATCATTCCTAAACTTGTTTAAACCTAAATTAACTTACAGTATCTCATATTTAGGTCTTCTGATACCGCTCTGAGCATTGATATACCATACAGCTCAGGACAGCAGGCGAGTACATTCACTGATAGTTTTCATTGTCTTGATATTTGCTATATCCGATTCAGTCGTAGTGTCTTACTTGATTCTCAGACACGATAGTGCACGGACTAGTATTGTCGGATTCCTGTCATGAGATGTCATTCCTGGATTTCTTGGGATACTGGTACTTGCTTAGTCTTGATTCTTGTACTTGTATTGACGCCGATTCCTGAAGAGGACTTGCTCCCCTCTTAGGGAATCCCGCGTCATGACGTGCTATGTCCGGATCCGTATACTATTCGGGGAATGGGGAATATTATAGATAGTGTGATCAATGCCCTCTTGAGTTACTACTTGAACCATAGTTATACCCTCACCTCACGATGGGTATAGCCTGACCTGTGCTACTACTTGCTCCATAGCTTACCATCCCGGCCGGGCCGAGTCCACGTACTTGTAGCCGGTCGGCTGGAAGCCTGATGCTTGACCCATACCGATCACATTAGGCTATAATATTCGAGGCACATTTTATATTTACTTTTCCTGTCATATATCCTGTTCTGTCTATATTCAGTACTTTCTCACCATGCATGATATACAGTTACTCACATGCTCTACCTGCCTTTATACTGTACTATGATTGAGACTAAGTCCTGTTTGAAAGAAGGGTTACAACCCCGGTCCTTGTTTGGTTTAAGGGTTGTAACTCGGCTTTCGAATGGTTCCCAAGTCGCCTATATCTTTGTCTTGTACTTCATTACACTGTCTCTTATAGAACTTGTCAATTCACATGGAACTGCTGTTAGTGTTTGTACTTGCTCATTTTCCTGACAGGATACCGTTATGATATTTTACAGATGTTTCTGAGACAGATGGAGACTCAGGCCAGGGCAGTGGCCTGATAGATTGGCCACTAGATTTTATACTCCCTGAGTAGTTAGCACTTGTTAGGCTTGACTGGACTGCGATCCAGCTTTAGATTTTAGAATGTAGTATTATATATTATTCTGTGATGTTACGTTTAGTTTTGGACTTGTGTGGATCTCGAACTTATTTCTTGCTTCATCTATCATATTTCCTTTCCATGCTATCTACCTTAGTTTTACATTTGTGATTGAGACTGTATTGTTATGTCACCTCCATTCGGAGTGTATATACTGTACAGGTACCTTTATCTGTTTAGTTGTAGTATTCTAGATGACCTAGACAGCGTTCTACCGCCGATGCTGCGGCGTAGGCTGGACGTACCCACTTCTCGTGCCCCTAATCAGGGTGCGGGTCGTGACACGTTTTTGTGGTGGCCCACGCAGGTCGAGTTTATGTAGTGGTATTCGAACTTGAGTACCACTACAGCCTGCAGTAGGAATAGGATATATTTTGAAGTTACTCAATCACATTTTAGGAAAACTCTGATCTTTTGATTACCATGACAAATTCTTTTGCATTGAATTTAATTGTCCGTCTTTGATATTCCTATCATGTGCCATATTGATCTCTTGGGTTCAATTCATCTTCAGGATGACAGTCACTCGTTCTCAAGCAGCGGGTTCTAGCGCAGTTCCAGAGAGGTTAGATCAGGGAGGTCTTCCACCCCCGACTACGGGACCGACAGTCGAGAGTGCAGTAGCATCAGTTCCTGCCCTTCAGGCAGGAGTAGCAGCGGCAGTTCCCGGAGGTCTTCCACCTCCAGTTGGGGGAGCAGCCCCATCAGTTCCTGCCCTACCGGCGGGAGCACCAGCAGCGACGGCTTCAGGAGGTCTTCCACCTCCACCAGCGGGACCGTCTATGGTCATTCCAGACATTCTTCCACCGCCGCCTCAGCTACCGACAGACACCCAAGGGATGATGGCCCTCCTGCAGCAGATGTTGCAGACGCAAAGGGTTCAGGCAGAGGCGCAGCACCGCCAGACAGAGATGTTTCGACAAAGCATGGAGAACTCCCATCAGCTGGCGATGGCAGCACTTGAGAGGGTTGTACCGAGTACAGTTCAGGGTATCCCAGTTCAGCACCAGGGACCAGGCCAGAGGCAGGCTACTCGGTGCGCTTTCTGCAGGAGGCCAGGGCACACTAGAGAGGCTTGTAGGAAGAGGTTAGGTGTCTGCCTATACTGTGGGGCGTCCGATCACCAGCTGAAGGATTGCCACGCTAGTGGAATCCGAAGAGACCGGGACGGAGTACATCGGGCACCAGCACGTGACGAACAGCAGCAGGGTCAGGGCAAGAGACAGGCCGTCCAGTGTGCTTTTTGCAAGAAGATGGGGCACACCCGAGATGTTTGTAGGATGAAGCTGGGAGTTTGTTTATTTTGTGGAGCTCCAGACCACCAGATGAAGAACTGTGCACCCCGTGCAGCCGGACAGGCAGGCCGGGACAGAGTGTGGCAGGCTAGCGGAGGCCACCAGGGGCGAGCTTTCGCCATGACAGTTGAGCCCACTCAGGCAGTAGCAGAGCAGATAGCAGGTTCCAATCTTTCGATCTCCTTTCCGCATTTGCCTTCTTATAAACAGTCTTGAAATTCGATTCCATATGTTCCTTGATCGTTTGATAAAATTTTTGTCCCTATGATGTGATATTTTCTGAGATAAGTCGTATGGGCTAGGTCACCTCGATTATGAGATTTTAGAATCCTCTAGGGTCATGCTAGAAGGCAGAGTGAGGACATATAGTCGGACTATGGACGTATTCCTAGGGTGTGGGAATTTAAGGTTTTCGCTGCCAAGCTAGCGGCAATGCGAAAATTTTAAATACCATAATTCTAGAGGTATGTACCGTAGCTGAGGACTCTGTGATTATCGTAGCCTTGCTCACTGGCATGACGGAGATTCTGAGTATCATGATTATTGGACAGATGCATACGATTATCAAATTGCATGAATTTTCTGTGTTGCTTCGTTTTAAGTTTTTGGATGATTCTTTTAAGGTGGATAGACTTATATTTGAGAGTAATTTTAAATTTTATAATTTTAGTCATTTAATTCATGTTTTGATTTTTGAGATTTTAAATCATTTTAAATTTTAAGCCATGATTTGTGATTTTAATGATTTGCTAGTGAAACCTTAGAGACTGTTTGACCTAGAGCCTAACCATGTGATAGGATGTTTTCAGTATCATTTCTGGCCTAAGAGTATTTTGGTCATTGGACCTCTTTGATTTATTTTGATATTTTGCATTGATTTGGCTTTTGATAGGTGAGATTTTGTGATGGTTTCGTGTCCGTGTCGGACACGTAACAGTTTTTTTTTTTTTTTTATTTGCAAGTGTTGTTGTGTCTTAAGAGATTTTTTTTATTTTGCTGAAATTTTTGGAGGTATTCGTGAGGGATTGTTTTCTGCATGTGTTTTTCTGTGATTGCTTTGTTTTAATTTCGAGGACGAAATTTTTTTAAGGTGGATAGACTTGTCACCCTCACTTTTTCCAGTTAGGGGTAAAATGGTAATTTTCCATTTTATATTATTTTTGGAAATTTTATTTCATGAATATTATTATTTAATTATTATAGGAGTCGGGTTCGAATTTCATCGCATTCCGAGTTAATTCGGGACCCCGGTGAATTTCGACTTGAGCTGTAATTAGCCTGTTAGCTAACCATGGCCCACCACACTAAAAATTAGGGTTTAAGAGTTTGGACTAGTTCCCCATGAGTAATTTAGTTTAATTATGATTTTTATTTATTTTTAGCAACTTCCTAAACCTAATTTGGAATTTATTTAATATTAGGCTTAGGGAGGGGCAAACTTGTAATTTACAAGTGCCCCTCACCCATGGCAAGCATGGCCGGCCACCTATAGGCAGCCACCCCCCCCCCCCCCCTCACTTCCTTCACCACTAAGTTAAACACTCACTCTCTCTCTTCCATTTCATTTCTTCCCAAGCTTCTTCTTCTTCCTTCAAACCTACATCTAGGTATGTGTATATTTCTCCATTAAATTCTCTTTTGCATGTAGCTCTTCCACATTTATTGGAGGTATGACCATTCTCTTCCATTTGCCCACTAATTTGTAGACTTTTCCTAGAAAAATAGGTTAAGGATTTATTAGGATTAATCTTTTTGAGAGTGGTATATATATATATATATACATATATATATATATACATGTGTATTTATGTGTGTATATTTTTTTATGTATTTGTGTGTGTTGTGTTGACTGTAAGTATGCGTGTGTGTGTGAGTGTCCAGATATGTATAGATATATATATATATATATGTGTGTATTTGTAAATAGGAAATAGGAAGGAGAATAGGAAGGAGAATGGGAAGGAGAATGAGGAAGGAGAATAGGAAATAGGAAGGAGAATAGGAAGGAGAATGGGAAGGAGAATGAGGAAGGAGAATAGGAAATAGGAAGGAGAATGAGAAGAATGGGAAGGAGAATGAGGAAGGAGAATAGAAAATAGGAAGGAGAATGAGAAGAATGGGAAGGAGAATGAGGAAGGAGAATAGGAAATAGGAAGGAGAATAGGAAGGAGAATGGGAAGGAGAATGAGGAAGGAGAATAGGAAATAGGAAGGAGAATGAGAAGAATGGGAAGGAGAATGGGAAGGAGAATGAGGAAGGAGAATAGGAAATAGGAAGCAGAATGAGAAGAATGGGAAGGAGAATGAGGAAGGAGAATAGGAAATAGGAAGGAGAATGAGAAGAATGGGAAGGAGAATGAGGAAGGAGAATAGAAAATAGGAAGGAGAATGAGAAGAATGGGAAGGAGAATGAGGAAGGAGAATAGAAAATAGGAAGGAGAATGAGAAGAATGGGAAGGAGAATGAGGAAGGAGAATAGAAAATAGGAAGGAGAATGAGAAGAATGAGAAGAATGGGAAGGAGAATGAGGAAGGAGAATAGAAAATAGGAAGGAGAATGAGAAGAATAGAAAGGAGAATGAGAAGGAGAATAGGAAGGAGAATAGGAAGGAGAATGAGAAGGAGAATGAGAAGGAGAATGAGGAGGAGAATAGGAGTTTGAGAATGAATCGGAGTTCGGGTAGTCGGATTGACTTGAAACTTGGGTGGCATGTTGGGTACACCCCACAAATGTCATATCTGAGCCGATTTTTGGCTCGGTTGACCCAGAGTTGACTTTTTACCCAAAAGTCAACCGTGAGTCAACACTTTGTCTAGATTTCATCAAATCCAAACTAGAGTTGACCAGTTGACCAAAAGTCAACTGTTGGTCAACATTTGACCAGTTTGACCTAGGGTTGACCATAGTTGACCTAGGGTTGACCAGAGTTGACCAGTTGACCAAAAGTCAACTGTAGGCCAACTCTTGATCCCGTTTGACTTTCTTTGACTTGTTTTGACCCGTGATGCCTGGTATGACCTAGGATTGACTTGGTTAGGCTTAGATTGACTTGATATAACTTGATTTGACCTAGATTGACTTGACAGGACTTAGTGTGACTCAGAGAGACCTAGTTTGACCTAGATTGCATATCATTCATTGTAAATCATTCCTAAACTTGTTTAAACCTAAATTAACTTACAGTATCTCATATTTAGGTCTTCTGATACCGCTCTGAGCATTGATATACCATACAGCTCAGGACAGCAGGCGAGTACATTCACTGATAGTTTTCATTGTCTTGATATTTGCTATATCCGATTCAGTCGTAGTGTCTTACTTGATTCTCAGACACGATAGTGCACGGACTAGTATTGTCGGATTCCTGTCATGAGATGTCATTCCTGGATTTCTTGGGATACTGGTACTTGCTTAGTCTTGATTCTTGTACTTGTATTGACGCCGATTCCTGAAGAGGACTTGCTCCCCTCTTAGGGAATCCCGCGTCATGACGTGCTATGTCCGGATCCGTATACTATTCGGGGAATGGGGAATATTATAGATAGTGTGATCAATGCCCTCTTGAGTTACTACTTGAACCATAGTTATACCCTCACCTCACGATGGGTATAGCCTGACCTGTGCTACTACTTGCTCCATAGCTTACCATCCCGGCCGGGCCGAGTCCACGTACTTGTAGCCGGTCGGCTGGAAGCCTGATGCTTGACCCATACCGATCACATTAGGCTATAATATTCGAGGCACATTTTATATTTACTTTTCCTGTCATATATCCTGTTCTGTCTATATTCAGTACTTTCTCACCATGCATGATATACAGTTACTCACATGCTCTACCTGCCTTTATACTGTACTATGATTGAGACTAAGTCCTGTTTGAAAGAAGGGTTACAACCCCGGTCCTTGTTTGGTTTAAGGGTTGTAACTCGGCTTTCGAATGGTTCCCAAGTCGCCTATATCTTTGTCTTGTACTTCATTACACTGTCTCTTATAGAACTTGTCAATTCACATGGAACTGCTGTTAGTGTTTGTACTTGCTCATTTTCCTGACAGGATACCGTTATGATATTTTACAGATGTTTCTGAGACAGATGGAGACTCAGGCCAGGGCAGTGGCCTGATAGATTGGCCACTAGATTTTATACTCCCTGAGTAGTTAGCACTTGTTAGGCTTGACTGGACTGCGATCCAGCTTTAGATTTTAGAATATAGTATTATATATTATTCTGTGATGTTACGTTTAGTTTTGGACTTGTGTGGATCTCGAACTTATTTCTTGCTTCATCTATCATATTTCCTTTCCATGCTATCTACCTTAGTTTTACATTTGTGATTGAGACTGTATTGTTATGTCACCTCCATTCGGAGTGTATATACTGTACAGGTACCTTTATCTGTTTAGTTGTAGTATTCTAGATGACCTAGACAGCGTTCTACCGCCGATGCTGCGGCGTAGGCTGGACGTACCCACTTCTCGTGCCCCTAATCAGGGTGCGGGTCGTGACACGATCTGTCTACTCCCTAAGAATCTATTGGCAACCAATGGTGAAGTTTCTGCCACAGTGTCTACTCCTAACACTGGCAAAGACTCTACTGCAAGCACGCACGCTCTTGTGTGCTCGAAGACGACAGCAGTCAAAAGTCACGCTGGCAGCACTGGCTCCTTAGCCAAGACTGTTCCAATGTGCAATCTCAAAGTCAAAAGTTACGCTGGCAGCGCTGGCTCCTTAGTCAAGCCTGTTCCAGCGTGCAATCTCAAAGTCAATAGTCACGCTGACAGCACTGGCTCCTTAGCCAAATCTGTTTCAGCGTGTATTTCTAAATTCAAAGTCACGCTAACAGCACTGGTTCTTTAATCAAGCCTGTTTTAGCGTGTATTCCGCATACGTCATCCAATAAGTCAATTCTCTCTGACTCAGTGTGCGTACCAAAATTTGGCTCTTTAGCCAAGACTTTATACGCTGACAATACTGGCTCCTTAGCCAAATTGTCACCAGCATATTCTAAGAAGAATAGCTCTTTAGCTATCTCTTCTTTTTTGCCAAATTCTACTAGAACTGGGGGTGGTCTTGCTAGAACTCCTCCACAAATGGTTCACAAAGTCCCTTCGAAAAGAAATAACTCTTTAGTTGTTTCTTCTGCTCCTGTAGTATTTACTTCAGGAACAGCTTTTACTGACAGTTTTGTTAGTCAAAGAAAAGGAGATGGTCTTTTGACTACTCTTCCTTCTGGACATTCTATGTCTCAAAACTTGAATAAGTCTAAGAAGAAACATTTCTTAATGTCTTCTTCTACGACTTCTTCGAATTGGGCACAGAATTTGTCTATAAAAGAGGGTCTGTTACCAACTCCTAATCAAGGGGATGGTTCAACTCTTCCTTCTCTGCAAATATCCAGATCAATGGAAGGAAAAATCTAAGTTTCAAAAACCAATGTGTTATCTCCGACTGATCTAAGAGCAAAACTTAATCAAACCCGTTTAGGAAGCACTTCTGGTGTCAAAAAACCATACAATCGGAAACAAAAGCAAAAAATCCAGATACAGAGTATGCTAGAAATTATGTGGCTCAGATTAATCACTCTCTATATAATCAAGAGCCATCAAGACCCAAGAACCAGAAATATATTCCTAAAATTACACAAAGAATGTTCTCTGATGTACCTCAATCTTCACAGACAGATTTACGAGAACACCTTCAACAGAAGAGAAGGAATAATTCTGTGTCAATGGATCATGACCATGCTGAATGTGACTTCCAGCCAAGAGTCATAATTCAATGCAGATGTCAATCAATGAATCATGACCATGCTCATCATGAATGTGACTTCCAACCGAGAGTCATAATGCAATACAGATGTCAAACTAAATGACAATCTGTCTTCAATCGGATTCAGTGTGAACCTATGTCTGATGAAGATGAACCTCTGTTTGCTTCTGTCAACATGACCTCTCGGGATACTGGGGGTAGAACTGATAGTCCAGATGGAGTATATAGAGGCACCAGATCAAGAGTCATGGCTTCTAATCAAAGAACTTCGGTTCCTAAAGATTATTCTGAATTTCTAGGAGAATCTAACTTCCCACCTCTTCTTACTGGGGGTAATTCTCCTACAAATGACTTTGATACACAAAGCAGTGATTCAGAACATACAACATCCACTAATTCATCAATAATCCCTCGTAAAGTCACAACATATATGGTGGATGGGAATACTAAATTGAACAATGAACCTTCTTCTTTGATGACTCCTCAAGACCAAAGGATTGCTTCTTTGGAACAGCAAATAAAATCTATGGCTGATACTATGAAGTCGATGTATGAACTCATGGCAACCCAGCTGCAAAATCGACAGACTGTACCAGATGCCATACCAATTGACACTGGTGTAAGTCCAGTACATGTTCCTCCAGCAGTACAATCCAATACTCCTGGGCAAGCTCAACCGGTTCCTAGTCACTCTGGAGCTGGGGGTAGTACTTATAATGCTGTTCCTCCTCCCAACTATTCTCTACAAGCTACAACTCCACAATCCTCCGGAGTTGTTACTGAAGAATTGAGGAATCTCCGAACTCAATTTGAGGCATTCAAACAGAAGGATAGTTTACAAAGGTTAGGCATCAAGCAACCTTATCCAATAGAATGGAAGCAAGTATCGTATCCTCCTAAATACAAGCCTCTTACTATCTCATTCTATGATGGAACCACTTCTCCGAGTCAATTTATTAATCACTTTGAAGTGATGACTGACCAGTTGCAACCAAGTGACGTCCTCCTTACTCAGGTATTTGTCGGATGTCTCAAAGGAACGGCTTATGAATGGTATAGAAGTCTCCCGGATGGGTATATTATCTCATTTGTCGGTTTCAAACAAATGTTTCTTGAAAGGTTCTATGAAGGGCTCAATGACATGACTATGTCTGCTCTTATAAGAATCAAGCAGAAAAATAATGAAACTACAGAGGATTTCAATGAACGGTTTCGAAGAGAAGCTCTGAAGATGCCTCTTGGAACTCCTGATGCTGTCACCATCGACACATGCAAATCAAATTTGTTGCCAATCATCAGCATGTGGACAGGATCTACTCAATTTCAAGATTGGCCTTCCTTCATAGTTAGTGCCAAAGCCGCAGAAATTAGTGCCGAAACTTTCAAAGGTTTAGGAGTACAGATGACTCCCAAAGAAACAGGTCAAAGTACTAACAATAATGCTAAATCCAATACTCGCAAGGAAAAAGAAACCCTTGAAGTTAATCTTCAGAGTAAAGATGCATCGACTGTTCAAACTCCTCCTGCCTCTACGACTCAACAACCAAGAGCACCTCGCCCCAAAGAAGAATACTCTTTTGATGACGATGATGTCCTTGGTATCTTTGAATGTCTGCTGAAAGGTAATAAAATACAATTACCTGAAATCAAGAAACCTGATGAAGCTGGTAAGACGGATCATCCTAAATACTGTCCATACCACAGAATGTTGGGTCACACAGTTCGTATATGTTATGTACTAAAAGGAAAGATCCAGGAAATGATTAAATCTGGAGCTATCACTCTTACTCCGAAAGAGAAGACCGTCACCTCCAACGTCGTCTCTATACAATTCGGAGATTTCCCTCCTCAACTCCTTGAAAGCGGGATCGTTCCTATTCCCAAGGCAACTCTTGAAATAGTGAATATTCCTCCTCCACAGTCTGAAGGATTAATACCAATCACTATGAAAACAGGAGAAATTATATGGATTCATCCTGATCTAGTGGCAGATTTTGAATCTCCTCCTCTTCAAAAGACTACTTCCCGAAAATCTAAGAAGGCTGAGAAAACTAAGTCATGTCATATGACTTCTTTTGGATCTACTCCCGACACAGAATCAAAAGATAAATCAGAAGCACTTGCTGGTGCTACTAGAACAGGGAAACCTTATCTAAAGAATTATTCCAAGAGTCCTGAGGATACTCCTGATATCCCTCCTACTGACAAAGATGCTCCTAATGTTCCTTCTAAGAGTCCTGAGGATACTCCTGATATCCCTCCTGCTGACAAAGATGCTCCTAATGTTCCTCTTGAAGAAGAATCATCCACTGCACCTGTTCCTTCAACTGCACCGGTTGTACCTACTCCTTCCAAGCCCACAGCTCTTGAGAAAGGCAAACAACAGGCTCGATTTGATAAGCCAATCAAGAAGTCCCCTCCTCTTGGGCTTCAGAAATCTTATAACTTCGACATTCTAGCTCAACTTGCTAATACTCCAGCTAGAATGTCCCTCATTGAACTTTTACGTCTTTCTAAAGAAACTCGGGAGACGTTAAGTGAGGCACTTCTTCAGGCTGACTCTTGTCTTGCACAATTAAAGAAGCCAGATGAAGAACCTGCCACTTGCTTACATTGCAACAGTGTATTGGAGATTATCCCAAATATCACCTTTACACAAGACGACATGCTACTGGAGGATAATCGACATGATCGGCCTCTCTACTACACCGGTTATATCGATACGATGAAGATAGATCGTATCCTCATTGATCCAGGGTCTGCTATAAGTATAATGCCAAAGAGTCTGTTGGATGAACTAAAAATCCCTCTTCACAAGCTTTCCAAGACGGTTACTACTATCCTGGGATTCAATCAAAGCCGAAGCGAGCCTTTGGGAAAGATTCATCTGAAACTTCAGATAGGCGATTTCAGATCCAAAGTCACTTTCTATGTGATCGAGATCGTGGGGTCTTATAATCTTCTTCTGGGGAGGCCCTTTCTTCATGAAAATAATGTGGTGCCTTCTACTCTTCATCAGTGTTTTAAATACATTGACAGCAATGGAAGAGTACAAAAGGAAGTTGCTGATATAAATCCTTTCCATAGGGTTGAAGCTTATTTCAATGATTCCCGGATGTACAAAGAAAAGTATACAAGGGTGATACAAGCTATGGAGAAAGAGGATCCGTAAAGTGAGACCTTGATAATTCCTGTTAAAGGTCGAACTACTCAGCAACAATCTCCTAAACCCTCTGGAGAAGGTTCTTTCATTGTTCCAGTGAGCGAACAGATCTCTCCATTACCTCAGTCGTCTACTCAAGATACACTGATTATTCCTGTCAGTAGGCGTACTATAGTTCCTGTATCTTCACATATAAAACCGGATACTCTGGTAATCCCTGTTGGAGGGCGGACTACTCTTCCATCTCAGGCTTCAAGGGAGCTCACCTTTTCTGAGCCATTTGTTATCGATCTTAATCGAAACAAAACTTCCTCTCGTTCTTCTTCTCCCCTTTAGTCATTGATTTGGCTAAGATTTCTAAGGCTCAGCCTTCTCCCAATGTACATACTACTACTTTTAAATTTAATGAAAAGTCTCCATCTTTGCAGTATATTGATGTGTGTAACCATGTTCATAGTTATTTGCATTTGTTAGATGACTTGAGAACAATAACCATAGGAGTTGTACAGACTTTTCATACAGACATATCCCTAGAAACAGTACAAACTTCATACTTTCTGGTTCCTAGTAGAAAGCTAGGAGACATTCCAATATTCTTCTACAAAGGGCCCCAAAATCCTTCTGATTTAGAAGATGATGACAAAAACGATGATACTGAAAGATTACAACTACGTCGTTATAGTCAGCAATCTAAAGACATCATTAAAAATATGGGCTATGACTTCAGAACTGGCCTCAATAATGGAAAAGGAAGAAAAATGCCTGTTCGGATTCCTCCTCTGAAATATGGGAGGACAAAATGCGGATTAGGTTATATTACTCCTACTCCTTTTATCAATACTGTCCATGAAGATCCCGAATCTGACGAAGATAAGAGATCTGATTCTTCTAGTACTACCTCTTGGGATTCTGATACAAGTATCGGTGACTTCCACTACAATATTCTGTCTTCCAACATGGTCTCCATTGACAGTTCTGAAGAAAATGATGAAAACGAAGACGAGTTTGAAATCTCACCTGAATCAGAACAATGGGCCCAAAGGTTAGATAATCAATGGGAGTTCCGATTCGAGCAAAAAGAACCTCCGACTGAAGACAAACTTGTTCAAATAGATGTTGGTGAAGAGGGATCCCCCAAACCAATATTCATTAGTGAAAATCTTTCAGAAACTGATAAGCAAGACATGATCAAACTTATTCGTGAATACATCGATGCCTTCGCTTGGAGTTATGAAGATATGCTAGGACTTGATCCACAAATCGTAACTCATAAACTCAATATCATGCCGAATGCTAAACCGGTCAAACAACAATAGTGACGATTTCGTCCAGACATTATGGATGCAATTGAAGCTGAAGTCAATAAACTCATGGCCTCTGGGTTTATTAGAGAGGAACAACATCCCGATTGGGTGGCTAATATAGTTCTTGTCCATAAAAAGACTGGCAAGATCAGAGTATGCATAGACTACCGCGATCTCAATACGGCATGTCCTAAAGACGAATTCCCTCTACCAATTACTGATATTATGATCGATAATACCTGTGAGTTTGAACGGATGTCATTCATGGACGGGTATTCTGGATATAATCAGATTAAAATGTTTCCAGATGACGAGAATTACACTTCCTTTAGAACGCCGATCGGTACATACTGTTATACAGTGATGCCATTTGGTCTCAAGAATGCAGGAGCAACTTATCAACGAGCTATGAGCACTATATTCCGCGAACATTTGCGGAAAATAGTCGAATGCTACGTTGATGATATTGCAGTCAAAAGTCGACAAAAAGAGGATCACATCCAAGATTTGAAGACTATTTTTGATCTAATGCGTAAGCATCAATTAAAGATGAACCCTACTAAGTCCTTCTTAGGCGTCTCTAGTGGCAAATTTTTCGACTTCGTCATTACCTCGAAAGGTATACACGTAGATCCCGAGAAGATCAAAGCCATCCAAGAGATGCGTCCTCCACGCACCTTAAAAGAGCTACGAGAATTTCAAGGAAGGATCGCTTATATCAGGAGATTCATCTCTAATCTTTCAGGACGCTGCAGACCATTCAATAAACTTATGAAGAAAGGTGTTTCTTTTGTCTGAAATGATGAATGTCAGAAAGCATTCGATGATATAAAATAATATCTGATGAGCTCTCCAATATTGGTACCTCCTGTCTCATGAATACCGTTCCTCCTATATACCCGAGCAATGAGTCATTCATTGGGTGCATTGCTCGTTCAAAAGAATAAAAATGGTCATGAACAAGCCATTTACTATCTCAGTCGTACTATGACCGGAGCTGAACCTCGATATTCACCGGTCGAAAAAGAATGTCTAGCCCTGATGTTCACTGTCCAAAAGACACGACATTATATTATTGGCCAGACCATTCATGTCATTTCCAGGATCAATCCTATACGAGTCATGATGAAGAAACCAAGTATTTTAAATTCTCGATTGGCTAACTGGGGAATTTTACTTGCTCAGTATTATATGCACTATATCCCTCAGAAATCGGTCAAAGGACAAGCATTAGCTGATTTTCTGGCTGCTCATTCAATTCCAGAAAATTCAAAACTCTATGATGAAATCCCAGATGAAGTCCTAGACTCAAACCAAATTGCTGAAGAAGATCTTACTTGGCATCTATTCTTTGACGGAGCTTCGAGAATAGGTCCTAATGGTGACATTGTCGCTGGGGTTGGAATTGTTCTTGTGTCGCCAGAAGGTCTTGCTATCTAAAGAGCTTATTCTCTCGATCAACCATGTTCAAACAACGTAGCTGAATATAATGCACTGCTTATTGGTCTTCAACTCGCTAAACATCTGAATATTCAACATTTGGAAGCGTATGGAGATTCTAAACTCATTGTCAATCAGATAAGGGGTACTTATGAAGTTCGCCATCAAGATTTGGTTCCTTATCATAGATCGGCTATATCTATGGCTTCTTCGTTTGAAGGATTCTTCATTGAGCATGTTAGGCGAGCATGTAACACAGAAGCTGATGCTCTTGCTAATCTTACGGCGGTGTTAGCTATTCCAATTAGACGTCAACAAATAATTGTTGTCTGCAATCGAGAATTATTTCATCTCGAAAACAATCTAACTTTAGGACTTCCAGTTGACATTGAAGAATCAATATCTCATGATGTCAATGCAACAAGAGGGTTTGGATTAAGTCGTAAATCATTATTATCTTCATCTGATTCTAGCATGGAATTCATCTTCAGTAATTCAGCTGAGACTCAGAATACGGATAAAGATTGGAGACTTTCTTTCTTAGATTTTGTATTATATGATATTCTTCCAGATAATCCGAGTGAGGTAGCATCTATCAGACGACGATCCCTCAGATTCTATTACAATCATACTACAAAAACCTTATATCGTCGAGCTTATGATGGTTTACTTCTTCGATGTGTTGCCGGTGATGAGGTTCAACAAATTATTCGCGAAGCACATGATGGAATTTGTGGAGCACATCAGCCTGGACCAAAACTTCAAGACCGTATTCGACGTATGGGTTATTATTGGCCCACTATGGTATCAGATGCCATCGAATATGCAAGAAAGTGTAAAGTTTGTCAAATCCATGCGGATTTTATTCATCAACCCTCAGAATTTCTACATCCAACGACATCATCATGGCCCTTCGAAGCTTGGGGCATGGACATTATCGGTCCGATCAATCCGCCGTCATCAAAAGGTTATCGGTTTATTCTCGCAATAACTGATTATTTCTCCAAATGGGCCGAAGCTATTCCTTTATCCGAAGTCAAAACTTCCAATATCATCAACTTTATCAAGCATCATGTCATCTACAGACTTGGTGTTTCCTGACGCATTATTCATGATAATGGACCACAATTCGTCAGCCAGAAATTTACTCGATTCTGTGACGATCATCAGATCAACAATGTGGCTTCTACCGCATATAATCCGGCAGCTAACGGATTAGCAGAAGCTTTCAACAAGACCATCATCAAACTCTTAAAGAAGTTTGTCTCTACTAACAAACGTAATTGGAGTGAGAAACTCGGTGAATTTTTGTGGGCTTACCGTACTACAGTTCGTAATGCTACTAAATGTACACCTTTCTCTCTGGTGTATGGATGCGAAGCTGTTCTTCCATTAGAGATTCAAATTCCTTCTTTAAGGATAGCAATCGCTAATGAACTTACCGCCGAGAATAATGATCGTCTTCGACTTCAGGAATTAGAAGCTCTGGATGAAAAGCGATTATCTGCTCAACAGAATATCGAATTCTATCAAGCTAGAATCTCAAGCGCTTTTAACAAGAAAGTCAGAGTTCGAGCATATCAAAAAGGAGAACTTGTTCTAACAGTCAGACGTCCTATGACTATGACTCATATAAGCAAAGGCAAATTCGACGCAAAGTGGGAAGGTCCCTATGTTGTGAGCAGAGTTTTCTCAAATGGAGCTTATCAACTCTCAGAACTGGATGGTCGAATTGCTATGATGCCTATTAATGGCAAATTCCTTAAAAAGTATTATGTATAAATATAAATACTTGTAAATCATCAGACAAAGTTCAAGTTCATGAATAAAATTCAAATGTTATTTCATCATATGATAGTACATGATATTAAAGAAGGTTACTATCATCCTTCTCTACATTTGGACGCGGACCGCTGCCGTCCTTCTCGAAAACACGATCAACAAAAGAGCTGAGAACTTCTTTGCTGGAACCCACGAGGAATTTGCAAGCAGCCATCCTCATGGCTTCCTCTTCTTCAGTCCTTCCTGGATCAAGCAGAAAGTCCAGAATGTCTCGTGGTGGCTTGGGTGCAGACGAACCTTCGCCTGCTTCTACCTCCTTCGGCTGTACTGGATCGGCAGGGCGTTCTTCAGTGCCCTTCTGAACCTTCGGGGTGATTTTAGCCTTCTTGGATGCTTTTTCAGACGACATTTTTATGTTGAAGAGTAGAAGTGTTCGTTCTTGTCAGATTTCTGCTATATTTATAGGCAGAAGTTCCTCAAATAATGAAGTGACACATTCAGCCGACGGTTCGCCCGTTCATTAATGTCTGACGGTTCATCCGTTCATTTATCACATTCATCCGACGGTTCCCCCGTTCATTAATGCCTGACAGTTCATCCGTTCATTTATTACATTCATCCGACGGTTCGCCCGTTCATTATAATTCGACGGTTAACCCGTTCATTCATCATCATTTGACGGTTCATCCGTTCATTATCATTCATTTTTGACGGTTTATCCGTTCATTCCATCATTTATCGGTTTTCCCGTTCATCCCACATACATTTACGATTCATCATCGTTCATCATCCATGTCAGTATCATATTTATGAAAATGATATCTAGTCTTCCAAAGATCATGAAAAATTGAGTTCAAAGATATTTTTTATGTCTGAATTTTATTTTTTCTAATCAGTATTAAACTAAGATTATCTCTAGTTTAATATCATCTGATAGAATTATAAAGTTCATTTGTATATTCTATTCTATAGAAATGTGTCATCTATTATTTACCTCTGAACATATTTTCTATAAATATATCATTATCAAAATAACAAAGTCAAAAATCAGATCACAAGTTCTCATTCGTCTTCATTCAAAATCAAAATATTGATTACAAGTGAAAATGTAAGAGATCTATTTATTAGGAGTTATTAGCTCCTTAATACGATCAAGTACAGTACTCATTTTCTCATCATGAGCTTTGCGAACTCTTTCTGCTGCTTCGACTGTGACATTTTGTTCATCAAAAGTGATAATAGCAGATTGGCGACGGTTAACTTCTTCAATTTGCTCTGCCTGCATCTGCTCTCGCTCTTGTTGAAGAAGTTGACAGCATTCAGTTTCAGATACGAGCAGTAATGACTTCAGCTTGCTCCTTTTCCATGAGGGAAATTCGCTCCTGAAGATGAGTCAGTTCCTCTTGCAACTTCTTGAGCTCTTCAGCTTTTGACATTTCATCCTTCTCCAGAAGTTCTACTCTTTGACGAGTAGCTAATATTTCTTCACCCTTTTCTACTAACTTCTCAAATGAAGAAGCAAGAAATTCTTCTAATGCAGCTTGCTGGGCCTGGGCCTCATGCTCTAATTGACTGATCTCAGCCACAGTTAAAGATTGAATATCTTCCTTCTTAGTTTCCCAGTATTTTTGGAAGGTTATCTCTAGTTCATCCAGGAGATGTTCGAAGAAGATACATTGAGATTCGCAGCCAGCATGTCGCAATGCCATGAGCGGAAAATTGACCACCGTTCGGAGCTCAGAGAAGGGCATAGCTTCATCTTTCAAGAAACGCTTGGAGTACGTATCCAGATATGAATAGATGATATCTGAATACATCCCCAGAGTCCTTGCCAATCCCGTCTCAAACCCAGGGGTTGCTGTCATTATTGAAGAAGAAACTTGTACGTTTTCTATCCTGGGAATTGAAGTATGTGCCGCTGGAGAAGTTGGCAAATGCGAGCTCTCATCATCAACTTCAGTTTGGATAAGTGGAGCATGAGTCGAGCTCATTGCTGCAGCAGTTCCTACTAGTCAAAAGAAAAAATAATCAGCATATAAAGAAAAAGAAACAGTAGAAACAGAATTTGAAATAAAATTCTACCAGGCTGAGGTTCATATTCTATATATTGAGGGAGTCTTGCGTCTTCTCGTAGCCGGTCCATGATGGTGTCCGACACCTGCTTCATGTGACTGCTTCCAGCTCCAGAATTACTGGGCGCTGGAGCGTTGTCCGGAGATTGAGCAGGTTCGGAGCTGAGTTCCATTCTGTTCCCTCTGACTTTATCTTCATCATAATGAGTAGAAGTGCCAGCATGCCAATCCTCTCCTTCTTCAGCTTCTTCTTCTTCTTCAGACTCTTTTTCATCCCCAACTTCAGGATGAGTCTCTGATCCGGAGTCCATGATGTTCACATCTTCATCTATTCCTTGAGATGAATGAATCTCAGGAACAGTAATGATAGCAAGCTCAGTATTGACTGCCGGTTCAGTCTTTTCTGGAATATCAGTTCGAAGAATGATGTCTTTACAAACATTCTTCAACAAGTCATCAGCAGCTGATAGCTCGGACGTTGGCACGTCTTCATCGCCTCTGTCGGGGCTGGTTCTTCTTCAGAATATTCAATCTGGTCATCCAATGCCTGGATGATGCCCTCTGTCCCATGCTCAAAAGGGATCATCCTCATCTCTGAGAGTTCAGTAGCTACTCCACTTGTTGTCGGAGCAGTCGTTTCCTGAGCTCGAGTGGACTCTACCTCAGTCCGTTCAGCTGAAGTTGCTGGAAGATGAACATAATCATGTTTTCTCAGTGGAAGCCGCTTCATTGATCTCTGGCAAGACCCCTCCACTCATAATCATTTTCAGGAGTTCATTGCCCTTCATTTTGCCGACGGTCTTCTTGATGTACCTGCCTCTCGACCTCCTTGTTATCAAAGGAGCATCGTCTTCATCTGTATCTTCGTCTTTATCGGCGGCGTCATCTTCGTCAACTGAGATGCCACCTAAAGATGAAGTGGCAGTTACTGAGACCCCTTTCTTCTTCTTCTTAGATGTCTGAGACTTAGTACTCTTTTTGGAGACTGTCTCAGATTCATCACTTCGCTTCCTCTTAGAAAGGGATACAAATATGGGAGGAAGAACTTCATCAGAAAAATTTCGCTCTTGAAATAAGTCATATAGGGGCTCAACCTCTGCTGTCTCATCTTCAGGTTCCGGAGAAAATCGTTGAATAACAATCTTCTTCTTTGACCTCTTTGATGGAGCTGGGTCGTCTTCCGCAACAAAAGTCTTCAGATGGAAACTCGACATGAAGGTGCTCGATGAAACATAGAAGCGAGCATATGTGTAAAGCATCTTCGTCCCCGTGCTGGATAAAGGATTAGGCATAGAGAATACAACTTTTGTATCTCTAGCCGCGAAGTATCTCCAGGCCCGAGCTCCGTCAATAAGCCCTCCACGAGCAGAAAGGCAGGTGGTGGCATTCCCAACATGAAGTTGGTCATATCCGAATTGCCTGGCAAATCGGCTTGGTAGATACGGCTCCAGATACGTCATTTCTTCATGACGGTATACCAGATGAGAGGGCCGGATTCTCTGCAACCACTGAAAGGCTACATCATCTAGCCTGTTCCCTTTATCTCCGTCTATCATATTCAAGGGCATGCTCTCATAACCCAGTGGTGGAGGGACACATTGAATGGACCAATGTGACGCTCGATTCAGAATATTTCTGCATTCTGGAAGAGTGTGAACCTTCCAGAAAGTTTCTCCGGAGTACTTCTCCAAAAAGAGACTGCCACTCCCTCCTGCTCCCAGAGGTATCAAACCGTCGTGATGGAGAAGAAGCCAACCATATAGATATGTGAAGGACATCTCTATTCTTGGGAATTCATCAGTCATCCTCCTCTGATTAGATAGCATATTGGTTACAAAATTCTGAAGACCTGCGTTCAACCTACAGGTCATCGCTGATAATAAGTCTATCTTATAACCATACATAAGGCGCACTGCTGCAAAAATAACGCATCTATGTATTCTGTCTAGAGAGCTGGAGCCAGGAACGACGAATCTTCTTAACCAAAGAGATAGGAATCCGGCTAAATGACCGTTCCTTGACAGAGTCTTTCCACTCTGTCTCACATACGAGCTGAAGGTGGTTCCAGCTTTAAACTCATACCAGTCTTCATCGATCGTGAAATCCTTGCAGTCATACTTCTCTAGTAGATAAATGATTTCACTCTCAGAGAGAGGCTTGAAGGAGTTAATTTGGTACCATCTCTTCTCGTTTATCTTTTTCTCATCCTTTTCGCGGTTCATGAAAAGATAAGACATCCACTTCTGGATGTGGTTGCCGGTTTCTTCCTTAGTACTCTTGTAATACAGAGTACATGTGCCGAAATGGCACATTATCTCTTCAAACAGGTGCACCATCTCCGGATTCTTCTCCGACAGAAAGTTCAGCTCTTCTGTCGTAGGCACATACTCTTCATACGGTAGTGTGCCTGAAGGCAGATGCGAGATGTATTCCATCTCATGAAGGGCAAAGCCCATCTCCCCTTTGGGAGTCATAAATGTCCCCGTCCTGTGGTTATACCTCTCAACCAAGGCCAGGAACAGAAAGGGGTTGGGTCTGAAGCCGTACGAGGAATTGACGATCGCGTCATAAAGGTTTATCTTCTTCAGCTCACTCTCAAACTTCTTCAGAGCCCAATGGACCAAAGTCCTCCACTTCACGTTCTCCTGATTCATTAAGCCGTTCATCCTCGGCGTCGAATCAGTGGGGTAGAATGCCTTCTCGTTTGCCATGAATTCATTTATAAAAACAGGCGTCCTGAATGGCATCAATATTGATGAGTCTTCGGGTGGTACACATCCCGGCTTTAAACCTCGAAACACGGATACATGATTCTCTGGGGAACTGAAGAATCCCTCCTTCCTGTAAATGATACGGCTTGCCTTTGCCTGCTGATATTCTGTTAAGTACCAGGACATCTTTCTGGGATAACTGGCATGCATAAATTTCATGATAGATAAGCCCCTAGAAACCTTCGGCCAGTACATGGGCTGTCTTGTATCACCTTCGAAATAGAAGCAGACCTTCTCTCTGATGCCCTTTGGTTGTGACTTATGTGCTATGGCATCCCCGAACAGAAATGCTGGTTTCTTGTGGAACACCAAATCAAGACTCTGAAAGGGTTCACCATTCATCAGACAGAGTAGAGTTGTATGGTCTTGATTTGCCAACAACGACAGTCTGGCTTCTGGAAGGTCAAACTGAGGAAATTGCACATGAGATAAATCATGCTTAAACGAAAAACTCAGGTGCCCTTCATAATCTGCCTCTTCACTTCGGATGTTCACTACATAAAATAAAAGAAGACAATGTCAGATGTGTTTCAGTAAAATCTATGTCTACGAGCCTTATGCGTGTATAGCAGTGTTCGAAGGAAATTTCATAAGTCACGCAGACTTCAGACAGATATACTATCAAGATACGCTGAATGATTTATTCACGTAGGTGATTAATTCATGCAAAGTCCAGACAGATTAGAATGAAAGTCACGCATCATTGCCAAAATCACATTTAAGTGAAAATGACAAAAATACGCTGACGGATCAAGACTAATCTATCCAGAGGATGACTCTCAGAAGCTGCGTGAATAATTCAACATTGACATCTCTGCCAACATGTGAAAAATCACGTAGAGTCATGAAAGCTGCGTGAATAATTCAACATGGACATTTCTGCCAACATATGAAAAAATCACGCAGAGTCATGAAAGCTGCGTGAATAATTCAAACATTGACATCCCTGCCAATACATGAAAAATCACGCAGAGTCATGAGAGCCATGCTCATTTGTGTGAAACACAGAGCTTCGTAAACACGAAGATGTGAAGTATGGCCGACCCTAAAGAGGGGGCATACTCTATTAATATCATGTGCCCTAAAAAGGGGAGATATATTTCTGAAGTTCATTATTTGTCTTAAGATCCTAAGATTTCTATGTGGAGTTCATCTTCATCAAAGTCATCTTCATCAAGTCATCTTCAAAAGTTTGTATCCCCATCCATCACTTACGCTGCATAGGAGGATGCGTGACTTCGTGTCGAGGGAGTCTGTCGGTGGTGGCACGCGAGGAAGTCGCAGGAGCTTTCCCCTTGGCCTGAGCGTCGGTTTTCTTAGGAGCCATTGCTGCTGAGAAGGGAAAGAAGAAGTCGGGGAAGATGAAGTTCGTCGGGGAAGATGAAGTTTCTCTTCTGTGGATTTTCTCTCTCTAAAGCAAGTAAAGAAAGAAAGAAGTGATTTATGGCTTATTTATAGGCTCATGAAGAATTCCAAACGGCAACATCATTATTTGCCTCGATTTAGGAGCTCTGCACGGGATCTTAACTGCACAGAATCCCAACAGTCCAATCATTTCGGAGTAAATCTCTCTTTAAAGTCATCTCAGCGTGACTAAATTCATTTTATCATCTCGATTTCAAAGTATTTCGAAATAATTTATCATTTTTCGAAAACTTTGAAGGGGGTTTTGTAGGCCTCAAAAATGAAAGTCACGCTGAGTTGATCAGGACAAAGTCTAAAAGTCACGCTGAGTTGATCAAAACAATGTTTAAAAGTTACGCTGGGTACCAGACTATTTCCTCAAATATACGCAGAGACAGCTCATCATTTGTCAGAGTGTCATTATGACTGACAGCACGACAGTCAAAGAAAGTCTCCTCGTATGCCACGTATGCACGGAACTCGAGAGATCACAGCCGACTATTGTGTAACTTTCGAAATCTTCTTCAACAAGACTCAGCCTTCATCAAGTTGGCATACCAAAAGAGCTTATTGTCATTTAATGCGACTGACAAGGCAATCAATGTCAGAGATTTTGTGTCAGTCGAGGCACGTCGAATCAAGACAGCTGGCAGTTCTGACTCAAGTCTGCATGTATTTTGAACTTCTATGTTCCTTCCTCAAGCTTGCGTGAATTCTGAGCTTTCTGCTTCCAGTTAGCGTGTATTCTGAAGCCTTATATCTAAAGTCTGCGTGGATTTCGTCCTCAACAAGGCTGCATGGATTTCGTCCTCAACAAGCCTGCGTGGATTTCATCAAATTGGAGTACGCGGCAGCCATGCCACCGATCTCTCACCTGTGTGTCCTGTAACTTGCACACGACTCATGCACGATTTCCATGTGTCCAACAGTTACAGGCCACGTCCAGTAACTGCTCATAACCTTGCATATGTTAAATCCTGCGTGATTTTCAACTATGCACAGGTTGTGAAGACAGTTATCTTTTCAGTTATTTTTGACTCTATAAATAGAGTTCTTTTCTCATTCATTGTACAAATACACAGATATCTAAATTGTTGTTGAATTTTTAAGAGCTTTTCTTCTTCGCATCGTCTAAGGGATAAAGCGATCGTCTTCTAGATCGGATTCCTACAGTTGTATTTTCCCAGAAATACAATAAATAAAGAGAATTTATTTATGGAAAACAGAGTCTAATTTAGATTGATTTTGGTTTGATACCTAGAAGCCCAAACCCTAAATGTTGACTTGGGTTGACCCAGAGTTGACTAATTTTGACCTTGACCTAGTTTGACCTAGACAGTTGACCAGGTTTGACTCAGAGTTGACTTTGACCTAGAATTGACTTAGAATCAGGTAGATTGCATCATAAACATCATCTGCCTTATTTTAAACACATTATAACCTGTACTGCTCTATTTAGGACATTGTGACTCCGGCGCAGACATCTGATATTATACTACTCTTTTCAGAGTATCAGGCGAGTACATTCTCTGATAGTTCTCTCATTTACTTGTCAATTACTGTACTTCAGTTCTAGATAGTTGTATGCGATTCTCTGTTACAACACGTATGGATATTCTGGATTCATGTATACGACACACATTTATTTTCTGGCCTCTATTACTGGTATCATCATTCCTGGCTTCTATTACTGGAATCACCTACTGGAATCATTTACTGGTATCTTCATATTACTGGCTGGACTCATCTTGAATCATTGTGTCGGAATTCTGGATTCACTTGCTGGGAGGGAAAATACTAGAGTAAGACATGTAGACATACCCCATTTCTGGAATCACCCTTTGCTGGAATCAAACTGGAATGGTAGCCATCTTACACCCGGCCAGGTGTGTGATGTGCCGGATTACCCATAGCCGTTTACATGTCGATCTCGGTATTTTAAAACACACTGCTAGAGTATAGGCTGGACTCACCCTGGAATCATTGATCACTATAACTGGAATCGTCCCTTACTGGATTCATCTTGTATTAGATTCATCTTGTACTGGACTTACATTGGAGTTCCACTTGTCTACATTGCTGTCTGGACTTTATATCATACTACCCTGGTTCAGCTAGTTCTATTTTTACAGTCTTCATTGCTATGATTCTTCTCTTGTTTAGTATTTACTTTCCTTGCACTTTATCTGTCTTTCTTACCATCACCTGAATATAAACTGCCATTTTCATCAATATAACTGTCTATAACTGCTTTATAGTTCTGTCACTTACTTGGGTTTTCTAGATGAGTTGTGCTCGTTCCTGTCCTGACTGGACCTGTTGTAAATTTTACAGATGATTGCCCTGAGGACACATGCCCTACATGTTACAGACCAGGAGATGGCTTAGCTACCTATGGCTCCGACACTCAGGAGTGATCGAGAGTTTAGCTAGTCTGTCTTGTTTTAGTTTTCATGTTTAGAACTGGAGTTGTACATATAGAATTGAGACTTGAGATGTATTTGAGATTGTTTGAGTTTGTTGTTATTATATCAGTAGTTTTGTTGTCTTCAATTTTTTAGTCATATTTCGGTGATATCTTATCGTGCTTAGACTGTGATTGAGTTACACCATATCTTATACATGTCCTCTGTTCGGAGTTGATCATGATGAGTACACTATATACTGCATGAGTTGATGGTTAGTTAGAGACTTAGAACAGCGTTCTACCGCCGACACTGCGGCGTAGGCTGGGCGCTGTTACGTACTCGTACCCTCACAGTGGGTGCGGGTCGTGACAATTTTGGTGATTGAATTTTTTTTTCTTTTTCCACTATAATTGTCCAAATGTCTAAAGGAGGAATGTGCTGGTCGTCATTTTGGTAATCTAAGTTTCGTTGATAAAAGTCGTTAAAATGAACTCGTGTGCCTTATTTTTAGGGTTATTTTTATCATGACCAGCTAATATGTCTGCTATAATTGATTGTAGAACATCAATTTTGTACTCGACAAAAGCTATTTGTTTATGTAGAATTTTTTAGTCGAGTAACAAAAACATGACAAAATAATTATGAAAAATAAAACATGTGACCATAACATGTCCATTTTTATTGATTTGCATCAAAAAATATCAACGAAATCTAGTTCATGCATTGTTTAAACCAAAATACAAAACTTAGATATCTTAACCAAATAAAATAAAATTGGTCACCAAAATGACAGCCATTACATTTTTAAGATATCATTTGGATAATTAACTCTTATTGTTGTCATTACTACTTTAGGAAGTCCAATACAGGAACAGCAGAGATATTCCTTTTCGGGATGACAGCACTTTACCCACGGGCCACGGGTCCGTCGTCTGTGTGTCTGTCTTTTTTCATTTGTATTCCAACACTCTTATCAAAGCTAATTATAAGGGCACAGGTTTTTTTTGATCGGGGCTAGCCAGAATTAGGGCTAGCCAGGTTTTGAGAAAATTTTACTCGAGCTGTCCAAATTTTTCATTCAGGAGCTGTCCAAACCCCACAGCCCCCCCAACCCCGAAAAATCACTCTCATTTCAAATTTTCACTCTCTTCACAAACCCTAGCTTTCTTCTTCTTCTTCTTCTATCCATCTTCTTCTTCTCCACCATTTCCATTCTCACATCTTCATCAAAACCCTAGTTTTTTTCTCATCACCATCATCTTCTTCTTCTCCACCATTTCCATCATCACCATCTCCATCAAAACCCTAGTTTCATTCTCTTTCCCAATTTCGATGGTACCCAAAAAATTAAATAAACCCTAAAATGTATGAAAATAAAGGTTAAATACTTCTTTCCTCACAAAGAATGCATGAAAATAAATCCTAAAATGCATATTTCACTCTATTATCAAGATTGAAATAAACCCTAACATGTTTTTTTCATTCGGAAATGTCGACTTTAGGACTGCCAGAAATTATGACAGTCCTGAAAGGAACTTGCTGTACAGCAAGTATCTTTCAGGACTGCCTCAATTTCTGGCAGTTCTCAATATGTCTAGGACTGCCAGAAATTGTGGCAGTCCTGTTGTAGAGCATGTCCCTTTCAAGGACTGCCACAATTCCTGGCAGTCCTCATTACTTCTAGGACTGCCAGGAATTGTGGTAGTCCTCATTACTTTCAGGACTGCCACAATTCCTGGCAGTTCTTATTATCTTTTATACATACCACTTGGATAGTCCTGATTCCTGAATAATTTTTTCAGTGGCAAACTTGTAAATAATGGAAAATTATCACTTGGACAGCCCCGATCAAAAAAAGGTGTGCCCTTATAATTAGCCCTTATCAACTACACACTCGAAAATATTATAAACTAATTTCCACTAGAGTATCAAAAAAAAAAAAAAAAGGATGAGTATATGAAATTGTTTTCAAAATAGCACATAAAATGGCATGTAGACCAAATCAAAAGATGGAAGGCTTTTGATTCCATACATGAAAACGATTATAGATCAAGAAATCCACAGTTCAGAAACTGATAGGTATACGCATTAGAGGCTTGGAAGAGAGTGTGTACACATTGGTATAAGCTCTTTACACTTTTACAGTTAAATTAAGCCACAAATGCATGAACATCCACTCACGAAGACACTAGGCGCAACATGTATAGAAAGAGAAAACTTCCTCCATTAGAGGCTTGTCCCTTTCTTCCCGCAACATCAAAATCACCAATCCTTTAATTGTGTAAACACTTCCACAAGATCAGCCAGATTTTCCAAGTACATACATGTGCCACATTATAGATACTGCTGGCTTGTGGTTTAAATAATGCTCCAATGTCTCAGGATTGAGAAGAGGTGTGGCATATCCAACTTGCCTCTTTTCTCAGCTTATGTACAGTTACCAGTTTTCCTGCGACTTTTCGAGCACTACACTCTGGGCATGCTAATGAGGTGGTGGTAGATAAGCAACATTTTGCAACAAGTACTGCAATTCTTGTTCCACCCTAAGCACAAATTCTAGTGTGTGGACCCAAACTCTGGCGGCAGCCGTTTCCGTTACTTCCAAATTCACCTTCAGACGCTCTAACGGGCTGCCACAACAAATCGCTGCAGTTGCTTAAGTGGCGACATGAGCTGTGCGAATGAGGGGCGTTGACTTGGGTCACTGCACAAGCATCAAACATTGCCAGGGAATTAATAAGGTTTCTTGCCTACAAGTTCAACAACTAGTGCAGACGTATTACTGAATTTAGTTGCACAGGTAAAAAAAATAAAGAGGCAAACTATCGAAGAAAAGGACAGAACCAAGAAAGAATTTAGATTCTTTCCTATCAAATTCATAGCCGTCATTTGGAGTGTGTCCATCTTTGATAAGAAATATAACTGAATTTCCCCTAAATTTCTATCTTCATTAACCAAACAAAAAAGGCATTTACTGGACAGACAATCTTTTCTTTTCTCACTAGGACTCCCTTCGTTTCTAAATTATAATCCAATACTGTTCTATGAATACTTCTGAAAAGTTGCTGCAGTTCTTTCCTGACAGATAAGACGAGTAATTACCTCTATTGAGCACAGAAGTTAAAACAAAATAATTCACTATAGACATCAACATTTCAACTAATAGTAATAGGAAGACATAATAACCGGTTTAAAGATTTATACTTCCATCTATTGTGATGCATTGGAAACCAATCTGAAGTTACTGGTATAAAGAACATCTGAAGTTTTTGAATTGGTATCAACCAACATTCTTATACTGCCGAGCCCTTAGGTTCACATTACCAATTTAAACATTTCATTTTCCAAAGTATTTTGGTGCACTGAGAACCAATATGAAGTTACCGGTATAAAGACCACATGAAGTTTTTGAATTGGTATCAAGTTTATCAACATGCATCCGTACACTTTTGATCCCCTTTTTGGTTAGTTATTGACATATTAACTATAATCAACTTAAGATCAGACCTTCTAATTGGACAGATAAGCAAGAGGCTGATTAGTTAAGATCATCATCATGGTGGTGGCTAAACAAGAGAAGTGATTTTGAAGAGGAGAATCATAGCTGTGCCGAACAAAGGGCCTAAAGGTTGGGTAAAGCATAGTTGAGGGATGATTATCTTGGTGGTGAACAAAATGTTGGAGGCTATACTCAAGCCAGAAGAAGAAATTTGGGCCTCCCTGAAAATTTAGGGGCACGGGTATATGGGAAGTTTGTATAAACAAAAAGTAACATACTATTAATCTCATTGCTTCACTTTGAAGAAATACAAGATGGGATCTAATAATGTCGAAGGACCAGCCAATATAACTGCGGATGAACAAAAGACAATTTTCAATATGCTATTAATACTTAAAAAGGATGCTTGGGAGGATTAAGAAACAATTGGAGCAATATAAGACTTCTAATCAGGTCTCACCAGTAAAAAGAAATAGTATAAAACAATTGGCGCAGACTACTAAAGATTAGAAAGAAATAGAAACTAAAAATGGTGATCCATCGCAAATAAAGGCGTGAATTATGCTACCCCATGCCCTAGTAGAAACATGTAAACATGGAAAAGTGAGCTTACCTTTGCCAACAATCACTAATTATTTGAGCAGCCACAGGATCGATCTCTTTTGGTATGTCAAGTCGCCTATTCTGAAATCCAACAGCTCCGACAACCTGCATTGGGTTCATTCCACTCCATGGCATGCGCAAGGTAGCTAACTCCCACAAAATTACTCCAAAGCTATACACATCCGACCTGAATCATAACAAGAGGTTTCACATAGCCGAAAGATGTAAAAAAAAAAAAATATATTCTTATAACAATAACTGTCCTAGAGAAGGTCATCTGAAGGAAGAAAAAGATGACAAACTCACTTTTCATCTGAAGGCTCATTCCGTAGAACCTCTGGTGCCATCCATTCCGGCTGAAGTTTACAAGACATGAATTACAGGTGTGAATTAATTCTTAAAAACAAGAAAGAGATAAACCAGACAAATGAAATAATAATGAAAGCTTTATAGACATTAACAAAAAATCCATTTACTAGACATTAAGAATACGTGTGCATAGAACTTCAAAATTTGACCTCAAGTAAAACTGAAATTTAAGAAAATAAAGCATACAACCAAAAAGGACTGACTATCCACTATGCATGTAGGCCTGTAAAACATCCCGTAGTCTCTAGAAAATTCACAGAACATCAATCATGATCTGCCTAAAGTAATCTATTTCATTGTCTACTACAGCAGATGAAGCTTGAACCCACAAAGCTCAACACTGCAAATCCCTGTCATAAAACAGAACTTTAGGCCTGAAACAGAAAGTTTCATGGGAAATAATATATATTAATCAAGTTGAAAATTTACAAAGCAATTATTTCTAATGACAAAATCAATTAGTCCCTTTTAGTAGTTAGTACTGCACTCTTTATCTCTCTTCTTCAACCAGGCCTCGGCATCCACAACCTTCGCCACCCACTCTTGGGTCAATGTCGGAGCCATCTCTGTGACAATGTTAGACTCCCACAGTTCTCTTCTCTAAGCCTTCCTTCTATGACAGAAATTGCTGCACACTATTGTCTTTTGAGGTAATACCTATCGCTCCTCAAGCAAAGCCACTAAACATCGTACATACAAGTAATGCTAGTATCACAGGCAGTTCACACAAAGACGAAGGGACGTTCTCATACATCCCAAAGTCAACAATCTTCTTGTCCTCGTTTCCTCTCCATTGTACCAGAGAATTCTACCATAAGGGAAGTGGAGAGTGACGACTTGATCTGCAGGAATACCTCTTTATGGGACATTTCTCCTCTCCAAGGACCTCAAGCCCCATGACTAAGGAGGAAAACTTACCACGTCTAGTACACCACTCATATCAACCTTCTCCATCTTGTCCTAAATTACAAATTTATGTCCTTTCTCAGTTCTTTGTGAGTAAAGATCTCGAATGATACACCTAGCTTGTGCCAAAAAAAATCCCTTCACGTTCGCCTCGTCCATGAAGAGAGGTTTACATAGCACATTATCAGCCTTGCTCATGTTAACCAATGGCAAAATGCACTAGTCGAAACGTGAAATTTCACCCAGATCAGGAACGTCGAGGAAATCCTTCTCGATCTGAATACTCTGGGAGATCTCTGTACACCACCAGCCTACTGCAAGAGTGTCTTCAAGTCTTTATTTGACTGTCTACTGCTCATTTCACTGGTCATCCATCGACCCTGTTACATTCTTTTATTGGTCTGTTGCTGCTACAATCATATTGACCATTCAAATTTATCTTTTATGTGCCTATAAAGAATGTACTTTATGTTACTTCTCCAAGAAAACTGTTTCAAGTTATATTTTCTTTGGTCGTTTTTTTTCTTTTTCTTTTGGGCTCTTTTGAAAGAGAACTTAATATGGGCATTTGGGTTCTTTTCAAGAGAATTTTTTTTGAATTTTCTGTTCTTTTTTGGGTTCTTTGACCGATGTTGCTGATCTGCAAAATTTGGATTTACACAAGCCTAATGAGACGAATCAAACCACTTATGAGACATCTTCTCCTAGTAACTGTTGTTTCTAGTGTAGTTTTTTGCTTTATGTAACAAGTTGTGGATATGCTCCAGCTTGAGGGGCAGCATCAGATATAATGTTTTCTGAGACAGTTTTTAGTACCAACTCCAATAATCTTCTACGATATGATGACCTCACATTATAGCTTATTTCCCTATGTTCCCTCAAGTTTCTTATTCTCAATCACATAGAATGCCTTCTCTCCATCCTTCTCAGGTACAAAGGAATTTGGAGTCTTCAAAATATCTTTTATCATCCAAGTTTTCCAGCCCCTGCCTTTCTTGGCAGGCAACCAGATTACGAGGGAAACCCTGAGGAGCATTTCATACATGGACTGCAATATTCCCATAATTTTTATACTCTTTAAAAAAAAAACTTTCAAATATTGTGGTGTTGTGTTTTGGTACAATACCTAGTATATGTAAAAATATAGAATTCATGCGTTTGATATCATAAGTGAATTTTCAGGAATATGACATTTTTAGCATAACTTTTCTGAACTACTACTGTATCATCAAAAAAATCATTATTAAATAATCTATAAACAATATGAAACTAAATATAACTCATAATAAAACATGTGTCATTCTCATGGCAGTTCAAATCAGGTCCGGGCTCGGCGAGTAGGGTTCAGGTTTGGGTCGAGTCAGATTCGATTACGTTAAGGTAGGGTCCAATCGTTTTGGTTTCCAGATTGGGTCCGGTAAGGTTTTGGATCTAGTCGAGTAAGGTTTTGTCAAGTCGGGTCAGGGTTGAGTTCGAGTCAGGTAAAGCTTGGGTCTAGTTGGGTTTTGATCAGGACCTGGTCTGGCTTTGGTCGGGGTCAGGTTCAGGTCCGTGTCTGGTCGGGTTAGGATGTTGTTCAGGGTAGTTTGGATAGTCCCGTTAGGTGAGAATACCCATCTCTCACCATAGAAATAGTATTCTTTCATATGGTGGGAATATGATGCCCAAGGGGATATCTTATTCCCATGAATTTTTGATTGGGCTAATATGGAAGGAAATATCATATTCCCATCCATACCACGTAACAAATGGCCCCTGATTTCCTTTTGGAAAACTTAAATTTCTTCAAGTTTTCTTTACAAATCACTGAGATATCCCGTTAAAAAACTTGCATCATTTTCAACTCAGCCTTCTATGTCCGCACTCTTGATCTAACTAGTCAATAAACAAAATTTAGGCCTCAAATGCTTAAGGCCTTAGAAGCAAGGTTCGCAGTATTGGCATCGGAATCGGACCCTTTCTATGAGTATCGGATTGGCGGTATCGGCAATATTGAACCGGAGTATCGAATTTCTTGGTATCAGAAAGCAAGTATTATTAATACAAATTATTAACATTTAAAAAAATTGTACATTTAGGCATAATTTTAAGAATTTTTCGTATTGTTTCTTGAAATTGAATGAAATAATAGTCACCCTTGTTGATTTGTTTACCTATGGTAAATAAGTTTTATTCACTTACATGTTTTTACAACCTTACCATGCTTTTACACCCTTCCTTATTGGTCTTTTTCTTCAATTTTCTCTGTCGAATTGACTGGGAATTCCCAACTTCGGTATCGATCACTATCGGCAGAGGTCGGTATCGGATATGGACATGCCAAATCCTATTAGTATCGACCGATACTGCAAACTTCTTTAAAAGAATATAATATGGTCATCTAGAATTTTAGTTATAAATAATCAACTTCAAATATTTGTTTTGCAACAAAGAATATCTAATAAATCCATTTTATCATAAAAGATATTTACAAGAATAAGATTTGATTTGGCAGTATTGCGCAAGGAATTGAAGTAATGCATAACTGAACAAAACCTCACAAACCACAGACAGTTAGAAGATGAGACTTTTAAGATAATGAGCGATCAAATGAAATACTTGATAGCATAATAGCTGGCGAAGGATTACCGTTCCAGCAGTTGATTTTGATGACAAAAAGGTGTGGTGCTTCAACCTTGATAAGCCAAAGTCACAAACCTGTTGACCATGGTAAAGTATATTAGACAACAATTGCGAAGCAGTAGAGGTCCCTAGAGCACCTAAGATGCATCTAAAATCAATAATTTAATTAGATAAGGAAAAGGCAAGTAAAAGTATGTAACCAGCTCAAGGTATATTGTCACCAAGAAGTTCAAAGAAGAAAGAACGATATCTAGAAGCTTTCTTTATTATACTTATGGACGCTTCTTCTAATGTCTTATTCCCATATCGTTAGCAGTGAGATACTAATATAGGCAAGAACCATGTAGCAACATAAATATGGTGTAAAATGACATAAGAAAAACAAGCCAAAAAGCAAGTATGAAGATCTCTAGGTCTAATACATTTCTAATGTACGTAGAAACAATCTAGGAAATGAATACTGCTTCAATAAATTCAAGTAATTAACAATAGCAAGTTGATCGCTAAGTTCAACATCAAAATTTGAACCTGAATTTGGAATAAAAACCCATAGATTGATACTGAATACCATGGCAACCTCTAGGGATATCACTAGCTCAATATTGCACCACCAGTTTAACAAGTGCAGCAGAGTTTAATGCAACAAATCATTTAATAGAGTAAATGAGATCATGGAAACTCCTTTAATTGGAGCAACTATAGGAATATTTCTTTATCCTACTTTTATTTCAGTTCTGATTATCAAACAGTTTCCTCAAAAAAAAAAGAGGAGCCTCTCCTCTCTTTCAATCTAATTTATTTTGGGTTATTACAGGAACACCCCCACACCAACTCCACTGGTATTTAATTTTCATCATATAACTCCTTTGTTGTTATCTTGTTATCTTCTTCGAAAAGGACAGAAATACACGTGAAGTCAAGAAAGACAAAAGAAAAAAATACCCACTACCTCCGCAGCACTATGTGCCACCCATCACCGTCACTGGCCAGCTCCGCTTTGCCTCGCGTACATCAGTTTCGTTTACTTCTTCTCCCCCACCACTCTACCACCATTCACATTCCCTCTTATTGGTGCGGCTCTCACTAGAGGGCAAGGCGAAGGCTAGTCGACCGAGGGCTGCCTCCGCCACCCTTGCACCAAGTATGATCAAGTACAAAATGACTAGGCCACTAATGAAGGCATGGGCTAACCTTGGAGAATAGAGAAGAGGGAGGAAAGTGGAGGGGAGGGCAGGGGAGTGAAGGACAAGAGACAGAACTCGGGATGAAGAAAGCTGAAGGACAGAGGGCGAGAAGGGAAGGTGCAGGGCTACGTGTAAAGGAAAGTTGACAAAAATGGGCAGGTCATACTGGTGTGGGCTAAGGTTGTGGCAAGAAGAGTTCTTTTTTAGTTTATTTCAAAATGGCATACTAGAGGATTTGAACCTAGGTTGTTTTGATATCATGTTAAAGTCTACGTCACTACACCAAAACTCTAATGTTGTAGTGAGGTTTATGATTTAAATATTTATATTCTAAAGCGCCCGCAGGTCAAAGGTCCATTTGAGACAAAGAGCTGGATTTACGCGACGGTACAATTTTTTTATATCTGCTTTAAATGCGTGATTTAGGATTCAGACATGGGGTACTCTGGTACCATGTTAAGTCTGTGTCATTACACTGAAAGCGCTAAACTATAGTGAGGGTTTAGGGTTAAATATTTATTGTATTTGTAGCACGCCACGCAGGTCGAAGGCACACTTTGGACAGAGATCTAGATTCATGTTATTGTATCATTTTTATAAAAAATGTTGAAAATGCATACGAGAGGATTTGGACCTTGGTTTGCTCGGGTACCATGTCTAAGTTATTGCAACTACACCAAAACTCTAGAATTGTAATGAAGGTTTATATATATTGGAACAGGTAATTGTGGCGAACGCCCCTACCGGGAATCGATCTCCTGACCAATTCGGGCCGCATGCCTCACCACTACCACTAAGCTAGGCACCACTACCACTAAGCTAGGGCTCATTGGCTTATATATATATATATATATATATATATATATATATATATATATATAACACTTATTATTTTGTAATATTATAGGGGATATTTTTGTCCTATTCAAAAAATTAGACAAAAAGTTAATCAAGCTATTAACTAGAATAAAATACTTACATTTATGATAATGGTATCGTCACAATAGCTTTGGAGTAAATTTCAATAGCTTATATTATAAACTAATCATATAACTTACCCTTAAGAAGTTAATTTAAATAAGACTTAATATTAATTTATCGAATTAGGCTATTAGCATAACTTAAAATATCGAGTGTTACATTGATATTTAAAGAAAAATTGCACGTCAAATATTTACTTCTGTAAGACTATAAAGATATATTAAACATGTGTCACACGTTAATTTTATTACTCATTTTTATATAATATTTTTATAAATAGTTTAACATGCACCTCGGCAAGGGGTACTTGCTAGTCATATTATAAGAGTCATAAAACATAATGGGCATGTTAGAAAGAAGTAAAGTGAGATATATGATTGAGTCATGGAGAAAGAGAAATCACAAAGGAAGCAAAAGAAAGGGACTTGGAATCTGCAAACGTCAACTCCACCAAAGTTGTCCACCACCATTCGGTCGCCGTCCACCACAGAGATCTTAGAGAACTGCCAGCAACAGTAGGTGCTTTTATTTTAATTCAGTCAGTCTTTTATCTTCTGCTAATATTTATATGTTAGGATCATAGAGAATTACCAACGACTAAGTGCTTTTACCACTCAATCAGTCTTTCATCTTCTATTCATATTCATATGTTATGTTCTTAGTGTTCTTTTTCTTCAGTGGTTATCGGGCTTTATGACTTATCTATTTGTTATTAGGGTTTTCCGGATTTGGGGTTTAATGTCATGAGTAGGTAATATCTTGATATTGTTGCATGATTGTATAAGTATAGTAGTTTAATTCAATCGCATATTTGCTGCAAAGTAACACAGGTGTCCTAGACCTGTTCGTGTCGTCTCCCCAGCTTCTGCATCTTACTTGACCTTGAGCTTAAATGTGTAAAGATAAACACACTTTAGCTTGGGTTTCTATATAATCTCTTAATTAAGCTGTAGTTGTTCAATGAGCAAACATGTACGAGCCAGCTGTGACAAGCTCTTCGGGAAGGCGCTTGCTCAGTTTGAGAGTGTAAACACCACATACTATGGAGCATGAGGAAACTCCAGAAAAGACCTTTCTAGTCATGCCTTTTAACATCATGAATCAAGCAGCAACCTCCAAGTTCCCTAGACAACAAGAGTCTAGGCAACGAGCTAAAGATGATATGATCTGCTATAGGTAACCACATTGAAGGCCAAAGAACAAGAGGAATTTTTATTTCCCAAATTGAGATAGTTAATTTGAAGTAGGAAACTATTAACCTTATGTCGCTTTCAAAAGCCAAGAGCATATTATTACATCTTCTACCATTGTGGTATCCTAGTAGTTATCCAGTAGGAAAGGTTAATGATCACTAATTGGAATGAACCTATATGCCAAATATTTGATCACCATAATGAATTGCTTTCCAGATGGAAATAGTCACAATAGATCAGGCATCTTGATAGTTTCATAATACAAAGTAATCGCTAATCTTGGTCTGACATTGTACCTTAACCACCCAGTTTCTATCCACAAGAAGATTCGGAGACTTCAGATCCCGATGCACAATAGGAGGATGACTTGAATGTAAGTAGTTCATTCCTTTAGCCTGTGTGGAGAAACCTCGATTCAAATAAAAAACAATAATGGACTTCCAAAACATGATTCAGTCAAGTTCTTACCACATCTAGAGCCATTCTCAGCCTTCGCTTCTCTTCTAGTTGAACTTTAGGACGATGTAGTAACCTGTACAGACTTCCCCTGGCAACAGAAATGTATCAAGATCTTGAGATTAAGTGAACTTAGCAAACTACGGTGCCAAGGTTCATGTTCCTTGGCAATGTTGCCATAAAAGTGATAGACTTCAATCTTGAAGTACAAATGCAGGAGAGACAAAAATACTATAACCAAAAAGAAATTTTAAGTGAAAGAACCTTCTTCAACCTTAGAACCATAACAGTCGAAAAACTGAATTGGGAAGGCAACAAACCTAGGAAGGTACTCGGTTAATATTGAGAGGTTTGGAGGGCGAGTAACAGCTCCCATAAAGAGAACGACATTTGGATGCCGTAGCCTCAACATGATCTTAACCTAACAAGCAACACTGAAGATATCGAATCTGAAACTTTTTACGGAAGATAGCTTATTTTAATTAGAACAGATATAATTCTGTATTAAGATTTTTATTAATGCTTACTTCACATCTGAATTGCTCCAAAGCATCACCTGATAGATCTTGGTCCAAAAACTTCTTCACAGCAACTTCCTGCGTGAACAATTAATACATCATACTAAGATTGACTGACAGCAGTGTTGCTTGCAAGTTGACAGGTGTATGGTAAGTGTCTGACAAGGGAAACTTCCAAATTTCAGAGATGTGACATGACTATGATATGTGTGTATATAGAATGATAGAATAACTTGACAGATTCGTAAGTATGGTTAAAATATTTAGACGCTTGCTAGACACAATTCAAACTTGACATCTTTAATAATAAAGTTCAATGATGCAGCGAATCATAATGCTTCGGTGACTTGAGGTGTAGAAGTGTCCATGATTTTCAACACATCAAGAAACCTGGCACATGAAATTGTACCGGTAACACTACCTCATACTAACACATTGACAGAGTATGAATGACTGCACAAAGATCGCAAGTTCAGATACAACTCATCTCCAATAGGCTAAAACTAAGGAAGTAGAACGCACCAATACGATTAGAGTTGAAATGGATGCACAAAAATAGCAATTCCAGAATACGAGTTCTCCCGAACTATAACTACTAGCAATGAAAAGTTGAAGTAGGGACTGCAAATAACTAGGAAATGGTCTTTCTACCAAAAAAAAACCCAGACTGCCCTTTGCAGACAAAAATAGAAAAATCAAACTAAGGTACATCATATTTAGCAAAATATTGACTATATTAACATATAAATGAAATCACTAATGCTAAACAAGCAACCACCAGGAGAGCTGATTATTGTTATCACCACACAACGTTATAGATGTCACTGACATGTCCGACATGTCGGCCGACGTGTCATTTTCACAAGGAAATCGACATGTATCGGCACCATATGCCGATTATATCATTTGAAAGAATATTATCCAATATATTGGGTTAAGGCCGATGTATCGGCCGCATGAAATGACCCAATATCAACCAATATACTTAAAAATTCGTCTTTGTTTTTTTTTAACTTTGAACAGTTAACAAGTCCGTACCCTAGTTTAGAGTTGTTGTAGAGTGACATGTTGAGAAATCTCGGATTCATCTTCTAATTAGTAACAAGACTAAGAGTGTAAAGGAATACAAAAGTTAGTATTTTTTATGTCTGTACTATCTTGATTAGACTCTTCAATTACTTGATACAAGATTCTAATGTTACTAGTTTTTTTGGACTTAAAATGTTATCGTGTTATGTTTGTTGTTTGTTAGTTTTTGGACATTTGGAACATTTAGTATATTAAGAAATTAGAAATAGATAGAATATTTTGTATATATATATATATATATATATATATATATTTTTTTTTTTGATATGTCGAATTCGGAGACATTTTAAAATGTCGAATGTCAGGGACATTTAAAATGTCATATATATATATATATATATATATATATATATATATATATATATATATATATATATGACATTTTAAATGTCCCTGACATTCGACATTTTAAAATGTCTCCGAATTCGACATATCAAAATCCAAACCGACATTAATCCGACATCTACAACCTTGTTACCACAATCAAAAAAGTTTTCACTCTTTAAGATTTCCTTTATGTGCTTTCGGGAACTAGAAAGAAGAGGAAGGAAAAAAAAAACTAAGGTACCTATACACCATGATCCAATAACGCGATAAACATAAAGTGGCAGAAGAAGAAAACTAAAGAGAAAACAAGAAAATGGAAGAGAAACAAGATAAAATAAAGAAAAAAGATGAAATTGGTTTATTTATGATTCCTAGACTTTCTCGAAATTGATACATCCATCCATTCATGTATCTCTCGCCGTGTGTGTCTACAAGTAACAGTACCATTATTTTGTACGGAACGTCGAAAACATATATGTCATACATTGATAGCATATTTTCTGTGAACAATGTTTTGTATGACATGATTACCATGTCGGCGTTTTCAGTATCCTCTAATACAACAGGAAGAATTAAAATATTCATATGACAAATTTATGTGAACATTAACTTGTTCATTCTTGCAAAGCATCCTTGTTAACCTTATTTAAATTTCAGTGCCATTAAATACTCCAATGCAACAAAAAAAATAGTATCTTCTCTGTAGCTAGCTCACATTGAACCAACAAATAATTTACAGCATTAAACAAGAATTTTACTTATCATAAAGGGATTATTTTGATAGATGAGACAGTATAGTAAAGCAAATGATCTAGCAACTTCACAATTTTTCAGCAAAAGTTGGATCATATGTTTCCCAGGCATTATTATGTTTTAGCAACTTTATAGCATAACACATCCTTGATATATGATGAATCATTTGTTATTAGAGAACAAGACCGTCTACATCAGACATCAATCCCATTATTGCAGGTCTATAGAGCTACTACAACGACAACAACAAGCCTGTATCCCAAATTTTACAGTCGGCTGTAGTACATCTCTGTCTAGGTCTATAAAGTAAATTTTGGGAAGCCATACATATCATATTGGTGATGAAATCAAAAGATAGCACAAGTATCATTTAACTTGTGAACAATAACTTACAGTGCCATTCCAATCGGCACGGTAGACCTCCCCGCATGAACCTGCAACAAAAGAAGTCCAAATAGTAAAGTAAATATTAGTAATTTAAGATGACCAAGTCCTTTGCACTGAGATTTGGTATCCAATAGTTATATCCATTAAAAAAAAGATCTTAGTGCTGAAATATCCAGAAAATGAGATTAGCAGT
This sequence comes from Iris pallida, assembly GCA_029216955.1. NCBI lineage: Eukaryota > Viridiplantae > Streptophyta > Magnoliopsida > Asparagales > Iridaceae > Iris > Iris pallida. Next base: position 2,309,157 of record JANAVB010036618.1, on the reverse strand, counting down.
TTTTGATGTCTTTAGAGAGGAAATTGGAAAACCAAAATTCTACAGCTACTACAAATATAATGCAAGCAAGTTTGGGGTAAAGGCTTTCTTGATGATGATGATGCTGTCGTTCTTAAAAGAAGAAACAGGGAGCGCAAAATTTTACAGCTACAACGGATATGATGCAAACAAAATATGATGTAGTCCAAGAATTGGCATTTAAAATCTTTTGGAAATCTAAAAGATCTGCAAAAGAATTATGAAACCGTTACCATTGTCTAAATGAGAAAAACTACAGGATAATCGAACTTAAACTACACTCGTGCAGGACACATTTGGATTCTATTTTTACTTTCATTTCTTGTATTAGGAGAAACAATGACACATGTGCACAACACTTGGCCAATGGACCCTCCCAGACATGACCTGTGCATGGGCCACATGTACACACCACTTTGCCCAACTTACCACAATGGTTAATGTTAAGTATTAGTAGTATTGAGCTTTAGTCCCACATCGGATAGATCAATAGTATATATATATATATATATATATATATATATATATATATATGACTCTCTCATCAATAGTAATTATCCTATTATTTTACTTTACATGGTATCAGAGCCATAACTCATCCACTCCTCTCTCTCCACAAAACAAAACCCTAACCCCAGATCCCCCCCTAGTGTTCCAGCCGCCCCGCCCCCTATTGTTGCCGCCCCACCCCCTCCCCGCTGCTACTGCTACCCACCCCTTGCTGCTGCTGCTACCCAACCCCCCCCCCCCCCCAACTGCTACCGCCTACCGCCCCCCCTGCCGTTGTGGCCCCCACCCTGCTGCAAACCCCCCCCCCCTCTATCCCAACCCTAGTCGTCTCTCCTACACGACAGATGTCCATAAACCCTAACCCAGTTGCCACCTACTCCAAACCCTAGTCATCTTTCTACTTTAAAAAAGTGTTGGAATCCTCAGAGGATAAACAATGATTTGTTTGTTGGAATCTCTGACTCTCAACATCGACTTCAGGAATTAACAAAGAGCAGACAAGTTGCTTATTTTGCATGAATCTTTCTTTTTGTCCTTACTTGATCTTCACATCAAGATCTTACAAAGGGTAACCTGGGTTGCCTCTCTGTCATGGCTTGTGTGATCCACATTTAATCTCTACTTTCCATGCGCGTGCCGGTTTTGGCCACATTTCTAACGAGTTGGCAGAGTTCATGTGATTATTAAGTTAGACAGATCAAATCGATGGTCGAATCAGGAACAGTGAAGGATGACTAGTACTGACGTGATTAGCAGTGCTACAACACTAGTGTCGAAAACGCAATGGCGGACTGACGAGCACTGGCATAATGATTTCATCAATTCGACTTGCCAATCGACGGTTGGACGGACAAGAGGGCTACACAACATGGCAAAATAAGGTCGAGAAGACGCTTCGAAAAATGCGCTTGTCCAAACATCTGACAGACAACCCTCCAGTAGAGACTGATCCTATATTTGAGTAGTGGAAGACAGATAATAGTTGACTGTTTACACGGTTGATGAATTCAATAGAACCATCGGTGGAAGACATTGTTCATAATACAGATTCGGTGAAGGAGTTATGGGACGTTCTAGCAGCGGCGTTTGATGGAAAACGTAATTTGTCTCGTATCTACGACTCGGTAGTTGGCGTCTATCAAGCAAATCAGGGAGACAAATCTCATAAGAACCAATTTCGGACCTTTAAGGCTATGACTGATGAAATCGACCGCATTTTACCTCTAACGACAGAATCAACTTCGTGTCCTACGGACAGCTAAAGTCGTTAAGACCACTCCGGGTGATTCTCCTGCTGATCGATCTGCTCTTGGTGTTGCTCGTGCTAGATTTCGTGGTGGCCGTAATACTAGCCGTGATGGTAGATGAGGCAATGGCAGTCGTGATGGGGGTAGACCGCGCACTTGCTTCAATTGTGGCATGCAAGGTCATTTCCATCCTAAAGCTCATGTCGTCAATGTTACAACAGATGTCCCTGATGATGGCGTTCGATCTGTTCAGATGACTTATATCCAGATTTTCTTAACTTCTAAACTCAACGTCGTTGTGAAGCATCCACATTTGAATCCACGACTGGATACTCAGTAACATGTATAGTGAAGTCGAAGCAGTGGGTAATTAACTCTAGTGCGTCTGCTCACATGACTGGCGACGCAGGTATGATTCGCAATTATGTATCAGTAGGACGTGTTTCCGATATTACTGTTACCAATGGTGGTTCCCTAACAGTCCGTGGTCGTGGAAGTTCTCGTCTTTCTTCCGAATTGTCACTCAATTCCGTATTACATACACCTGAAAACCCGTTTAATTCACTTTCAATTAGTCAGATTACTCGCGACATACATTGCTCCGTAACATTTTTCTAGATGGTTGTATTTTTAGGACCTAAAGACCGGAAAGACTGTTGGTAAGGGACATGTGGCTAGAGGCTTGTACCTGTTTGACGTACCTTCTTTTGTCGTTTGAGCCGGCATGAAACTTGATCAATTCGAGTTACATTGTCAATTAGGCCATTCATCAATCCAAGCTCTCCAACAAATATACATACTCATACTTAGATGTTCCTTCTTCTTTTCTTTGTGAAGTCGTGTCGTTTGGCTAAGCATCACCAGGTTTCCTATCGGGCGAGTCATAATAAAATTACATCCGCTCCTTTCGAGTTGGTGCATTCTGACGTATGGAGACCTTGTCCGGTTGAATCAAAGATGAATTTTAAGTACTTTGTTATATTTGTTGATGACTACTCATGTGTCACTTTTGTTATCTAATGAAAAATTGCTCTGAATTATTTGAAATTTGGTACAATTTTTATGCACAAGTAAAAACACAATTTGGTGTTCCGATTAAATGCTTTCGAAGTGACCATGGTCGTGAGTATCTACCTTGTGGATTCAATACTCATCTGTCCCGCAATGACATCTTCCACCAAACTTTTTTGTCCTTACACACCACAACATATGGTGTGGTCGAGTGCAAGAATCGTCATCTCCTGGAAACAACGTGTGCCCTTATGTTTCAAGCACGTACTCCCAAAAGATTTTGGTCGGATGCGGTACTTACAACTTGCTAACTTACTAATCACATGTCATCGTCGGTTTCAATGGTACTACTCCCTTTTTCGGTTATATCCCGAACGAAAGCCGTTTTCTCTCTCTCAAAATTTTTGGTTGCTTGTACTATGTTCGAGATACTCGATCGACTCTTTCTAAATTAGATCCTAAACGAATCCAATGTGTCTTCCTTGGATATCCTAAAGATCAGAAAGGGTATACGTGTTTTTCTCCTACCTTGAAGAGGTATTTTTTTTCCTCGGAATGTTACCTTCGATAAAACCGAGTTTCCTCCACTTCCACAAATTATGGTTCCAGTTCCTCAAGTTTACCCAGAAGAGGATTTATTGTTGTTTCATGTTCAAACACAACAACCCCCGTAAGGGTGCCCACCGCTACCGAGCCAGTATCCCAGTCTGACGGTCCGCAAACACCGGATAGTGCCACGGTCACAGAGTCATCATCATCCTTTAGCTCCACTGGTTCGTCTCCGCTTGTTACAAACTACAAAGGGCTCACGAGCCACACTCAGTCCTTAATCGCTGCTATTGATGGGATTCAGATTTCCAAATACTGCCGATGAGGGTTGTTTGTCATTGAACAAAGTTGAACAAACTTTTGTATTAACAAACGAGAGAAGTACAAAGAAATTCTAAACAGGAACTCTAAGGCCTTGTTTGGTTCGCAGAATCATCAGGTTGGGAAAGGAAAGTGATTACTTTCCTATGTTAGGGTGTCAGAGGAATTGAAGAGGAAAGGAAAGTGATTCCCATAGAAGGAAAATGATGAAAAAAAATTGATTACATCCATCCAAGCAAGGAATCAATTTTCCACATTGAAGTATTCACTTTCCTTTCCAAATTCCATGGCGTTTCCAAACATCGAAAAGGAAAATCAATAAGAATTGTAATTTTCCAAAGGAAAGGAAATGCCAAAGAATTGATTTCCTTTCCCTTCCATTCCGCGAACCAAACGAGGCCCAAGTACAAAGTTTTTTATTCTGGAAAAGTATGACAATGGAGATCGAATACTGTAGTTGATTCATTTACTCCATTGACGATCCGACAAGACGAAAGAGGATTACAAGTCTCCGCTCAACAACAAGAAGAACAGCAATTCGGCTCTTGGTTTTATGCCAAAACTCTCCGTGTATGGGCATTGAAATGAAGGAAGACTCCTCATATTTATAGAATTCTCGGAAAAAAAAATCCATACATGCACATATAAACGATGCGAGCATGGATTTTGGCACACAGGAGCATTGCACACATGAGTTTCGCTGCTACATTGCATTTCTGAATAGAATGGAGTTACAACTGTGCGCATATGGCGCAGTTGACTGCCACGTGGCCGTGGTTGGGAATGGGTGGTTGCTGAAATCTTGGGTTGTTGACACCCGTCATAGGCATGACTGAGTCGTTTGACACGTGACGCGTGCTGATGACTCGAAGATCCCGATATGTTGGAACAGAAAATATTTCATGCGCATGAAAGAGTCGGTGCATAAGAGGACTTGGTGCATGGCTTCTGGGGCGCATGCCAAGTGTAGACGCATGGCTTCTGAGGCGCATGCGAAAGTCGGTTGGATCAAGCCATGTGGTATGGCACAGTTGTAACTGCAAAAAATAGTAATATTTGCTATGACGTAAGCGTTGACGTATGTTGTTGACTCGCTCTTCGAAGCGACTTTGTCTTTAGTGAAGAACCATCAATGCGCATAGCAATAATGGCGCATGGCGACGTAGGCGCATGGTGGCCTAGGCGCGTGGAATCATACTGACGCTTTGTTTATCGTGCAACCGTCGCCTGCGTGTTTCGAGGTGCACACTGCACCACGTTCCAAATGAAAGCTGACATCTAATACAGTTGTCAGTATCACATTAAATGTTGAAGTAATAGTTGGGTACTTTTAGGCACGTAATCAACTAGGTGCATGTAACTTAGCGCATAAGCTACCTGGTTGCCTCTATTCTTTGTAGTGTCGCTTGAGCGCATGATTTAGGATTTGCATGGTTTGTGAGGCGCATGGCCTGATTTTTTCGTGCTTCTATAAGGGGCTCAAACATCCCGGTTGGCATGCTACTATGGAAGAAGAGATGAAAGCGCTTCGGAAGAACCATACTTGGAACTTGGTAGATTTTCCTACCGGTAAGTAGGCAGTAAGTCGCAAAGGGGTGTTCACGGTCAAGGTGAAACCGGATGGCATTCTTGATCGCCTAAAGGCTCGTCTGGTGGCTAAAGAATATCTTAGACCTATGGTGGGGATTATTTTGAGACATTCTCTTCAGTTGTCAGGATGACATTTATGCGCATACTTTGGCCTTAGATGTTCGCTACGACTGGACCATTCCTTCAGCTGGATATCGCGAATGCATTTCTCCACGACATATTGAAGAAGAGAAGTGTATGTGGTACAACCTTCCGGATTCGTTACAATGGAGGGTAAAGTGTCATCTGCGGAAGGCCCTCTACGGTCTCAAACAATCACCTCGTGCGTGGTTTGATTGATTTATACATGTTGTTACTCAGTTTGGCATGTGTCAATAAAAGAAGGATCATTCGGTATTCTACCGACGAAAATGATACTATTTGGTGTACATATTGACGACATTGTGATCACGGAAGACACCAACCAGAGTATTGCATGACTAAAGAAATTTCTAGGAGAACAATTTCAGACCAAAGATATGGGACCGTTGAACTACTTATTGTTGGCCCATTGGTTATGATCACACCTGATTTTGATAATCAACTTCGACTTTGATCGATATGCAAAATATACATACTGCTAAAGGTTTACTTGGTTTCAAGACTGCACCTACTACTGTTACAAGCTACAAAAGTCTCGTCATCATCAAAGAACCAAACGCAATGGATTAAAGATCAAGTTTTATATATTTATTCTTTATTTTTGTTTTTATTAAGTCTAGAAAAAATATGTAAGGTTGATCAGGATATGTACTGGCTCAGCTAATCTCTCAGTCCACAAAAATCGTAGCCTACCTATCCACAAATACATATCCAAAGTCCAAATTAGCCCAAAACCTATCAATTTAGCCCAAACAGTTCTGACATAACTTGGACAGAACTCGGCCAGAACTCGGTCCGAGTTTGGTCAGGGTAGTTTCATATTTGTTTTGAATTCCCTCCAAATCTGTATCCAACGTTCAAATGCGAAATTTCTGCATCCGAACTATGCCCGAGCTCTGCCCGAATTCTGTCTACAAAAACACTATAAATAGAGAAGAACTTTCACATTTTCAAATCACTCATTCCTTCTCTTCTTTATTCATTTCTAAAGTGTTTTCTACGAGCTACACTTTCAAATCAAGCCTATACCACTCTTATCCAAGCGAGTACAGTTTTTGTTTAATCTAGAGTTTGATGTTGAAGAATTGTATCGGAGGCTGTATTCAGAAAACGTTCCAGTTTTTAAATTACCTTCTAGAGTCGGTCGTGCATTCGTCGCCAAGCACGATATTGTGAAGTCGGTCGTGCACTTGTTCCCAAACACGGTGTTGTAAGAGTTGCAAGCACTCAGTTAAAGCTTGTGTCATAATAGATTAACTTCGAGCAGAAGTACTCGATACTGGACTAGTCCTCCATGAGAAAAACCAATATATATCGTTGCGTCAGTGAGTTTGATCTTCTTAACTCTTACTTTACTGCAATTCATTTATTGTTATATCAGTTGCTCTTACTTGCCATAGTTCAATTTTTTAATTGGTGATATTTATTCCGTTACACACGCACACACTCTACTTACCCCCCTCCCTCCTCTCGAGGTGCTCAACGGTCCTACACTTATTAGACATTGAAGTCACACGGGACAAGCAGGACATTGTAATGTCTCAGAGAAAATATGTGTTGGACATACTAAATGATGCAGGAATGATGCAAGTCAAGGGAGCAACTTTACCATGTATCCAGAGACAAAGTTACTCCCAGAAGAGGGGGTCATGATGACCAATCTAGGTCAGTATCGTCGAGTGATTAGAAAACTCAACTACTTGGCAGTCATGACTCGTCTGGACATTTTCTTCGTCGTAAGTGTCACAAGTAGATTTATGACTTCTCCACAAGTTTCACACTGGCAGGCGGTTCTCAGAATTCTGCATTATCTAGTCCATAATTCAGGAAAAGAAATTCAGATGGAGAATTATGGACATACTTGTGTTGAGTGCTTTACCAATACTGACTGGGGTGTAAGCCTGACAGATAGACGGTCATGTTTGGAAGCAGAATATTGGGCCATTGCTCATAGCACAGCAGAGGTGTTATATCTAAAGCATCTTCTACAAGAGTTTGGAGGCAGGAGCTAAAGCAGCAGATATGTGGTGTAATAACCAGTCTGCTATCCATATTGCTACCAATCATGTATTTCACGAAAGAACGTAGCACATTGAAATCGACAATCACTTTGTCCGTGATGAGTATAAAAAATGGATGATAAAGTTTCACCACGTGAGAATAGACGATCAGATAGCTGGTATCTTCACAAAGTCTATTTTGGGTCATCGGGTTCAATTTATGTGTGATGGGCATGATTGATATATATGCTCCAGCTTGAGGGAGGGTGTTAAGTATTAGTAGTAATAAGTATTGGTAGTATTGAGCTTTAGTCCCACATCGGATAGAACAATAGTTAGAGGGGTTAGCCTCTCCTATATATATATATTTTTTTTAGCCTCTCCTATATATATATATATATATATATATATATATATATATATATATATATATATATATAACTCTCTCATTAATAATAATCATCCTATTGTTCTACTTTACAGTTAACCTCAATGTATATCAGATGTTCGACTAAATCATGGCGGCTTCACAATTATAGATTTAACAAGGTTAAAACAATCAATTCTCCATAACAAAATGATGAGTCAGATAAACTCCATCAGGAAACACATAATTGTGGGTATGTGATTTCATCATATGACGAGACCGCAAATTGTGTTATGTCTGCATTTTCTTTTATTTTGTGCTCTAAAAGAGTAAAGCATGAACACAAAATGCTCATCAAAGCCACAACACTCGACATTCTATCAAACATAATTGTGGGTATGTGATTTCATCATATGACGAGACCGCAAATTGTGTTATGTCTGCATTTTCTTTTATTTTGTGCTCTAAAAGAGTAAAGCATGAACACAAAATGCTCATCAAAGCCACAACACTCGACATTCTATCAAACATAAGGAAAAACTCAAGTTATTAGGTAGGTACATAGTTAAAATATTTGAACAAGCAATATTAACGAAATAAACATGTCAACTTAAACATATTTGAATTGAAAAGAATTTTCGGTTCATCTGGAAGATGGAGTCCTTACAACCAGTACTGGTAATGATAATCAAAGAACCAAGCATACCAGTCAATGGTAATCAGAAAACTAAGCAGCAACTAAACTATAATTTGAAAGTAAAGCACTTAACTACTGTCACAGTGTCACCATGCTATTGAGTTAAAATGAAGTATAATGCTCTCAGTAACTTATTAAAACAGAAAAGGCAAAAATTAGACAGCTTGACCAAGCAGACTATACAGAAATAAACCATGGAGTGACAATCCAAGATGTAAACAAACTAGACCAAGACTAGGAAAGAGGTAAGTTCTTATGTCAAATCTAGGTTCTCTTTTTCAGCGTCAATTGTAGATACATGCAAAAAAATTAAGCACTGCAGATTAAAAGGCAGCCAGATAAGGAAGCAAGACATTTATTTTCTTGGAAAAGACACTCACCTGAGGCATTACCGCGCTATGTAACCAGTTAAAGAAGTTCTAAATCTAATGCTTACCAAGACCAATGCGTTCCCCAATCTGAAGATTTTCCCATGGTATTTCCCATTCAGCTACTTCAGCCAACGGGTTGTTTTGTTCTTCAACTGCGACACTCGTAATTTGTAAGTTGTTATCGTCCCTAGCTATGTGTTTCAGCTTCGAGTCATCAGCACTCCCTCGATCATCTTTCAGAAAAACATTTATGTTAGCATTTGCAGTTGTCACAATACTTCCTACATCTGCCTGAGAGCATTGTGCACCAAGTGGTAATGGAGCATTCACATATTGTGGTTGTTTTGAGAAAGTTTCAAGGATTAATTTTCCCTGTGACGTACTAGATGAAACTGAAGCTTTACGAACCAGACAAGTTCCATCAAACCTAGAATTAGCCAGTGCAATTTCAGTAACTGGTGTTTCAAGTGACGTAAACCCTTCACTTGTAGCAAAAGGTGAAGGGTTACACATACCAACAGGACTTCTATTCGTATAAGCAAGCTTGCTTTCCTTACAAGCGCCTTCAGAAAAATTTTGTTGTGTGTTTTTGTCATTGGTGGAGCTTGAGCATTTTTCTTCTCTAACAGTTACCAAGGATGAATTGAAGAACATTGACAAATTATTATGCATTTGAGCCTCCTTTTCCCTAATGCTTCCATCAGAGAAAATATTCTCGTTCCCAGAGCCTTTCTGTTCTTCTAATTCCAGGGAAGGATTAAGATCTGAAAATAAATCAGTGGGGGGTGAAGCACCACTCTCCAATAAAACAGCATGCAATTTCTGTGCAAACTCTGGGTCTTTTGCTGCACTAACTACATATTTTGAAACATCATTAAGTTTCATTTGCTGAGCAGATGATGTAGCTTCTGATATTCCTTCTACATCTACTTGTGGTCTGCCCAGAGGAGGAAGAAGCTTTCCAAATTCATGTTCAAATTTCTCAGTTTGATTTTGTTCAGTGGTCTTGGCGCTTCCAATTTCTAGTAGAGGGCTAACTCTTGAGTTTAAGTTAGTTTTCAACCCGGCATCTATGCGATCATATGAACTTCCTTCTAATATCATGTTCTGCTTCTCAAATTGGCTGCTAACATTATCAAGGGCCAAACACAAGTCTTTAACTGTCTGTTCAACGGTAGCAGAGTTCAGAAGATTAAGACCAGAATTTTGAAGATGGATGCTGGGAATCTCAGCAGGAATCAATGAACCTGGAGCTCCCATAAGATCAATAATATATTCACTGCACCATTTAAACAAAAAATCAGTATCTTTATTCCTGAAAAAAAAAGTTTGAAAGTATATCCACGATATCGTGAAGGATTTAATTGTCATAAAAATAAAAGCAGAAATGTAATGACACAGTAGGAATCCACAGCAACATATATTCAGACATGAGTTGAAAGGAAGCCATTGAAAACAACATTAGTAAGCATGTAGCACTGTGCTACTAATCAAATGTTCACGAAACGATATCGGAAATTCTGTTGGCAACCCTAAAAAGAATACCAATAAATCACTTAATGCCCATAATATCGGTTGACCAACTGAAGGACCAGCATCATGGTGTGAAGGCACTTGTTTTAATATGGTGCCAGTTGACAACAGTTTTGAGATGATAAAAGGATAACTTCTGTAAGCATGGCAGTGTGCCTGCCATCAGATAGCACTAGCTTAAGTCAAGAAATTCTAACTAATTATGAGAGAATTTGTGCAGGAGAAGTTGTAAAAACTGATAGAGATATCTCTATCTAAATCCTAAAAATAGCAAATAAAGCTCTCAATTAAAAACATACATTACTAGAGCCTATAAAGAGATCCAAACAAATTCTAAATTTGATTTCATAAAGGTAATGTACCTTACAGTTATCCATTAACAATTGTCTAGATTTGCTGTTGTTTTTAAATTATCAAATTTTAAAAGAAAATACACAGAAACAACAATGAAACCCATACACATAACTTTGGGATTGGGTACATGAATCCTTCCTTACCTTCAATTCAGATTTCTTAAGAGCCATCAGTCACTAACATTAGAAAACACTTTATTTCGACAGCCTCAGTTCAGAAAAATACAAAAGATTTTTTTTTTAATTCCTAACTGGCCGATGCAAAATTTGTCAAATATCAAAAGAAAATACATAAAAAAAAACATTGAAGGTTTCATCCACTGTTTAAAAGAAAATACACAAAACAACATTAAATCCTACTTCACCCAATCTTATTTTGGTATGGATTGTATTCAAACTTTATATTAAACAATTGTAAATATCCCCAAACTGAGAAACTAAATCAAGTCTTACAAAAAACCAAAACCTTGTCAACGAAAATAACATAGTAGTCTCCTAATTTAAGTAAAACCTCTACTAAAATACCAGCCATAAGGACCATGTTACACCATTCTCTTCTAGTAAGAAGGGAATGATGACAATGTAAAGAGCGGGCTCGATTGATCACTTAGTAGTTTTACCACTTCCATAGTTTGTCTACCACTACTATAGTTTCTCTTCACCAGATGCTTCAAACCTTCAGGTATCGATGACTTACAACAACAGTCAACTCAATTAGGAGGTATTTTCGTGAAGTGCCTTCCGTCAACAGCAGCCACGAGAAGAATCAAAAGATGACCCCGTAAGTTAGTAAGGCAAGAGACCTACTAGGAAGGACTTGTATTGTGTATTTATATGGAAGCCCAAAGAGAGAAATTTTGATGGAGAGCTCTCTCCAAATTAAACCTTAAAGTTAACAAAATAACGCTTATTTCTCCATATAAAATGACCATAATTACATCTTAAAAAGACACCTACAAGAAAAAAAAATTTAAACCAACTAGACTACATGTCTAAAATAACTCATTAAAAAGTAATGAGGATAGAAAAATAAAGAATTAGTACTTCACTCATAATTATTTGATAAAGCTTAAGAGTTATTTATCTTATTCAAATGATATCTTGTTCTGAATAAGATAATGAAAAGACCCCAAAATCAGAAAACTGGAGACAATCATCTCCTAACAAAGTAACAAGGCTTCAAAAAGTGAACTAGTAAATTTAATAAACTAATAAAAATTAAAACAAATGTCTATACCATGTGAAGAATACAGGCATGTTTATCATATCATACAATCATCAAGTTATCAAATAAAACAACTTTTCCCAAAAAAAAACACATAGCTGAAATGAGACTAATTGGATGAATGAGTAGCAATATGTTTAAGAAAGGACAAGAGACGAGTGCGTAGTGGAAAACTGGAGTTGGTGGCAATTAAGATTTAAGGATACAAGAGTCATTTGAGATGTTTTTGGACGTGTGCAAAGGACACAAACTTTTTCAGCAATTAGCGGAGTTATGATCTTAGTTAAAGGAGCTGCTACAACTAGGGTTAGACCTAAATGAACTTGGGTTGAGGCTTTCAAAACAAATATGGTATTTGCCAAAGTCATAGAGGAGATGAGCCTCAAGAAAACAAAATGCAAGAAAGGATTTATAGAACACCAAATCAAAAAAAATTGGAGTAACTCTTGGGTTATACTTGTCCTATCAATTTGTGTCAAACGAAGTTTTGCATAGACAACAATGTTATGTGGCAATATTTTGCAAATCAAGATAAAGTTTCACATCCAATAAAGTTAAAGAAAATATATCATAATCAACCAACATAACGACTTAGTCAATGCCAAAATTGATGTTGGAGATAATTAAATAACAGGAGGGAGAGCTGAATAATAGAAACCTGCCATCGTCAATTTTAATCAAGTTTACGGCTCCTTCATCTGTGCCAGTGTAGTAGCTCCCTTTCACCAGGGCACAAGGCAGATTTACTCGGTCAGCTAGCACCTGCGAAGAGAAAACATGAAATAGTCTCAAGTCTTAACTTAATTGCATCATATTATTAAGTTTCCTTTATGTTGAGTTCTGACATTACTCTGTGCTGTAATATGAAAGACATGCTCTACTACAAACTTTACAAGTGCCAAATACTTAGCTTAGTAAAATACTTCTACAGATATTTTGAATCTTTGGCACTCAGGAAGACATGTAAAGGTCAATTGCCAAATACCTGCAAGGGGTTTTAACTTTAAACCCAAGCATTAGCAAAGAATAGATTCATGGGTGGTGGCCTTTGTCCGACCTGCCTAGATCAAGCACAAGCCCAAGAAGAAAACGGAAACGAAAAGAAGATGGAAGAACTTTTTAGTAGTTCTCTAGTAAGAAACCTGAGGCCACTGTTATGAGTTACCACTTAGGTTACACAAAAAAGAAAGAGCATAAAAGCTTTGCTCCAAACAAGGATAAAACTTAAAAGATTATGAGGACAATTCCAGGGAGTCTTGAGTTACACAACTGAGGTGAAAAATTACCTTGCCGAGAGGATAGAGTAATTCGGACGATGAATATCTATATCCATTTTTTATATGTCAATGATTCTTAATAGAGCTATTTACCGCAAAGAGCCATTACCCTATAGGATTTCCCAATGTCTGGTATCAAGATGCTAATTACTCCTTCCGTATTCAACTTGCGTCCAAAACCATTGATTTGTTCATTATCATTCAATAATGGCTCCATGTGAGACATTTCTATTAGAATGATAAAGTTTCTCACGTGGTGTAGGACAACAGTTCCTCAAGGAGTTCTATAATGATTTCCAGTTACTACTTTTACTAGTTCTCATTTACGTATATATTTATGTTTACAGGATACAATATGTAAATAAAAAGATCTTTAAAAGGAAACTTGATAAGATGTAGTGTTCAGTAGGTGGCAATCTAGTAGTATAGGAACCTCTCACAAGCTCTGAGGCCATCTCCAACCATCCTAAAAAATTCTCTCAATTGAGGACTCCAAAAAAAAAAAATATTCTCATATTATGCTATCCTCAAAATTTTACGACTCCAACCCGTCAATCCTCAAATAATAAACAACTATTATTTATTTCTACATAAATTCATTTCTTCACAATTATTTAATATAATCATATACATTATATACCGAGATAATTATTATATTAGTTTATATTCTTTATATTATTTAATGTTATTTTATAATATCTATACATAAATTTTGTACTAACTTTTTAGTCTGTCCCTAATCCCATTTTTTCCCCTATAAAAAGGTTGAATACCACCACTCATTTCACCATCCACTTCCTCATCCAAATTTTTTTATAATGTTTTCATACATCTTTCTTCAACAATGAATTTTGGAGCCGGTCCATCTCATTTACTATCTTCATCTAGCTATCTGATGAAGACAGCTCGATTACATTGTCAATAAAATTGCAACTATCAAGCACCAAGAGGATATAATATTTCGCTTAGCTGCTAGTAACAACCTCCTCATTGCTCAATATCTTAACTGTAGTGATGATACTGAGCCAACTCATGGAGGCTCGATTCCTGGTCATATAGTGATCTATCGCAACAGGGAGGAAGCTCATCGAAATTTATGGAATAACTACTTTGCCGAGAATCCAAGATATAATGAGTCGATATTTTGTAGGAGATTACGAATGAGTCATAGTTTCATATAGTTAATGTCGTTGAATGTCATGACAACTACTTCGCTCAATGGATGGATGGTCTAAGTAGACTTGGATGATCTTCATTGCAAAAAATTACTGCGGTCTTTCGAATGTTAGCATATGGTCAACCTGCAGATTCAATTGATGATTTACTACCGTTCTAAAAGTGTTTAAATTGTTTAATTTTAATATTGTTGTAATGCTTTAAGTTTTTTTTTAATTTCAATGTTGTTGAAACGCTTAGACTTTTTTATTTCAATGTTGTCGTTGGTGGTGTTATTTTAAAATTCGATATACTTGTTTATGTTTTTTTAAGTCAATGTATTTTATTTTATAATGTTTGATGTTATTATATTAATTTATGTCAATTATTTATATGTTATTTTGTGATCAAATGAATCTAATAAACAAAAAAGTTAATACTAATAACAAATATATTCAACATATTAGATTCTATTAGAATATCTCAACAAGAACTTTTTAATGGTATACTAATTATATTACTTATATTTATAAATTAAAAAATATAGTAAGTTAATTAAGTTTAGTATTTATCATATGTAGGATATATTAGTAAATACTTACAATTTGAAGGGTAAAATAGTCATGAATGATGATCCTCAAATTTGAGGATTTTCTCTCTTCCCTCAAATTTGAGGATCAAACACCCTTCCCTCAAAAAATTTGAAGAAACTTCCTCAAATTGAGGGTGGGAAATTGAGGGTGGGTTGGAGATGGTTTGGCCTCAATTGGGTGTTTGAGGATTTGGGTTGGAGCCTGGAGATGTCCTGACAATTCCGAAAATGTAGGGGCATTTTCCTCGGATGCAATAGCAGGAGCTTCCTCCAGGCTGTCACCAGCACAAGTGTTACTTTCGCCGCATAGGTAAAACCAAAACTTGGTGAGTATTTATATTGAGGTTCTCTCAAATAGGCTTTTCTTTGGTGAAAAGATCCCACAGCCTCCTTGTATGGTTTTATCTTTGTGAAATCACCCCAGTTGACTTTTCTTTGGTTGAGGAAAAGGGAGTCCTATTGTATGATTAAGCTGTGTATCCTAACTGAACTCTACAGTATCCATCATAGACGATAGTGGTGCAACCAACAAGTTAGTATGGATTCTAGTCATATCAACTTATGCCTTGTCAAAGTTAACTCATATGTCTGAAGACACAGACCTCAAGCAAATCAATTGTCAATACAAGTGACAGGAACCTCAGTTCAACCTAAATCTAAAGGTGCGTCTTCAAACACCTAACAAGCAGCAGATTTATCAACAATATGTAATTTCAAAGTCACACAGAGCAACCGCTATAATTCATTTGCATAATCCTTGTGCCACGATACCAAAGACCACAATATTTCTTCACAAACCAAATAGCCTAGTGCCACACCTAAATGTATCCCATATACATCAACATGACCTTAAACGGATATTTTACAATTAACTTTACGGTCTTTACCCACTTCATTTACTATCCATCTTACAATACACAATAACTAAGAATTGGACACGACCTAAAGCATATCTATCTGCACTGTAACTTCTTTGATTAACCAATTTGTCGGCTAATTGAATCCTTTTCTTCCATTCACCTCTGTTAAGGGCCATGTTCTCAATATCGTTAAAAAGAAAGGCCATGTCCTTTTCTATCAATAGCATCGGGTCATAAAAGAGGCCACAACCTCAGCACCCTTGCACATCAAAACATCAAGTCATGCACTTTTGCTGCATCTTTTATGTCACTAAAAATCAAAAAATCCTAATAAAAAAATATAGTGATAAAATCTCCTTATGTTCACACAATAGACAACAGTCATTACTAACATAGCTCGTGCTAAAATGTTAGCAATTTGACAGTTGGATGGAAATGAGCTGGCACGGTATCTAATAAGAGGCACTAATTTTTTCAATGATTACTAACATCCTGGATTCCAGCACTCAGAAAATGCGTCAACTCCACAAGATCAGAAATAAAGAATGAGACTGCAAAAAATTTAGGCAAATGTTAAAGGCCACCTCCTTTTTACTAAGGGCCACCAACTTAAAATTTTTAAAAAAATTATAAGTTTGCCATTTTGAAAACACTAAGGGCCACCCCACTTCTGTCAATCGAGGACTGCAGGGCTTGCCTGCAGTCCAAAGTGAACACAGGACTGCAGTGCTTGCCTGCAGTCCTAGATTTTTTTTAAAATTTTCAACTTACAGTGACTGCATGGCTTGCCTGCAGTCCAAAGTGAAGACAGGACTGCAGGCAAGCCCTGCAGCCCCCCGAGCGCGGACTACGACCCGCTGACGCCCTCCGCGAGGATGGACGGCTTCCTGGCCGCGCTGTGGAGGTTGTCGTCCAAGATCATGGTCGTCACGGAGCACGAGTCCAACCACAACGGGGCCGCGCTGAGCGAGAGGTTCATGGAGGCCCTCAACTTCTATGCGGCGCTGTTCGACTGCCTGGAGTCGACGGTGGCGCGGCAGTCGGTGGAGCGGGCGAGGGTGGAGAAGCTACTGTTCGGGGAGGAGATCAACAACACCATCGCCTGCGAGGGGCTGGAGCGGAGGGAGAGGCACGAGAAGCTCGAGAGGTGGGTGCGGAGGCTGGACGGAGCCGGGTTCGGGAGGGTGCCGCTGAGCTACTACGGGCTGCTGCAGGCGAGGAGGAGCTCGGTGAGGCGGAGGAGGAGCTGAGGAGGCGGAGGAGTTCCGAGGAGGAGGGGGGAACGAACGGGGAAGGGGGGTTTGGGTTTTGGGGTTTTGGGGTTTTTTTTTTCTTTTTGTTTTTTCTTTTCTTTTTTTTCCTTTGGTAGCCCTTAGTAAAATGGTTCATTTTAGGTTGCCCTTAGTAAAAATAAGAGTGTATGATGGTTGCCCTTAGTAGGTTGGTGGCCCTTAGTAAAAAGGGGGTGGCCTTTAACATTTGCCAAATTTTAACATAAGAAGGTACCAGCATGAATGAAACATACACACTTAAAACTACACGTTTTTTGTTCAGGTTGTGTTTGGTTCATTGTAACGTAATTGTAATCGTTATGAAATTGAGTTTCTAATGTAATTGAGTTTCTAATGTAAATGAGTTTGTAATGTAATTGAATTGAATTACATTAACTAGTTTGGTTGGAACGTATAAGTATATAACCAAACCATGTAAATATAAATGACATTCAAATGTTTGGTTTACCATGTAATGTAATTGAGATTGTAATGTAATAAGAAATCCAAAACATTCTAGATATTTTGAAAAAAAAATTATTCTAAAAATTTTAAAATTTTAAAAAAATTTAAAATTTTAAAAAAAAAAATTAAAAAATTTAAAAAAAATTTAAATTTTAAATTTTTTTAAAACTATTAGTTCTAAATTTTTAAATTTTAAAAAAATTAAAAAAATTCATAATAGTAAAAAAAATTGAAGAACATAAAAATACAAAATAATAAAAATAAATAAAAAGTAAAAAATTTAACAATAAAAATATTTATAAAAATTTACATATTAAAATAGTAAAAGAATTAAAAAAATAAAAGTAAACATGAAATAAAATAAAACAAAAAAATTAAAAATTAAAAAAATTGTGAGTTTTAAGTTATAATGTAATCGTACATGAGTTTAACGATATAATTGTTTTTAAAAGAAAGTGATGTACTTGAATCAAGCTTGTAATCAAGGTTCGAAGTATCGGTATCGGACCATTTCTATGAGTATCGGGATCGGCAATATCAGAGGTTTCGGATCGGAATATCGGATTTTTTGTATCGAAAAACAAATAATTATTAATAAATTATTAACATTTTAGAAAATATATTTTATATATTTAGGAATAATTTAAATGTTTTCAGTGTTGTTTTTAGTAGTTTCGAAATTGGAATGATATTCATATAGTAGTCACACTTACCGATTGATTTACATACGATAGATAAGTTTTTTTTTTCCTTTTACATGCTTTTATAGCATTTCTATGCTTTTACACCCTTACTGATTGGTCTTTTTTGTTCAATTTACTTTGTCGAATTGATTGGAAAAGAGATCCCCAATGACGGTATCGGTCAGTATCGGGTATCGGATCGGGACAGCCGAACTGTATCGGTATCGGCAGGATCGGATCAGTATCGGCCGATACTGCGAACTATGCTTGTAATCAACACCACATTACATCCAAAAATAATTGTCCAACCAAACATCCGAATTAGATTTACAATGTAATATCAGTTGCATTATGTTGCCCAATCATGCAAATCAAACGAACCTATAGTGCCTTATAAGTTATAACTGACGCATACACACTATAGTGCCTTATCAATTATTTTGTATTTTTATGTTCTTCAAATTTTTTAATTTTTAATTTTTTTTGTTTTATTTTATTTCATGTTTACTTTTATTTTTTAAATTCTTTTACTATTTTAATATGTAAATTTTTATAAATATTTTTATTGTTAAATTTTTTACTTTTTATTTATTTTTATTATTTTGTATTTTTATGTTCTTCAATTTTTTTACTATTATGAATTTTTTTTATTTTTTTTAAATTTAAAAAATTAGAACTAATAGATTTAAAAAAATTTAAAATTTAAAAAAAATTTAAATTTTTTTAAAATTTTTAAAATTTTTAAAAAATTTAAAATTTTTAAAATTTTAAAATTTTTAGAATAATTTTTTTTTCAAAATATCTAGAATGTTTTGGATTTCTTATTACATTACAATCTCAATTACATTACATGGTAAACCAAACATTTGAATGTCATTTATATTACATGGTTTGGTTATATACTTATACGTTCCAACCAAACTAGTTAATGTAATTCAATTACATTACAAACTCATTTACATTAGAAACTCAATTACATTAGAAACTCAATTTCATAACGATTACAATTACGTTACAATGAACCAAACACAACCTGAACCAAAAACAACGTGTAGTTTGAAGTGTGTATGTTTCACTCATGCTGGTACCTTCTTATGTTAAAATTTGGCAAATGTTAAAGACCACCCCCTTTTTACTAAGGGCCACCAACCTACGTTACAATGAACCAAACACAACCTGAACCAAAAACAACGTGTAGTTTGAAGTGTGTATGTTTCACTCATGCTGGTACCTTCTTATGTTAAAATTTGGCAAATGTTAAAGGTCACCCCCTTTTTACTAAGGGCCACCAACCTACTAAGGACAACTATCCTACACTCTTATTTTTACTAAGGGCAACCTAAAATGAACCATTTTACTAAGGGCTACCAAAGGAAAAAAGAAAACAAAAAACAAAAGGAAAAAAAAAACCAAAACCCAAACCCCCCTTCCCCGTTCGTTCCCCCCTCCTCCTCGGAACTCCTCCGCCTCCTCAGCTCCTCCTCCGCCTCCTCGAGCTCCTCCTCGCCTGCAGCAGCCCGTAGTAGCTCAGCGGCACCCTCCCGAATCCGGCTCCGTCCAGCCTCCGCACCCACCTCTCGAGCTTCTCGTGCCTCTCCCTCCGCTCCAGCCCCTCGCAGGCGATGGTGTTGTTGATCTCCTCCTCGAACAGCAGCTTCTCCACCCTCGCCCGCTCCACCGACTGCCGCGCCACCGTCGACTCCAGGCAGTCCAACAGCGCCGCATAGAAGTTGAGGGCCTCCATGAACCTCTTGCTCAGCGCGGCCCCGTTGTGGTTGGACTCGTGCTCCGTGACGACCATGATCTTGGGCGACAACCTCCACAGCGCGGCCAGGAAGCCGTCCATCCTCGCGGAGGGCGTCAACGGGTCGTAGTCCGCGCTCGGGGGGCTGCAGGGCTTGCCTGCAGTCCTGTCTTCACTTTGGACTGCAGGCAAGTCCTGCAGTCACTGTAAGTTGAAAATTTTAAAAAAAAATCTAGGACTGCAGGCAAGCACTGCAGTCCTGTGTTCACTTTGGACTGCAGGCAAGCCCTGCAGTCCTCGATTGACAGAAGCGGGGTGGCCCTTAGTGTTTTCAAAATGGCAAACTTGTAAAAAAAAAATTAAATTTTAAGTTGGTGGCCCTTAGTAAAAAGGGGGTGGCCTTTAACATTTGCCTAAATCAAATCGTCTTTTTGAGAATCGTTCGGTATCTGCGTGATCGGGACAAAAATACAATTCATCATAGTTAGTGGTGTTGGTTATTCTTTCCTTTTCTTCACGACTTAAAAGAATTTGTTGTTTTCTTACAACGTCCTTAGATCGATGATGCCTAGTAGAGATATCAGATAAAAGAAAGTCAAATATATGTTGTAATGCTAAGAAATGAAATATTGAAAACTGTAATTGTTAAGTGCATCTATGTACGAGATTAATGTATTAAGAGATTTGTATGGAAAGCGGTATAGATGTGGTTTGGTACAACAAAATTTGTTGGAGTGTGGTTTGGTACCACAGAATTGTTGGGATGTGATTTGATAATATGGAATAGTTGGGATGGTTTGGGACCAATGGATCGCCAATTGAAATAACACAATAAAAATTGAGATATCGTGAGAATGAATTGTTGTACAAGTAGAGATTGCATTGTGTTTACTTTCAATTTCCATTATCATTGCATAATATTTCTAGCTATAGGACATACGCATTTGCATGGTCATGGACAACTTGTGCACAAGATTTGGCTTTTCTCGAACAATATTCGAAAGGCGGGGACCGCATCGACGTAGGAGAAAATTATATAGAAACGTATAGTTAGGCACGAGATATTACAGGACCATCATTAAGCCTAGCTACCTGCTCTGAAAAGATGCGCCGCAATATATGAGTCATTTCTGGTGTAGAGATATCAATGACCGTCATGTAGATAAGCTACATACTACTAACAATTGTTTTACAAAGCTAATATATTGATACAAGGACGGACTCGTGACAATTATATTGTTATTTCTAATCCTTGTTTGCAGGAATGGACCAATCGATGTGGGTAAGATATCACTATACAAGTGACAAATATCATTTTATTTTTTATATTGTTGATTATAAATTGTTAATAAACCTAGTCCATAATATAAAGATCACAAATACAAAGTTTTATGCTTCACATGATTATTGTGTTGGTTTAGATAAGTTGGGTTGGCCCCGCTCACCAGTACATTCTCCAATGTGCTAACCCCTCCTCTTTAGTCCTTAGGTTCGGGGAGTCGCATGAACGTTTCTGAAGTGTTGAAAAAATCGATTGACGAATTTAAGCTTTAGCTTGGAAGGTGTTGTCTTTGCTATAAAGAACATAATATATGAAACGATGTGAATCCTTTGTAATCGTGAGTTGTAAGCTAAGTTGGCATAATTCAGTTAGCCATTGAGAGCCTTTGTATTTCATTGCAATTATCAATAAAGATATCATTTATATTCTAGTGATTTCAATTATTTGCTTACTTTCTTCTACAATAACCTTGTTTTGAGATTACATATTAATTGTGCACATTCATGCCTTGTACAAGTGCAGTTTAGGCGTGTACGACATCACGTCCAGTGACGACTTTTTGATTCTACGGAATCGGGACGTGACATAATGGTATCAGAGTGTTGTTAATTTCCTTGGACCCTTATTTGATTCGTTTCAATTCTAAGTTACCTCCGTGATCAGAAGTCCCTTGACCCTCCTTGATGTTCTAGTGGATGTTCTATACAATAAGTCTATGTATTTTATTAGGCTAGTGTGGGTATTTCATTGTCTAGCAATAACATCGAAGAACAACAATAGATGATTCGATGCAATGGTATACAAGATGATTGAGAAAGGATACTTCGAATGTTGGAAATCAAGAAAAGCCAGTAGATGTACTGCAATCAGTGGTAAGAAATGGTATTGTTTGTCCGAAAAGAAAGTGTGCCTAAACTTCAACAAATGTGTCCAACATAAATCTTAAGTTAATTTGTGTGTATTGGCTTGGTTATATTTCAGCATTTGAGAAAGTGAATATTATGTTTGTGGTCGGCAACCACAAGAATGATAGTCCGGAATAGACATTGGATCCGTGTGAAAGTGAAGTATGGTGCAGGAAATGGCTCATTTATGAGTGGTATATTATTGTAATTCATGTAGTGATATTAATGAATCTATCCATAAGAGCTAGAGTAGTACCAAAGACTTAGTTGGGAGTTATGTCTTTATTGTATTACGACTTCACATGTCCCTTGATAACTCGGATTCAGATGATCAGGAGCAAACTCTTGACAGTTTAATGTTATGTTGGATAACGAAAATTCGAAAAAGTGTAAAATGGATGGCTTGGCTAGAAACAACGATATGAATTATGTATTTAGACGGTGACTTGAAATCAGTTGGATAAAAGTTTTAAATTCAATACAAATGGTTTGGTATTACTTTTGAAAACTTATTGGAAAAACCATGTAGCTCATATATCGAATAATGATTGGGATTGATTGGCTAAAAATCGTATATTAGACTTCAATGATTTGGTTGCGCAATTGAAAGTTCTTTGGAATGTTACTGATGATGCTAAGGATGTGGAGAGTTGTGCTCTTTGACATAAGATAGTCTGAAGCTAATTTGACCGTATAGACGGAACAGTTACTCCTATGCCTAGTTCAAAGGATCCCCTAGTTATATGAACAATTGATGGAATTGAGTTATATCAGAAATTAGACACACATTGACCTTGGATATTTTAGACGTATAGATAATGACGGGTTAACCTATAGACATATTGCAACTGTTTTACTTTATCCTAGTTGTATAGACTAAGATGGAGTGATTGTTGATGCTAGATTTAACTGTGGCTTGGTTATATGACCATAGGTATGGTATACGTGGATTTTAGTTAAATCCGTTTTAGCGATTATGGAATTTCCTTATGAGACTTTGATGGATGTGATGAGAATAAAGTTGATGGCTAATAAGAATACTAAGTTGGCCCAGATTTGGCTGAAATGAATTTTTGCGGAGCAAACTCAATCGAATGATTTGCTCAAATATCTTTACTTTATTAATTAATAAATCGATTGGACCGTATGGATAAATTGAATGAATAGAAATTGAGTATAAGTTGGGAAAGAATGCAGATCAAAGATCGTGAATGTTGGACTATTGAAGTTAACTAAATTAGATTTTTGATTTTTGAATAGTTAACCTTATTGCATGAGCAAATTGGATACGCGGAAACTCGAGTATGTTATAAGAATATGAATTGGAGTAACTTTATGATTAATGGATTACGAAAGTAACAAACTAAGATTTACAAATTGGGATGGGTCAGTATGGCTTAAGAATTTGGACTATGAAATCATTTGGATTAGCTTCATCGATTTCGATATAACCGAGAATAATTTTGTTGGGTGTAACTTCCTTGTGAAATGATATTTTGGTTGAGATAGACTTTGACCGTGGACCGTTGGTTGTCCCCTTTGTTAGCGGGTTAGTCGACGTTGGTTCATCGGTTGCTCGAATTTGAATTGTTTTCATAGTTTGGGGTAGAGTCCCATAGATTAGTTGGGTTATGGTTCGACCTCATGACATGAGATGAAAATGATTTCTCGGTTGTCCGTCTTAGATGAGTTGCCACGATAATTAAGAATAGTTTATGAGATAGCTAGGCTTAGAGATTTGGTCAAGGAAGTGAGGTGACTCTTTGGAAGATCAAATGAACATAATGATGTTGCATGAGAAATTGTGATGGCAATTGGGATTTAACTAGTACTTGTGGCGTATAAATTGATTTTTGGATCTGGGTTTTGATGGATTGACTTCGGCTAAAATAACGAATTGTATTGGGTTCGGTTGGTTGAATAACTATCTTGCAATTGTTTTAGTTGATTAAAAATCAAGTTTAAATGACAAATAAAAATATTATGACAAGATGGATTATACAAATAATACAAAATAATAGAACTAAATAAAAAGTAAAAAATCAACAATAAAAATATTTTAAAAAAATATACATAGTAAAATATAAAAGATTTAAAAATAAAAGTAAACATGAAATAGAATAAAATAAAAAACAAGAAACACAAAAATTATATTAAAAATGTAAGTTTTAACTTTTTAAGTTGTAATCTAATCGCGATTGCATGAGTTTTACGATATAATTGGTTTTAAAAGAAAGTGAAATAGTGGAATCAAGCTTGTAATCGCTTACATCCAAAAAAAAAATGTCCAACCAAACACCCGAATTAGATTTACAATGTAATGTCATTTACATTACATTGTCCAATCCTGCAAACTAAATGAACCCGTAGTTGTTTATTATAATGTTTTGTTCAACCAACCTACACTTATAACTGAAGTATACACGTTGTAATGCTCTACTCCACGCGGAGGAGTTGTATTGGTTGGTTGGCTTAAATAGACCGGTTGGATTTGAGTTGTGCAAGATATCACGAAATTTGAACGATACTGCAAATTTGCTTATTTTGGTCGAATAAGATGTTGCATCGAGCAGGACTAACTTGTATGGTTATACCAATTATGAAGATTATACATTACATCAAATCGTCTATTTGAGAAATCGTTCAATATTTACGTGATCGGGACAGAAAGATAATTCATCATGGTGAGTGATGTTGGTCATTCTTTCCTTTCCTTCATGCCTTAATAAAATAATTCTTTGCTTCCTTGCAACGTCCTTAGATCGATGATACCTAGTAGAAGTATCACATAAAGAAAGACATGTATGTTGTAATGCTAAGAAATGGAACAATGAAAACTATAACTGTTAAAGTGTATATATGCACGAAATTAATATCTTAAGAGCTTCGTATAGGAAGCGGTATACATGTGGTTTGGTACCACGGAACTTGTTTGGGTGTGGTTTGGTAACACAAAATTTGTTGGGGTATGGTTTAGTACCACGGAATTATTGGGATGTGATTTGGTACTACGAAATAGTTGGAATGGTTTGGGACCAATATGTCATCAATCGAAATAATATTGAATGAAAATTGATATATCGCAAGAATGAACTTTTGTACAAGTACAGAATGAATTGTGTTTAGTTTCAATTTTTATTATCATGCATACTATATTTGTAGCAATAGAGCATGCACATTTGTATGGTCATTGACAACTTGTGTACAAAGTTTGGCTCTTTTTTTCGAACGGTATATGGCGCACCGAGATCGTATCGGCCTAACAAAAAATTACATAGAAATGTATAGTCATGCACGACGTATTGCGGGACCTTCATTTAGACTAGTTACCTGCACTCAAATGACGTGCCACAATATCATGGATAGTCCTTTCTGGTATAGAGATACCGATGACCGTCATGTAGATAGGTGCATACTAATGACAATTGTTTTGCAAACCTAATATATTGATGCAGAGATGGACTCGTGACCAGTGTTCTAAATGGCGGTAGAGGAGACCGTCTATGCGGTGCCTAGGCTCTAGGCTACAGCCATCAGTACCGCTTTTGTCGTTGGTGGTAGAGTATGTAGCCATCAGAGGTTTGGCGATGTAGGCAGCGCAATATTAGACTAGATGTTTTAGTAAAACAATTTTGCACGCATTATGAACTTGTGGTTCATTTTTACAAGACTGAAACTTCATAAATCTTTATTCTACAGCTTATGCATAAAACATCCTTAATATATGCATATTATGCAAAAAAAAACAGTGGTAAAATATTAGAAATGTCCAAAATGTATCAAGCGTCTAGGCAGTGAAAAAGTAGTAGGCGGGACCCTCTACGTCGCGCACCCGCATACTGCCATTTAGAACATTGCTTGTGACAATTATATTGTTTTTTATAATCCGTGTTTGCAAGGTTTGACCAATCGGATGTGGGTAAGATATCATATACAAGTGATAAATATTATATTATTTTTCATATTGTTGATAAACCTAGTCCATAATAGAAATATCACAAATATAAAGTTTTATAATTCACATGATTATTGCGTTGGTTTAGATGAGTTAGGTTGGCCCGCTCACCAGTGCATTCCTCAATATGCTGACCCCCATTCTCCTCATGTTTGGGGAGTCGTAGACGTTTGTGAAATGTCGGAGATATCGGTTGGCGGATTGAAGTTTTACCTTGGGAAGTGTTATCTTTACTATGAATTCATGAGTATGGAACGATGTATGGAACAATGTAAATCTTTTGTACTCGTGAGTTGTAAGCCAAATTGGCATAATTCAATTGGCCATTGAGAGCCTTTGTACCCTGCTGCAATTGTCAATAAATAGATCATTTTTATATATTCTACTGTGATTTCAATTATCTGCTTACTTTCCGCTGCAATAACCTTGGCAGGTGTGCACATTCATGCCTTGTACAAGTGCAATTTAAACTCATACGATATCACGTCCAGTGACAACTTTTCGGTTCTGCGGAACCGGGACGTGACACACACTTCAAGATATAGTGCCTGTGTAATGATGCAACAAAGGTGTAACTGGCATACCAAGAGATATTGTCATAACAAGTAAAACTGTCAAGATAAAACTACTATGCAAGTGAGTATAGATGAAATGAAAATAGACAATGATAAAAATATATAGCTGTATCTACTGTTTATATATGCAAGAGTTCCAACCTTAAAAAGCAGGGCCCTGTGACGTGATAATCCAACTTCGAGCAGACCAAGAGGAAGAACTACTGTGTTCAGAGAAGTTCGCAATTCATGGCTCTTAATGGTCCACCTTCTTAATATACCATCAGCATCACTAACTGGACCACCCATGCTGTCAACAACAAGATTGGCAATCTTTTGGACTAACCCACTAGCAACAGGACCAAGTTGTGTTGTCCTGCATTCTGAAGATATAGATACTGCTCTCGTCTCAAGTTTCTGAAGTGCTTGATCTATAGTCCGGTTCACTGTAACAACTCCATAATCAACATTATCTGAAACTGACATTGCCTGGAGACTAACCAATGATGGCATTTCGCCTTGCAAGCTGCAGTTTGATACAATGCCGTAAACATCATAAAACCCATCTGTAAGCTTCTCATCATAGTTTACAACATTATAATTCTGCAGCAAAAGATAGATCAGTTTAAAAACGATCATTTCAAGCAGTAAAGAGAACGACATCAATTCAAGTTCAGACAGAAAATAAGCAGGGAAAGGAAGTGAAAATATAGAACATAGTCTGTGCAAGATAATAATCTTATACCCAAAACAAGGCTCGTCATGCAACAACTAGGGAACACAAATCTAAGGATCAAGAAAGAATATTAGATGTATCAGAAGACCATAGACCCATGTTAGTAATTATATATACATAACAAATGCTGTTTAAGTAAGATTGAGATGATAACATAACTACATTAGTACTAAATTTGCAGTATCATTTTTGAAGTGAAAGCATCCATTTCCAACTCTTGTATTCGTAAATCTCAAATCTTCTAATGTCTGATCTGATGAATTCCATAGCGAGGAAAGATAAAAAAGAAGTTGCATGAAGAAGAAAAAAACCAAATTAGTCTAATCATACACAAGAATAGTTGGTCACACCAAAAATAGTCAGCTATAAGTACAAATGTATCTTCAATAGTCATCAAATGACAATAACTACATAACATCAATAGAGACCATCAAGGAATCACGAGCATGGACATGATAAGGATACAGACATTGGCATGATAGTTGAAGTGTAAGATGCAGGGACATGGTGACGTAGCAAGAAGCCGCATCCACACACATAAATATCTTGCATTGAACTTTGCAATTTAATGTGTACAGGGTTAAAATCCATTTCTTAGTTTCAACATCAAAAACGAAGATAATTAGAAGAAAGAGGCTATCACTGTAAATTTCTTTAAGTGTCTGCTTATGCTGCTGCCTACATGCCCAAGCAGACACTTAGCCATTAACTACCCAAATGGGGCTTTTATAGAGCATTTGCATCTTCTATCTAATAAATAACATCTCACTTTGAACTCTCCTGGGTCGTAAACAACAGAAGCTATAGTTTCATACTTATTTAATGACTATTAAGCGACTAGAGATGATAATAAGGATAACAACAATACAAACTAACAAACAATAATGATAATAACAGTGGTGACATTTACACTTCAAAAAAAACATCTAGTCTCACAATTCAAAAACTCTGATATGCTTTTATCTTGTGCACAGGAGGCAGAGAAGAGAGACGAGGGGGCAAAGAGAAAATATGAGAAAGAGACAAAACTGGGAGGAAGAAGAAAAGAATACAACAAAAAAGACTTTATCCCAAACTTTGGGGTTGTCTTGGAACCTTTTCTTCCATCTTGCTCAGTTAAGGACCATTTCTTCTCTAACATAAAAATGCCATAAAAACATGAAACAATAAAAAGGAACAAGAAGAGAAAAATGGCAGAAGTAAAAATATGAGACAATAAAAAAGTAAATAGGAAGTGAAAAAAGACATGCCAAGACAATACCAGAAATGGTGATTATAACTGTTGTTGAGGCTAATCTTGAACTCCATTTACTCATTAAATACAATCTTCATTACTCTAAGTAATATCTCTTACGAAAATGATAAATGTTAAGCAAAAACAGAGAAAAGTAACTTAACATTCCCACTTTAAACTAAATTAAACAAATACGCTTGAATAGACCTAAGCGCCTAGGAAGAAACACTAGTCTTTCAAAATCATATATAATCTCTTGAACTTGCGATAAATACAAAGCAAACCATGTGCAGGTAAAAATAAGTTACTAAAATGTGGAATATAACATAGCGAAGAAAGTTATCGTTGAGTTAGGATTTTTTGTGGGATTTAAGTTTCACATCCTGATTCAAACCAGGCAGGTAGCTAACTTCTGTTTTTGTCCTCTTTACTAGTTTAGCTTCTCCGAAAGCCTACTAACATAAGAGGAAGAGGAAATGAGGTTTCGAATCAAGGAGAGGGTGGGAGCCAACAACAGCTGTGACAGGAAGCTTCCTTGGCAAGTTAGACCTCTCCTTCCTCCTCCGTGTACTCTCTCCACTCATCCTTATGTTTTTCTTTTCTTCTCAGGGATTATGATATATCATGCAGCCTTCCATTTTCTAAAAGATGAAAAGCCAGCCATGGTTGGGATTCGAGACATCTCTGAGATTGTGATGGCAATGTCAAAGTTCACTTCAAGGTTTCTTTAGTTAGAAAACGTATCTTATATCACCAAGATGTTAAAATCATGTTAGGTATGAATCCCTGTTCAATGTGTGAAATTGGGTACTGCATGTCTTGTGCTTCCTAGCCAATAAGCCGAGGTGTCGACAACCCATTGAATTTAACCCACGGATCTCCATTGACAACCAAGGTGTGAAGGCAATTGATAAGGTGATAGAACATCCTATATCCCAAATCTTTGTGGCCAACTACATCAGTCCTTATTGTCCATTAAGGGACATCTTCTCACTTAGCCAAAGTTGTATCCTTTTCCACCATCTCAATCCAATTTTCCTCAAGTCTACCCCTAAGGCCTAGGGACTACCCTTAACTAATGTCCCTTCACTACATCCAATATAGGAGCTATATCTGGTATAAGCTAACCCATCTTGCAGCACATCCTTGCTTCAAGTACGTAAGAGGCCCCCCTGTTAAGCTTGTGAAAATCTAGATGAGAGCAAAACTTGATAACAAAGTAGAATTCACATTGCCCATGAATGTCAAATCCCGTTCAAGGGCCACAGTTGCAACCCTTGGGAGCAAAATCATCTATCATTATGTGAATATTTTACAATCCTCAATTGATGTTGTCAGAAAGCCTCATCGCCAAAAATCCATAAATAAATAAAGACCCAAAATGTTGTGAGGGAGCAGATTCATCATTCGCGACAACTAGGGTTGTCAAGTCCATGAGAGATTATGTCTCTCCATTTTCCTTATCAACAACATGCAATGTCAAGCCCAATTAATTTTATAACACCATTCCAAACTTCAAACCAGGTCAAATTCTAACCCCTCTCGTCTTGCAGTTTCATAAGGGAGACATTATTCGACATAAACTGCAGAAATGGCTCTAAATCAAATTTCAGCTTGTTAGTTGCCACTCAAAACAATTAAGAATGAAGTCACCAGAAAGCCTCGCTAAACCGTCTTTTGACAATCAAGAACTAGGAAGAATTGGCACTGAAAATTGGTGTCGTGTCAATGTCATGTCGACACCTATTGACACGACAGAACATTGACACTCCAAAATACACCAGGACATGCCAAAATCAATATAATGTCCATGTTGCTGTGTTCACATGTTGTTTTCGTGTCCATAATTACTCACTATCTGCATTTATGTTATTATAAGAAGAAAAAAACTCGAAATTAACGGTTTCGAGTTTCCTAATTAACATGCGTCAGCAAACCCTAATTGGATCAAATCCATCAAAAACTCACCCAATACCGAAACGAGAGGTACCCCATCGGACTCCCACCTCCTCCGCCTCCTCCTCCTCCGCCGACACCGATCGACGCGGAGCACCCGAGGCTCATCCGCTTCGCGGCGTTGATCTGTACGGAGTCCGGATCCGCCAGCCCGTCCGGATCCGAGGCGCTGATCGCCATCGCCAGCTGCACCTGGTACTCCTCCTCGAAGAAGCTGAACCCCGCGTCGTCGTCCCCCGCCGCCGACGTCGCCGAGGACGGCGCCGCCGGAGCCAAGGGACCCGATCCCTCTCCGATCGGCTCCGCCGCGTCCGATCCGTCCCCGCTCGGCGATTCCGGCGGCGGGGGAGGGACCGTCATCCGCTGATCGGCGCCGCCCCCGCCGATGTGGAGCTTCTTGAGGAAGTGCTTCATCCTCGGCATGGTCGCCGAATAAAGCGGCCGAATTATTCGGGAGTGGATGGATTGAAGTAACCGCCGATTTTTATGACTCTTCTTTGAGTCTTTGAAGAAGAAGAAGAAAGAGAGAGAGAGTCTCGCTTTTATTGGCTGCTTCATTTTTACTACTTGATGAATGACGTGGAATGACGTAGTAGCTCAAGTGGCAGGATAATCTGCTCTTGTTCTGCGGATAGGCGCATAGAGTAATTGTGCGGCTTGGAACGATCCGCCGTTAGTAGGAGAGGGAAGGGGGATCTGAACCGTCGAGAGTTGATCGCGTGGTGCGTCTGCAAGGAATGAGTTTTACCAATTTTGGGATTGATTTTTATGAAAAAATTCACCCGCAGGATTAGTTTTATGAAATGTCCAGTTTTTACATTAAGTATTCCAAAATTTTCTTTAGATGTTCTGTATTTACAAAATTAATAACATAACTACCCCTCCGTACAAACTCAGATTTGGATTACGATTCTCTTCTTCTTCTTCACGAGGGATCTGGATTCCATTGTTCTCATCTTCAGCATAGTTCACCATGCTTTTTTCAGTCGAATTCCGACCATCGCTCATCTTCTTCTTCTTCTTCTTCTTCTTCTTCTTCTTCTCTTCCGACAATTAGGTCAATTATGGAGAGAAGATCTTCTTCTTTTTCATAAGAGTTAGCATCGTTTTGAAAGAAGAACGAAAACTCTTGAATCTTTATTCATGTCAAATTTCTTTCCACAAAACAAAAAAATAAAAAATTATGTTTTTGCCAACTATTCTCCGTCGATATAACACGAAGAATAGTCATTCTCCTGCATTTTAACAAGGAGAATGTCATTCACCGTGTAAATTAACACGAAGAATGTCATTCTCCGTGTTACTAACACGGAGAATGACATTCTACGTGTTTCTAACACGGATAATGACCATTGTCCTGTGTTTTAACATTTGAATGGGCATTCTCCGTGTAATTTAGCACGGAGAATGCCATTTTCCGTACTAAATTACACGGAGAATGGTCATTCTCAAACGTTTTAACACGGAGAATGTCATTCTCCGTGTAAATTAACACGAAAAATGGCATTCTCCGTGTTATTTAATACGGAGAATGGCATTCTCCGTATTTCTAACACGGAGAATGGTCATTCTCCTGCGTTGTAACACTGGAATGACCATTCTTCGTGTAAATTAAGACGGAGAATGGCCATTCTCCGTGTAAATTAACACGTAGAATGCTATTCTCCGTGTAAATTAAGACGGAGAATGCCATTCTCCGTGTAAATTAACACGAAGAATTGTCATTCTCCTGCATTTTAACACCGGAATGACCATTCTCCGTGTAAATTAACACGGAGAATGACGTTCTCCGTGTTTCTAACACGGAGAATGGCCATTCTCCTGCGTTTTAACACTGGAATGACCATTCTCCGTGCTAAATTACACGGAGAATGGCCATTCTCCGTGTAATTTAGCACGGAGAATGGCCATTCTCCGTGTAAATTAAGACGGAGAATGTCATTCTCCGTGTTACTAATACAGAGAATGGTCATTCTCCGTGTAAATTAAGACGGAGAATGGCCACCCTCATGCGAAATTAACATTCTTCGTGTTCTAACACGGAGAATGGTCATTCTTCTACATTTTATGGTCAGTTGAAACTTTGGAGGGCCATAACTTTTGACTGGGAGGTCGAAACAAGGCCTGGTTTGTCGCAAAATAAGCGTATCTTCGAGGCGACTGAGATTAATAGTTGTACATTTAGTCGGACTTCCAAAATTTTAGAATCGCAAAAAAATAATGTTTAGACCTCCGTTTTAGCACTTTTGCCGTTTGTCTCGGTCTTTCAAAAAATTTCGACGAGTTTTTGAAGATTTTTGAGGAGGAAACCTAGATTCGAAAGTGAGCAGCGTATGGAAGAAGAAGTATCGAAACATTTTTTTAAGAGTAGTTTCGTGGGTATTTTCAATAAATTAGAAGGAAGGACAAAAAAGGTCATTTGGAATTATTTTTATATATTTTTTGCTAATTCTGGGCACGCGATAAAATATTATTGCGCGGTGGGCTTTTTATAAAATTTTTTCGTTTTTTTTGGCATTTCATAAATTTTCCCTTTATTTATTAAAAACTTAATAGATTAATTGATGGGATAATTACGTTCCTTTCCACTTAATAACTACTGCATTCCCAAAACAACAAATTTTAACTTGTCAAAAAAAATTTTAATTTAATTTTCAACTAATGAATAATTAGATTTTCATATAGCAGTAATTGACAATTTCGTAGTTTTGTTTTTTAAGCACTATAAATACATGAATAAAATCATGTAATAAACAATTAAATTTAAGCTTTGTCACGACCCGATCCCAAATAATTGGGTCGAACCGGATCATGCCCAGCCTGCACCGTTGTTGAGACGGCGGCAGTAAGCTGTTCAGTAGCAGGTAACCATACAACAACACTATATTTGTCACAACTCAAAATTCGGAAATTTAAAACTTTATTAAACTTTTACAATGAAATGAAAGATACAACTTAAACCATTTTCTACATACATCAAGAAGAAAAGAAAACTCTAGACAAACAGCTCATCAGTCTCGAAATCCTCGTCTTGGGATCGCGGAACAAAGCCTCATCAGTGATACCTAAAATGTTGGGTCTCCAGTCAGGAGGAAGCAAAGTACAATTCATGCTAATTTAACAATTGAAATAATAATAGAATCATGCACTTTTAAACAGTTTTGAAAATCAACTAAGCAGTTACAGTTTTAAAACAGTTACAGTTTCTGTGATGTGAATAGGCAATGAATATGACCGGCTTGGGTTGTACAGTTGTATCATATTGATACGATATGGCTTATCCCCGTGTGTATGAGGGGTAAGCTAACACAGTCAGTATACAGTTTTGGATGTGGTCATACTCATTACACTACTCCCCCAGTCCCCAATAGTTACAGTAGTTACAGTCAGTGCTCTCAGAGAGAGTTCCGTGTTGCATCGTGGTTTAAACTTGCATTAAAACGATTACTAAATAATTGTAAACTAACACAAAATATACTTGCCTTGTATTAGATGACTGGAAAGACGAGTTGATACCGAGGAGGAACGTCAGGTGTATCTTCGAGTTCCTACAGTTGAGAACTCGACTTAGAACCGTCGTATAACCAAGCTAAGTGTGCTAGTCGCAATCTCTAGTAGTAAGTCCTAGTCAGGTTTTAGTTGTTATTTAAACTACAGCTAACGATTTCGTCGCAAACTACGTGCGTTGATTAAACCGATTAATTTGATTATTTGAAAATAGTACAAGAACCAATTATCTTTGGAAAACTTGTGCTTTTTGTAGTATATCTATAAAAATATAGTTTCTTCCAGTGACAAATCATGAACTAGTTATCCTACTAATATTTTTATCCATTTATTTAATTCTTAATTAATTATAAACGAGAATAGATTACGTTCTAACTACGATTACACGTCCAAATCAAACCACCCAAAATCAACATCAACCCAGAAAAGAAAGTAAAAATCTACACTATGCAATACATGGGCACAGCTAATCATCCTAGAATTATGGGCTTATGCCCTGTACAATTCTTTTTACATAAAATAAGAGAAAATGATTTAGTTACTAAATAAAATGTGCCGTAAATAAATAACTATAATAAATAACTTAAACATTAAATAAAATAATTTAAATCAAGTTGGAGTCTCAGACTCGGTCCATCATCAAATCTAGCTAATACCTCAACGCCCGGTCGGACCGGTACGTTTGCATTTCGCTAGGGCCCACAGACCGGTACGGTCGTCGTCCGAAAATCAGTTTTAAATTCATTTTCCGAAAACCAAATTTGAAATCAAAAATAAATAAAGTTTTGTAAAAATTTGGACAGCATTTCCTCTATTTCGGAACAACCCAAAACTGGAAAATGCGCCACAAAACCTGCAATTGTTCCAACCAAATAATAATCCCGAAAATATAACCACCGAAATAATTTCCAACCACCAGAACCTTCCCGAAATACTCGGGATATCCGAAATCAAACCAACAACACAAATCTCAGCAGACAATATCACAGAAAATGCTAACGTAGCTAATCGAAACTACTACGTAGCTAACCGGATTTCCGAAGGGGAAATCGGGGACCGATTATCAGCACAGACTACCAATGAAAAGCAACGGGACAGAGAATTTATACCTCGGGGTGCTCGTCTAGAGCTCTCAGATGGTAAAATAGAAGAAAAGATAATCCAGACGTTGCCGAAATGATGCTGACCCAACGTCGTCGACGACGAACGTCGAAAACTCAGAAATAGGCACAGCAGAACTGATCCAGAGAACACTCGCCCAAAAGGCAGCGAGTTCGACCAGCAAAACTTGGGAACGCCGACGACGGGAACCAGCGGCTAGGGTACGCTGGCTCGAAGGGTTCGCCGGAGGGTGCTGTTGCACAGCGCGCGCCGGAAACAACGCTGGTGGAGCTCGCGCGCGCAAGGGCGGCGACGGGGGCTCGGGTGCGCCGGTCACCGGACGGCGGGGGCTCGCGGGGGAGCGAGGATGTCGGAGCTCGGGACAGCGCGGGGGTCCGCGCGCTGGAGGAGGCGGCCTCGGGTTGCGGGGACAGCCGAGAAGGCTCGGCCGGCGGTCGGGAAGGGGTCGGCCCGCTGGGTCGGGGAGATCGCCGGAGAGTGGGCCGCGCACGGACGGCCGGAGGCGCGAGGGAGGTCGCGCGCGGGGAGAAAGGGCCGCGGATCTGGGCTCGGCTGGCGGGGAGGAAAGCTGCGCGCGGGGGCGCGGCCTCGGATGGGCGGCGGGGGATTTGGGGTTAGGGCTCGGGTAGGGTTCTTCTTCCAGAGGGAAGAAAATGGGATTTGGAGAGAAGATGAGGTTGGGAAAAAAATTATGTGGGAAGAGAGAGAGATGGAGAGAAATTAGTTTCTTCTCTGTGAGGGAAAAAAATATGAGAGTGTTTACTTCCTTTCCCTGTGAGTAGTGATCGTGAGAGAGTGGGAAGTGAGATTAAGAGAGGAAAGGAGTTGAGCTTTGTTCTGTGGAAAGAAGGAGTTTAAGAAGAAGAAGGAGGAGGCTTCTCCTGTACGTGGGAAGAGTGAAAGGTTGTGATGTATTAAAGAAGGAGTTAAGTTGGGGAGTTACGGAAATGAGGGGTTTGAGGAGTTACGGAAATGAGGGGGTGAGTTGCTGGTCCAAATTGGACCGGCTCAAAGAATATAATATATTATTTTTTTTATTTTTTTATTTTTTTTAATAAACCATTAACCAAGTCAGATTTAATAAGAAGGGAAAATGAAATTGGGTTCGGGCTCAGGCCTGGGTCTGGGTTCGGACTCGGGTCTGGGTCTAAATCAAAAGTCCATATTGGTAATAATTTTTAAATAATTTGCACCCAAAAATATTTAATAATAATAATAATAATTAGAAATACTAATTATCACACTAAAACACTATTAATAATTAATTACAAAAATATGGATTTCACAAGCTTGATGCAGCATAATACGCAAAAAATAGAAAGACAAAAATATATATGAAAATAATCTTTTTTATATAGCGGAAAACATGGGTGCTCAACAACCTTCTAAAATAGCCAAATCTGACTTACTGTCACTACCACATTTCTAGTTTGAGGGTATTTTTGTCATTTTGGGGTTATTTGAATTTATTAGAATTTATTTGAATTTATGGGAATTTTTAGGATTTATTTTGGAATTGTTTGAATGAAGGTTGACTAGGTTGACTTTGACTAGCTTTGACTTGGTAGGCTAACCTAGAAGCTAACCCTAGTTGTGTTTGGACTTGGTTAGGTCATGTAACCCTAGTTAGACTAGATTTAACCTATGGTTTAGTCATTTAAACCCAAGTTAGAATAGAAGGCATTTAGACACAAGTCATGACTTGTGATTTGAACCATTGATTAATGACTAAGCCCAACCCATTAGCTATTAGCCACCTAACCCTAGCCTAACTCACTTGGCCGGCCACTTAACCTAGCATTGAGAATCTCTCCTATAAATATTCTCCTCCATTTAGGGCTAGCCTCCTTAGGAAAGAACAAGTTTTAGAAAGAGGTATTTTTCCAACTTCATAAATTCCTAGAAAATCTATTTTAACTCCTTTTTAATCCAAACAAATTGCAATAGGTTTTAATCTAGGTTTTCTTGCTGTTTGTGGTGTTCAACCTCAACTTTGGGGCAATTTAAAGAAGTTTGCTAGCAAGAAGAAACCCCCCCCCCATTTGAGACTTTTCTTGCATTTGGTCACCAATAGGTAAATCTATGTAAACTCCATTAATTTCTGGATTTCTTTGCATGTAGACCTAGCCCTAGGTGTCCCCTAGCCATAGGAATTGATTTCGTGTCCAGGTGGACCCATTTCGTGTCCGTATCGGACACGTATCCGACCCTAGACCTAAGTGTTTGATGAAATGCCCCAATGGGCATTTCGATTTAGTTTTGGAAAAGTAATTGAATAGGAAATTATATTTTGATGTTGCTTACATGTTTCTTTTGGACTGGGAGTGTTTTCGTGTCGCATCGTGTCGGGTTGGACACGTGCACACGCGGGTGCACGCGTGCGCGCGGGCAGTGCGTGTGTCCTGCTACTCGGGGTAGATTCCTCTCTAGACACAACACGAGGACACATGAGATTTTGAGGACACGTTGGGGCAGTGTCTGACACGACACTCCCCAAGTGGCACGACCCCTTGTGTCGTGTCGGACACGTTCTCCTGCCCGCACTGGAATTTCATTGACAGTTCAGTCGGGTTTGAATAGTCTCTGATACGATGTTCGTATCCTCTCTGGACATGCCATGGACACATTTCATGGACACTGACACACTCACCTAGACCTATCCTAGCACTAGACTCGAGCACATGGTCCCTCGTGTTGTGCTTTGAGTCCAATGTGGCTCGACATGGCCGCACGAGGCCTGCCATTCACAGTTTTCTGATGCATATGTTTTCTGTGCTTGGACACTTCGTGTCTACTTTTGTGGACACGAATCACTCTCTCTGACATAAACACCTATACACAAATATTTACCAACCCATAAATTGTTGTATTAATTAAATTTGATGCTCTAATACTCATTTACCTAGTGATTTATGCAACCTAAGGTATCAGTCCTATGCTGTTAATTCCCAGACTTTAGGAATGTTATTTGCCAACAGTTTAACCCATTTTAATGCTTCTATTTATATGTTTTATATCCTAATACTGCTCCCCTATGATTAATCTACATGTGTGTCAATTTTGGGTGAATTGCATTGAGGATTGGTTGATATTTGGGGACTTGAAGTTGGACTGAAAACTGAAACTGTTTTTGAATGTAATGAATTGGTTTCCTTTCCTGTTTTTTTCTGAAGGCTGATATGGGATTTCCTTCCCTGTTTTGACTCACTGACACCCCACACAACAACACACTATTTTACTTCCCATCACATGTTCCCACATTGCTCACACACACTCTAGCACACAGGTTAGTCCTAACACACCTACACAGCCACACACATTCCAGATTTCTTCACACACCCTCACTCAATAACACACACACAGAGGTTTTAATATGCTCACACACACTCTATTTCCAGCTCACACACACAAGCACTCTCACATCACTCTCTCATTCTCACACACATAAATGTTTATCCACACACACATGCCCTCTCTCTCTATATACATATGTATGTATATATTATATATGAATATGTATATGTATGTAATATATGTATATGTATGTATATATATGTATATAATGTATTATGTATATATGTGGATACATATATGTAGGTAGCATATATATGATAATATATGGGAGTATTATTATATATGTATTATATATATGCATGTGTGATACACATATAGGTAGTCCTATATATATATATATATATATATATATATATATATATATATATATATTTACTATGTGATTCCATGTGTAGGCCTAGATGCAAACTAGGTTGTGTGATGTTTGGTTTTGACTTGTGTTGTATAGGTTGTATGGACTTGGTATACTAGCATAGGCTAGTTTAGCCTTGTTTAGACTAGTATGGACTAGTTAGACCTAGAATGTCTTGTTTGACCTAATTTAGACTTGTTTGACCTAGTTTGACCATAGTTGACTTAGGTTTGACTTCTTGGTTGACCAGGGTTGACCAAGAGTTAACTTTGGCCTAGATTGACCTAGATTAATCTAGAATGCATTGAATTGTATATTGTTATCATTTTAGACTTGTTGT
The DNA here is from genome assembly GCA_029216955.1 of Iris pallida. Classification (NCBI taxonomy): domain Eukaryota; kingdom Viridiplantae; phylum Streptophyta; class Magnoliopsida; order Asparagales; family Iridaceae; genus Iris; species Iris pallida. The sequence continues at coordinate 2,269,880 of JANAVB010036618.1, read as the reverse complement.
GACTTGTGCTGTTCTGATTAGGAGCCAGACACCTCTCATCGGACAGTACATTTCATCCGGACACTCAGATACCAGGCGAGTACATTCTCTGATCATTTTATATCATGCTTAGAATTATTTTTCTGCTTTAAATTACTTTACTTGATACTGTCACGTTGGTCACACGGATTAGTACTATATGGATCCCTTCTTGAGATGTTATCCCTTCAGGGAGTATCGGGTACTTCATGTTCTGTGCATTTTACTTACATGGCGTATCACTATATTTTATTGGTTCATTGATCACTTGTGACATGTACTCTCATGATCACAGAGTCTTTTTTGAATCATTATCCCATTTATTAGGTTTCCTAAAATCCTCATTTATGGGACATCCATGTATCACCCTTCGGGGGCCTTTGCATGGAATCATAACATAATATGGTTGGATCCTTGTGTATTGATTGGGGGTACGGGGGAGTAGAAGTAGACATGTGAATATATCCAAGTAGTGTAGCATCAGAATCATTCCATAGTGTAGCATCAGAATCATCCTATGCCATTTACATGTCTATATTGTACTCTGACTCACTAGCCACTGTTAGTTTCTTACTTATAGTAGATATTTCTATTACAGTTCTCTCTCTCTGTTTACATACTGTATTTCTTCAGTTCCTGTATCTTACTTTACTGCATGATTATATTTTCTAACCTGCTATGAACTGTTGAGATGTATTGTGTTCGCTCCTGTCCTGACTGGACCTGTTAAAAATATTACAGAGGACGAGGAGGAGGCCTGTGTGGATACCTTCTACGGGGCAGCCCTAGACGACACTTGCGAGCTGGACTCTCAGGAGGACCCAGCTTTAGCTGAGGACATTACCCCTATTGCCTAGACTAGCTTAGTTAGGCCTTATCTTACTTATGTTGTCTTGAGACCAGTAGTTAGACTTTATTTCAGTCTTGAGATCTGAGTTGTATATATTCTTTCATATTCAGTAGCTGAGACCATGTATTTCTAGATATTGCTGAGATGTTACCTTAGACAATTTGATCATCTGTATTTTCTTGAGTTCTATATCATATCATGCTTCTTCTTCCTTAGTTGTGATTGAGTTTACTTTCTATTATGTCACCCCCATTCGGGGAGTATAAACTGTAGTGCCCCGACCCGCAAGATGCCTTATGATGGATGGTTGGTTCGATGAAGCCTTGTTGGACTTGGGGATATGCGAAGGATCGCTTGGAAGTCTATGCGATCGTGGCGGGAATTGTCCTATGAATGTGAGTAGTGTTGAACCCTTCAAAGATCCTTTAGCTTCACGCTTAAAATAAGGATGAGTATGCTATGTTTCTAGTTGAGTTTGTTCAATAACACCTTGCATGGAATTTGGAAAGATAATGAAAGATAATAATCACCTGAACGTAATCTGTTGTGGCTAAATGAATTATATGCTTGTACGATGTTGCGATGAATTGCATGACAGGTGAAGGCAAAGTCCCAAATACTTGGACGGTAAGTATATCGAGCTTTGGCTTGATGAATAGTTGGTAATACAGATATTAAGACCCAAGAACTGGGCAGTGAGTATGCTTGAATTATGTCCGAATGAATGTATGCTAAACAGATGCTAAGTCCCAGGAATTGGGCGGTAAGTACATTGAGTTGGTTGGAAAGAGGTATGATATCAAAGATGTGGCAAGGCATTGGGTAACAATATTCTATTATCCCGTTGCCGATGTAGAATGTTGATTATGCTAAGACCCTGGATGGGCAGATGATAATATGAGCGTTGGCTCAAGACAAGATGGCTAGTGGGCAATATGAATGAGAATGATGGTTTTGCTTAGTTTTCCTTATCATGCATTATATGTTTTCTTCTTAGATAAGTTGCATATAGTTGCATGGTCATGGACAACTTGTCGACAAGGTTTCGTTCCTCGAACGGTATTCCTGGGCCATGGAACCCGGTTCGTCCTAGGGGGAACAAGGATGGTGTCGATGTACTGACATCGGGATTGCAGGACTTGCAGTGGGGGCTTGCTACCGCCCACTGAAAGGACGTTGAAATCCTATGGTGCTGAAGTAGTAGCACGGTGTTTCGGAAACCTCCCATGGATTCGCACCCCATTTGGAGTTAGCCGTTCACCAGAAGATGATCCAAGATGGCGTGTCGCCAGTGACCTTCATATAGATAGGTCCAATGCTAATGATGTCTTATACAGGCAGAGTAAGTTATTACTCAAATACAGGGAAGGATGTCGGCTGTTGGTAAGAATCACCTGAACGGTGATAATTATATTGAATCATGATATTGTTCCTAACAATGTCTTGTGCAGGCAGAGTAAGTATTATAAATGTACAGGGATGGCTACACGACCGTGGTAAGAATCACCAAAGGGTGATAACTGCATGCTTTAAATTATGTTGGCTATGAGATTTGCATACTTTACTTCTTGTCGGCTATAACATGAAATTGACCCTAAGGCAACAAGAAAGACCACTGTTAATAATGTTCTGTAACATGATTACTTAGTGCTGTCTTCTTAGGTGAGTTGGGCCAGCACCGCTTGCCAGTACATTGATGATGTACTGACCCACGTTGTGGGCAATATTACAGGTGTTTGCTTGGGGGAAATCCTATGAATCAGTGCTTGGCATCGATGAATCGGATGGATGTGCAGAAGCTCTTCTTTCAAGATGATGTCTTCTGCTATACGGGACATAATGTATGGAACAGTGGAACTCAGATGTACCAGTGAGATTGTAGCCAAATTGGCATGTCATTGTAAATTAGTCGGTATATTCATTGTAGCCTAAAGGACAAGTATATACATTCAGTTGGCTATTCAAAAGTCTTGTAATCAATTGTAAACTCTGTATTCCGCTGTAAGTCTTGTAATCCATTATGATTATCAATAAAAGAGATATATTCTTCAATATCTTGTGTGACTTCAATTTATCTGCTTGGTTCTGCTGCGTTGTCGATATTTTCTGAGAATTACCAGGAACTGTAATGGTTTTGCCTTGTACAAGTACAATCTAGACTTGTACGGCATCACGCCCAGTGGCTAGTTTTCGATCCTCCGGGATCGGGGCGTGACATAATGGTATCAGAGCCAGGTTTTACGTCCTTGGATTTCTACTCGATCTGTTTCGAATCAATGTTGTTACTAAGATGATTCTAAGCTGCTTCCGCGATGATTCAAAGATTGCTTCCACGATTATTCAAAAGTTGCTTTCGCGGTGAATCAAAGTTGCTTCCGCGAATACTCAAAGTTGCTTCCGTGATGAAATCAAAGTTGCCTCTATGATGATTCATAGTGCTTCTGCGATTACTTTGTATTGCTTCCAAACTATTCTATGTTGTACCCTTGACTGAAAGTCCGTTGATCATTCTAACCTCTCACTGGGTGTTCCATACAATAAGTCTAAATATGTGGGCTGTGATATGTATGTTTTGTTGAATTTCTAAAAGATACCAAAAAGATTAACAATGATGCGATGCTATAATAAGTTTATGATGTATGCTGGATGTCTTATGTATGGGATTCTTTGAGTCGATTGTTATGCAGCAATCGACCGTGGGTGATGGCTTGGTATGTTGAAATGAATGTGCATGGATTTCAGTGAATGGGAATCGACAGAATTTTGAGTCGATAATTATGGTCAACATAACCACTGCAGGATGGATTGTCCATATTGGATGTTGGTTTGATGCGAGAGAATATTGTGTCGGAATGGCTTGAGCTCTGGGTGGTATATTACCTATACCCTCGTCGTGATAAGATGTCCCTTGACCCTTGATGTGTTTGTGATTTTGTGATTTCTTTACCTATAAGGTATTGGGTGGTATCGAATCGTAGCTGAGCTTACGATTGATACATGTTGGCTAGGCGTGTTCTTTGTTAAGTCTGGATGACCCGTTGCTAGATTTTGATGTGTTCGGGTGAACCATCGCTAGACCTTGTCAGTTAGCAATAAGTTGGGTAATAAGAGATTGAGAATATGAAATGAATGCCTTGGTTGGGAAGAAAACAAATTTCAGATTTAGGCGAAGACTTGAATCAGTTGGGTAAGGAGGATGGTAGGCTTGGTAACGATAGTGTGGTGTTGCTATCGAATGATTTTGCGGGAATAACTATGGACCGAATATTGAATGATGTTGGAATTGAGTATAAGAAAATTGCATGTTGGATATCGACAGAATTGTTGGCGATGTTAGACGCTTATCGGGATGTTGCAAATGATTTAGAAGATGCAGAGAGAGTTGCATCAACGACCGAAAAGTTAGAGAATGGGCTTGAGGAATGGATGATCTTAGCACGATGTGCAGTTGGGCTTGAGAGAATTTGATGTGTCCGAATTAACAGGTTATGACCCTTGACTATTTGAGACATAGAGAATGAGTACTTGTCCATTGATGCATGAAAGAATAGATGTTCCTTATGAGAGTCGAATGGCTGGAATACAAATAAGTATCGAGGTGCAGCGATATGTAAAAGACCATATCGGTAGATGATGTTGTCGCATGAATAACAAGTTTGGTAGAATATAGAATTGTTGGATTATGACTTAGCTGATGAGTTATGTCATGTCCACTAAGATGATCGATATATGATGTGAGATGATTGGTGCTATAGAGATTGGATCGGTGCATGAATAGTAAATCTTCTTATGGAATCATAAGGAGATGATGCAAAACGAATATTGATGGTTAACGTGAATTGCTAAGAGATGACCGTGTTGGTGCTAGAAAAATTTATAAATGATGCCTCGAAAGAAATACGATTATGTAGTTGCCTTATTTTGTTGGTTAAGGAGTACAGACCGTATCGATGATCTAAGAATGTGGGAAATAAATATGTCGCGAAGAGACCGTAGGAAAGAGATCGTAAGTGATAAACTGTCGAGGTAGTAATGTCGGATGATAACTCAGAATAGTTGACCCGATTGAATAGACAATTTGAGTATGATACGAGGATGCAAGTCGGATTGAACAAGTGATGCTATGTCTATACAAGTGGAAATTAAAAGCTTGGATATTCGATTGAGGAGTTTTATATGATAGCTTCGAGATTGACCCATCGAATCGTGGGATAGAATTGTTGGATAGAAGTGTCGGATAGAATTGGTCGGTTGCGGGTAAGTCTAGAATAAGACATCGTTGGGTATAACCCGAGTATGAGTACGGGTAGAAAGACATGACCCTAGATTGTTGGTTGGTTGCCTAGAATGTCGGTTGGTTGCTTAGAATGTTGGTTGGTTGCCTAGATTGTTGGCTAGTTGCCTAGATTGCCGGTTGGTTGCCTAGAGTGTCGGTTGGTTGCCTAGAATGTTTGTTGGTTGCTTAAGTTTCAGATTTGGTTGGCTATGTTCTTCAGTTGTCCGTGTTGGGAATAAGTTCATAAGATTGGGGTGGTGTCCCATGTCCCTAAGTTGGTCAGACCATAGAGTTGCCCCTATGATGAGAATTGGTTGCCTCTAAGATAAGAGATAAGTAGGTCCCTGATAGCTACTCATCTCATATGAGCTAGCTGAATGTCTGGTTTAGCTTAGATTAGCTGACCGTAGAGACTCGACTGTATGCTAAGTTGACTGTTGGAAAACCGTAGGATGTCCCTATTGATGTTGCGTGAGTTTAGTCGGAATGAGTAAGATGTGTTGGAAGGTAGGCTTTGGGATGGAATGGATATTTAGGAAATTTGATGTTATAATGTTGGACGGGATGACGGATCATGTTGGTTTTGAACTTGGTTGCCTTTGTTGAAATGTTGGGAATTGCTAAAGCTGGTTGAATTTGACTGATTAATATTGAGGTACGAAATTTTTTGGTATTGCTTTGAGATAGTTGGAATAATTTCATTGATCGGATCAAGATTGAGGATAAGTGTAATGACGGAATTTGGATAGTGCATGTAGCCGAGATCGGCTAGAGCGAATGTGAATAGGAATGACCCTCAGAATTAATGTTGTTGGAATATGATAGTTGCCTATGCGAGAGGATAATATGTTGGCTTGATCAATACGAAGAAATATTTGAGTACAATGAGAAATATTACTAGAGTGGGATGATGGTACAATTTGATGGATGAATCAGGATCGAGAAAATTTATGAGTTGCAAACAAAGTGGGATTATACGAGATGCTCAAAAGAATTACTGTTGTTCGGAAAGGAAGTTACACCGTAGCTCGTTCGCTTTCTCTATCACTGAACTTGGCTGAAATGCATGTATTTCGGGGACGCCTAAAATATGTGTATGATTCCAACTAAGTGATATGTTGAATTCAAACGAAGCCACACGGAGGATTATCAGGTGCTAAAGGATTTGCACGAGTGTTGGAGGAAAGATCAAAGATGGTAAACTATTTTGAATCAATTTGGGATGCTATATCGAGACGGTACATTACTTGAAATCACTCGAGAGATTGCGGAGAAATATTAAATGGTGTAAGTTGATTGTTGAGAAGTTTCATGAAAAGTTGGTTGAAATTTTGGGGATGAGTTTTGTTTTAAGTTTCGAGGACGAAACTTTTTCTGGGTGGTATATATTGTAGTGCCCCGACCCGCAAGATGCCTTATGATGGATGGTTGGTTCGATGAAGCCTTGTTAGACTTGGCGATATGCGAAGGATCGCTTGGAAGTCTATGCGATCGTGGCGGGAATCGTCCTATGAATGTGAGTAGTGTTGAACCCTTCAAAGATCCTTTAGCTTCACGCTTAAAATAAGGATGAGTATGCTACGTTTCTAGTTGAGTTTGTTCAATAACACCTTGCATGGAATTTGAAAAGATAATGAAAGATAATAATCACCTGAACGTAATCTGTTGTGGCTAAATAAATTGTATGCTTGTACGATGTTGCGATGAATTGCATGACATGTGAAGGCAAAGTCCCAAATACTTGGGCGGTGAGTATATCGAGCTTTGGCTTGATGAATAGTTGGTAATACAGATATTAAGACCCAAGAACTGGGCAGTGAGTATGCTTGAATTATGTCCGAATGAATGTATGCTAAACAGATGCTAAGTCCCAGAAATTGGGCGGTAAGTACATTGAGTTGGTTGGAAAGAGGTATGATATCAAAGATGTGGCAAGGCATTGGGTAACAACATTCTATTATCCCGTCGCCGATGTAGAATGTTGATTATGCTAAGACCCTGGATGGGCAGATGATAATATGAGCGTTGGCTCAAGGCAAGATGGCTAGTGGGCAATATGAATGAGAATGATGGTTTTGCTTAGTTTTCCTTATCATGCATTATAGTTTTCTTCTTAGATAAGTTGCATATAGTTGCATGGTCATGGACAACTTGTCGATAAGGTTTCGTTCCTCGAACGGTATTCCTGGGCCATGGAACCCGGTTCGTCCTAGGGGGAACAAGGATGGTGTCGATGTACTGACATCGGGATTGTAGGACTTGCAGTGGGGGCTTGCTACCGCCCACTGAAAGGACGCTGAAATCCCATGGTGCTGAAGTAGTAGCACGGTGTTTCGGAAACCTCCCATGGATTCGTACCCTATTTGGAGTTAGCCGTTCACCAGAAGATGATCCAAGATGGCGTGTCGCCAGTGACCTTCATATAGATAGGTCTAATGCTAATGATGTCTTATGCAGGCAGAGTAAGTTATTACTCAAATACAGGGAAGGATGTCGGCTGTTGGTAAGAATCACCTGAACGGTGATATTTATATTGAATCATGATATTGTTCCTAACAATGTCTTGTGCAGGCAGAGTAAGTATTATAAATGTACATGGATGGCTACACGACCGTGGTAAGAATCACCAAAGGGTGATAACTGTATGCTTTAAATTATGTTGGCTATGAGATTTGCATGCTTTACTTCTTGTCGGCTATAACATGAAATTGACCCTAAGGCAACAAGAAAGACCACTGTTAATAATGTTCTGTAACATGATTACTTAGTGCTGTCTTCTTAGGTGAGTTAGGCCAGCACCGCTCGCCAGTACATTGATGATGTACTGACCCACGTTGTGGGCAATATTACAGGTGTTTGCTTGGGAGAAATCCTATGAATCAGTGCTTGGCATCGATGAATCGGATGGGTGTGCAGAAGCTCTTCTTTCAAGATGATGTCTTCTGCTATACGGGACATAATATATGGAACAGTGGAACTCAGATGTACCAGTGAGATTGTAGCCAAATTGGTATGTCATTATAAATTAGTCGGTATATTCATTGTAGCCTAAAGGGCAAGTGTATACATTCAGTTGGCTATTCAAAAGTCTTGTAATCAATTGTAAACTCTGTATTCCGCTGTAAGTCTTGTAATCCATTATGATTATCAATAAAAGAGATACATTCTTCAATATCTTGTGTGACTTCAATTTATCTGCTTGGTTCTGCTGCGTTGTCGATATTTTCTGAGAATTACCAGGAACTGTAATGGTTTTGCCTTATACAAGTACAATCTAGACTTGTACGGCATCACGCCCAGTGGCTAGTTTTCGATCCTCCGGGATCGGGGCGTGACATAAACTGCTTAGTATTATATTGTTAGATGTTGTGACCTAGGACATCGTTCTACTGCCGACACTGCGGCGTAGGCTGGACGTACCCACGTCTCGTGCCCTTACTCTAGGGTGCGGGTCGTGACACGTTTTTAGTGGTGGCCCATGCAGGTCTAGACTAGAAGTGTAGTGGTATTCGAACCAGAGTATCACTACAGCCTGCAGTAGGATATAGGACATTAATTTTCAAGGTACTCAATCACATTAGGAAAATTTCTTTTATTGCCATCTAAATCCTTACTGTCAATCGATTCTTTTGAATTTTAACTGCCCGCCTTTGTTATATCGCTTCTTTCTCAGAAATTGATACTCTTGTTTGGTCTATCTTCAGGATGGTGGAGACGTGGTCGCACCGTACCATTCATGGGGATGCTGTAGAGGGGTCTACTACCTCTCAGCCAGTTCAGCAGAGACAGGAGACTGCAGCTTCTGCCACCTCTGCTCGTATTGAGGCTCCAGTAGCAGCAGCAGGGGGTATGCCTCCACCGTCTCAGAGGTAGGACCCAGTCATCGCAGAGGAGCCCTTCCAGCAGCCGTCTCCTACAGGATACGTGGATGCGGCACAGATGTTCGTATATTTCCAGCAGTTCATGGACCGGCAGCAGGCTCGACAAGACAGGGGCATGGAGTTGGCCCTTATGACGGTCGCAGCTCGACCAGTGGTTCAGCAGCCGAGGACACCGGGGATAGAGCAGTTCCAAAAGATGAGCTCCAGAGACTTCCTGGGGACAGAGGGGATTCTATATGCTGATGAGTGGATCGAGCATATAGAGGAGATCTTCCGCCTAGCCCGGATAGCGACAGATCTCCAGATTGAGGCAGCAGCTAGCCGGATTCGAGATCTTGCTCAGACCTGGTATCAGTCCGACCCCAGGGTGGGGGTAGCTGGGCAGACCTGGGAGGAGTTCAAGGGCTTCTTCAAGAAGAAGTTCTTTTCAGATTCAGCGCTCAGAGCCTTAGAGTCGCAGTTCAAGAGCCTAGTTCAGGGGAGCCTGTCAGTGGAGGAGTACGATGGGGAGTTCGGCCGCCTCGGCAGGTTCGTAGAGGGGTTGAGCGAGACGGCGAAGGCCCAGAGGTTCCGGAAGGGTCTGGTCCAGGAGGTCAAGTCCTTGACGAAGGGCAACAGGGATGCCACATTCGAGAAGATCTTGACGGGAGCCTTATTGGCAGAGGATGATCTTGAGCTTAGGCTCAAGAGGGGGCAAGACCCAGTTGGGGGCAGCAGCAGTGGAGGCCATGCCAAGAGGCCTCACTTCCAGCACCAGCAGCCGAGGCAGTTCCAGCCGCAGCCGATCCAGCAGAGGCCAGTTCACCAGCAGCAGCAGCCGAGACAGTACCAGCAGGGCCAGAGACAGGTAATCACTTGTACTTACTGTAAGAAGCTCGGGCATGTCGCCAATGAGTGCCGGAAGAGGCTAGGCCAGTGCCTAGTGTGTGGTTCAGTAGACCACCAGATGAGGGAGTGCCGTATGGGACGAGTAGCTCAGGGAGCAGCAGTCAGAGCTCCAGCAGGCCAGCAGAGGGGACCAGCCCTGCCGACACAGCAACAGATGTTCATCCAACACTAGCAGGAGGCCAGGGGAGGCCAGCAGGGACGAGCTTTCGCCATGGCGGTTGGAGATACAGAGGTGATAGGAGAGCTGATCGCAGGTTCGGTTCTTCTCGACTCCAGTCCAGCTTTTGTATTGTTCGATTCCGGTGCTTCGCATAGTTTCATATCAGTATCATATACGATTAGACACGGTATCATAGCTGAATCATTTCCTAGGACTTACAAGATCACGACCGGGGGTGGCATTATCCTCATGAGTGATGTTTGTAAGGGTCGGAGTATAGTTTTGGGAGGCCGTGAGTTGGAGGTGATCCTGCTCGTAATGCCATTGCCGAACTATGATATAGTACTCGGCATGGATTGGTTGAGCAGGCACCATGCCAGCATTGATTGCAAAAGGGGTAGAGTTCTCTTCAGAGCGCCGGGGGAGCCTGAGTTGGAGTACTCCAAACGTCAGGCGGAGCAGAGCAGCGGAGTCTTCTGCGGAGTCTCGGTTGAGGAGCAGACGATTCCACACCCCTTGATAGCAGAGTATATGGATGTTTTCCCAGAGGAGTTGTGTGGATTGCCACCAGACAGAGATATTGAGTTCTCGATAGACTTGGTTCCAGGAGCGGAACCCATCTCTCAGCATGTCTATCGGGTAAACAATAGTGAGTTGGTGGAGCTGAAGAAGCATGTGGATGAGCTGCAAGACAAGGGCTTTATCCGCTCGAGTTCGTCGCCATGGGGTGCACCAGTGTTGTTTGTGCCGAAGAAGGATGGGTCAGTACGGATGTGTATTGACTATAGGACACTCAACAACCTCACGATCAAGAACAGATACTCACTGCCGCGGATCGACGATCTATTTGACCAATTGAGCGGGGCTCGGGTATTTTCCAAGATTGATCTGAGGTCGGGATATCACCAGTAAAGGTGAAGGGGGAGGATATTCCCAAGACCGCTTTCAGGATGCGGTACGGGCAGTTTGAGTTTTTGGTTATGTCGTTTGGGCTAACCAATGCACCAGCAGTGTTTATGAACCTTATGAACAAGGTGTTCCACCAGTACTTGGATCAGTTTGTGGTGGTGTTCATTGACGACATCTTGATATATTCCAAGACTGGGAAGGAGCACGAGGAGCATCTGAGGATAGTACTGGAGATTCTCAGGAAGGAGCAGCTTTATGGGAAGCTCTCCAAGTGCGAGTTCTTCTTGGACCGGGTGGATTTCTTGGGGCATGTGGTAACTGGAGATGGTATCTCAGTTGACCCCAAGAAGATTGTAGAAGTTGAGGCATGGGCAGCGCCGACTTCAGTTACAGAGATCAGGAGTTTTCTGGGGCTGCCAGGATATTATCGGAGATTTGTGCAGAATTTCTCCCGGGTTGCAGAGCCGTTGACTCGGTTGACCCGGAAGGATACTGAGTTCGTTTGGTCAGAGGAGTGTCAGGCAGCTTTTGATGAGTTGAAGAAGCGGTTTACGACAGCTCTGATTCTGACATTGCCTTCAGGATCAGGTGGTTTCACTATTTATAGTAACGCTTCAGGGAAGGGGCTGGGTTGTGTGTTACAGCAGCACGGAAAGGTGATTGCCTATGCTTTCAGGCAGTTACGTCCCCATGAGAAGAACTACCCTACCCATGACCTGGAGCTGGCAGCGATGATATTTGCTCTGAAGTTGTGGAAGCATTATCTGTATGGAGAGAGAGTGGAGATTTTTATAGTTCACAAGAGCTTAAAGTATGTGTTCGCTCAGAAGGAGTTGAACATGAGGCAACACAGATGGATAGAGTTGATGAAGGACTTTGACATCCTACTTCAGTATCACCCAGGGAAGGCCAACGTGGTTGTCGATGCCTTGAGTAGGTATCCGACAGCCATATGTTTGACCATGGATCGACATTTTGCAGACTTGGAGAGCCTTGGGATTGAGGTAATCGTACCCGGAGTGCAGATGCAGATGTGGGGCATGCAGATTCAGTCAGACTTGGTAGAGAGGATTAAGTCGGCACAGTTTGAGGACGTTGCTCTGCGGTGTCTCCGAGAGCAGGTTCGAGCAGGATTGCTGGATGGCGAGTTTTCTCTTACAGAGGATGGTGCCTTGAGGCACGGTTCCAGGTTATGTGTGCCCAGCGAAGAGCTCAGGAAGCAGGTTTTGCAGGAGGCCCACAGATCTCAGTACTCTATACACCCTAGTACCAACAAGATGTACCGAGATCTGAGGGAGCATGTTTGGAGGTCCGAAATAAAGCGGAAGGTAGCTCGCTTCATAGCTAGGTGCTTGGTCTGTCAGCAGGTCAAGGCAGAGAGGCTGGCGGAGATGTATATGCGGCAGATAGTCAGGATTTACGGGGTTCCGATCAGCATCATCTCAGATCGGAATAGTCGCTTTACTTTCCATTTCTGGAGGAGTCTGCAGACCAGCTTGGGCACTCAGCTCAAGTTTAGTACTGCATACCACCCCCAGACGGACGGACAGTCAGAGAGGACTATTCAGACACTTGAGGATATGTTGCGGACGTGCGTCCTGGACTTTGGAGGTTCCTGGAAGAATCATCTACATTTGGTGGAGTTTGCTTACAATAATAGTTTCCAGGCCAGCATTAAGATGTCACCTTTCGAGGCTCTATACGGGCGCAGGTGTCGTAAACCCTTATCTTGGGATGATGTTGGTGAGCGAGCTTTACTGGAGACAGAGATGGTTGTTGACGCAGCCGAGAAGGTGAAGCACATCAGGGACAGACTTCGCGTGGCGCAGGACAGACATCGGCACTGGGCCGATAGCCACCGGAGGCCGTTGGAGTTTGAGGTACAGATTAGAGCAGGATTAGATTTAGGTTTGTTAGTTTATGATTTTGATCATGTTTGTTTATCATAATTAATTGAGACCTTGCTTGTAATTAGGTTGGAGACCAGGTTTTCTTGAGGATATCTCCGACTCGTGGTATGATATGTTTTGGTAGAGGTGGGAAGCTTAGCCCGCGCTTCATCGGCCCTTTCGTTATCAGCGGGAGAGTCGGTGACGTGGCATACAGGCTAGACTTGCCACCTGTACTAGTGGGGGTCCACAACATATTCCATGTATCACAGTTGAGACGGTACGTGGATGATCCTAGCCATGTGCTCGATCATTCGGAGATTGAGGTTGGACCTTCTCTCAGCTATCCAGAACAGCCAGTGGAGATTCTGGATCGACGGGAGAAGGTTCTGAGAAACCAGGTGATACCCTTGGTACGCGTCGCATGGAGGCATCATTCTCCAGGAGACTCTACCTGGGAGCGGGAGGATGAGATGCGCGAGCGTTACCCATATCTTTTTGGACCGTGAGGTATACTTTCTATCCTTCTCATCAGTTGCATTTCGCCTTTCAATTTCGAGGACAAAATTCTTTTAAGGAGGGTAGATTTGTCACTACCATATTTCTAGTTTGAGGGTATTTTTGTCAATTTTTGGGGTTATTTGAATTTATTAGAATTTATGGGAATTTTTAGGATTTATTTTGGAATTGTTTGAATGAAGGTTGACTAGGTTGACTTTGACTAGCTTTGACTTGGTAGGCTAACCTAGAAGCTAACCCTAGTTGTGTTTGGACTTGGTTAAGTCATGTAACCCTAGTTAGACTAGAGTTAACCTATGGTTTAGTCATTTAAACCCAAGTTAGAATAGAAGGCATTTAGACACAAGTCATGACTTGTGATTTGAACCATTGATTAATGACTAAGCCCAACCCATTAGCTATTAGCCACCTAACCCTAGACTAACTCACTTGGCCGGCCACTTAACCTAGCATTGGGAATCTCCTATAAATATTCTCCTCCATTTAGGGCTAGCCTCCTTAGGAAAGAACAAGTTTTAGATAGAGGTATTTTTCCAACTTCATAAATTCCTAGAAAATCTATTTTAACTCCTTTTTAATCCAAACAAATTGCAATAGGTTTTAATCTAGGTTTTCTTGCTGTTTGTGGTGTTCAACCTCAGCTTTGGGACAATTTGAAGAAGTTTGCTAGCAAGAAGAAACCCCCCATTTGAGGCTTTTCTTGTATTTGGTCACCAATAGGTAAATCTATATAAACTCTATTAATTTCTAGATTTCTTTACATGTAGACCTAGCCCTAGGTGTCCCCTAGCCATAGGAATTGATTTCGTGTCCAGGTGGACCCATTTCGTGTCCGTATCAGACACGTATCCGACCCTAGACCTAAGTGTTTGATGAAATGCCCCAATGGGCATTTCGATTTAGTTTTGGAAAAGTAATTGAATAGGAAATTATATTTTGATGTTGTTTACATGTTTCTTTTGGACTGGGAGTGTTTTCGTGTCGCATCGTGTCAGGTTGGACACGTGCACACGCAGGTGCACGCGCGCGCGTGGGCAGTACGCGTGTCCTGCTACTCGGGGTAGATTCCTCTCTGGACACAGCACGAGGACACGTGGGATTTTGAGGACACGTTGGGGCAGTGTCTGACACGACACTCCCCAAGTGGTACGACCCCTTGTGTCGTGTCGGACACGTTCTCCTGCCCGCACTGGGATTTCATTGACAGTTCGGTCGGATTTGAATAGTCTCTGATACGCTGTTCGTATCCTCTCTGGACACGCCATGGACACATTTCGTGGACACTGACACACTCACCTAGACCTAGCCTAGCACTAGACTCGAGCACATGGTCCCTCGTGTTGTGCTTTGAGTCCAATGTGGCTCGACATGGCCGCACGAGGCCTGTCATTCACAGTTTTCTGATGCATATGTTTTCTGTGCTTGGACACTTCGTGTCCACTTTTATGGACACGAATCACTCTCTCTGACACAAACACCTATACACAAATATTTACCAACCCATAAATTGTTGTATTAATTAAATTTGATGCTCTAATACTCATTTACCTAGTGATTTATGAAACCTAAGGTATCGGTCCTATGCTGTTAATTCCCAGACTTTAGGAATGTTATTTGCCAATAGTTTAACCCATTTTAATGCTTCTATTTATATGTTTTATATCCTAATACTGCTCCCCTATGATTAATCTACATGTGTGTCAATTTTGGGTGAATTGCATTGAGGATTGGTTGATATTTGGGGACTTGAAGTTGGACTGAAAACTGAAACTGTTTTTGAATGTAATGAATTGGTTTCCTTTCCTGTTTTTTTCTGAAGGCTGATATGGGATTTCCTTCCCTGTTTTGACTCACTGACACCCCACACAACAGCACACTATTTTATTTCCCATCACATGTTCCCACATTGCTCACACACACTCTAGCACATAGGTTAATCCTAACACACCTACACAGCCACACACATTCCAGATTTCTTCACACACCCTCACTCAATAACACACACAGAGGTTTTAATATGCTCACATACACTCTATTTCCTGCTCACACACACAAGCACTCTCACATCACTCTCTCACTCTCACACACACAAATGTTTATCCACACACACATGCCCTCTCTCTATATACATATGTATGTATATATTATATATAAATATGTATATGTATGTAATATATGTATATGTATGTATATCTATATATGTATATAATGTATTATGTATATATGTGCATACATATATGTAGGTAGCATATATATGATAATATGTGGGTGTATTATTATATATGTATTATATATATGCATGTGTGATACACATATAGGTAGCCATATGTATATATATATATATATATTTACTATGTGATTCCATGTGTAGGCCTAGATGCAAACTAGGTTGTGTGATATTTGGTTTTGACTTGTGTTGTATAGGTTGTATGGACTTGGTATACTAGCATAGGCTAGTTTAGCCTTGTTTAGACTAGTATGGACTAGTTAGACCTAGAATGTCTTGTTTGACCTAATTTAGACTTGTTTGACCTAGTTTGACCATAGTTGACTTAGGTTTGACTTCTTGGTTGACCAGGGTTGACCAAGAGTTGACTTTGGCCTAGATTGACCTAGATTCATCTAGAATGCATTGAATTGCATATTGTTATCATTTTAGACTTATTGTGACTTGTGCTGTTCTTATTAGGAGCCAGACACCTCTCCTCGGACAGTACATTTCATCCGGACACTCAGATACCAGGCGAGTACATTCTCTGATCATTTCATATCCTACTTAGAATTATTTTCCTGCTTTAAATTACTTTACTTGATACTGTCACGTTGGTCACATGGATTAGTACTATATGGATCCCTTCTTGAGTTGTTATCCCTTCAGGGAGCATCGGGTACTTCATGTTCTGTGCGTTTCACTTACATGACGTATCGCTATGCTTCATTGGTTCATTGATCACTTGTGACATGTACTCTCATGATCACAGAGTCTTCCTTGAATCCTTTGTTGGCACGTCAATTTTGATCATTGTTCACAATAACCCTTGTACGTCTTTTAGTTTGCACTTCTCACAGGCAAGAATAGAAGAAAGGATTCTCCAGTTCATAACGCTAATCAAAGATCATGGAGCTCTGCATCTCTCCTTTATCAGTTTTGCCAAAGACTATGAAGCAGCTTGGAGACTACAAAGAAGACGGTTTTTTCTCCTTTTTCTGTTTCTGAGTCTGTAATTGTCTAGGAAATTTTTGTACGTACTTTGTTAGGATGACAATGCTAAAGGAAGAAAATGGTGAAAGTCTTTTAGAAGAGGCGGAAAATCCGTCGAATTTCAGGGCTAATCCGCCGGATTATCCGATCGCTCACAGCAAGTCTTTGAGCCAATGTTCGGATAATCCGACGGACTTCCGCGAAAATCCGCCGGATAATCCGCTCGATCACAGCAAGTTAGTGAGCCAAAAGTTCGGATCATCCGACGGACATCCGCGGAAGTCCGACGGATAATCCGGTTCTCTCACAGCAAGTCTGTAAGGTAGTGTTCGGATCATCCGCCAAATTTCCGCTGAAATCCGACGGATAATTCGCTTGACTTGTTTGTAACTTTTGAATTCAAATCCAACGGCATCTGGCAAGTACATTTAATGCATCCAACGGCTCTTTTTATGACCGTTACTATTGACCGGATAATCCGACGAATTTCTGCAAAAATCCGACGGATAATCCGATTGACGGCTGATTTGCCTTTATGACTTTGGATTTGTATAAAAGGAGTTTGACTCTCTCCTCTTAAAGACTATCTCTTACAAGCTTTAAATTTTCTCAACCACAAAAGAGCTTCACCATTAATACTCCACCAAGCTTTCAAATTGTCATCCTTCCCAAGTGCTAGAGTATTTGCAAGTTGTAATTTTCGATCTTCACGTGTTAGAAGATCAACAAGTTCTCTTCTCTTTTGTTTGAAGTTGGCGAGCCTTCGTAAGAAAACTCGTGTGTAGAAGTTGGCGAGTCTTCGGATCCAAACTCGTGTTGAAGTTGGCGAGTTCTTCGGATCCAAACTCGTGTGTACTATTTGCACAATAGTGGATTAAAGCCGGAGAGAGTTCCGGGACTGGACTGCCTCAAAAGAGGATACCAGGATACATCCTTGCGTTTGATCTTTCTGCTCTTTACTTTCAATTGTCTTTATTGCATCAATTGTTGTAGTTAATTTTTAATTTTCCTATTCACCCCCCTCTAGGGTTCTACAATTGGTATCAGAGCTTTGTTCTCTTGATTTGGATTTACACCCTTGAGTGATCCATGGCCTCTAACCCTAGTATCAACACGTTTCACAATGAGGGGCACTCCACAAATAGGCCTCCCCTATTTGATGGTACCAACTACAACTACTGAAAGATTAGGATGAGCATTTATCTAAAGTCCATAGATTTTGACTTATGGGATTGCGTGATAAATGGTCTTCCTACTCCTTCCAGAGCTATTGAGGATATTGCTTCTGACACCCTTCGGGACACTCTTTCTGAAAACATTAAGAAGCTTGCTAGTCGAGATGCCAAGGCAATGAATGCTCTTTATTGTGCTCTCGACAGTAGTGAATTCAACCGAATCTCTACTTGCAAGACTTCCAATGAGATTTGGAAATTACTTGAAGTCACACACGAAGGAACTTCACAAGTGAAGGAGTCTAAGATTAGTAGACTCACTCAAGAATATGAGTCTATTAAAATAAAGCATGATGAATCTATTACTTCTATGTTTACTCGATTTGGTGATATTATTAATCCTCTCTCCTCTTTTGGTAAGAAATATCCGACTCATGAAAAGATCAGAAAAATCCTTAGAGGATTGACGAAAGTCTGGAGTCCTAAAGCTACCGCAATCATTGAGGGGAACGACTTGACGGTCATGAACCTTGAGACTCTCATGGACAAGCTAATGACTCACGAGCTCGATATGAAGGATCAAGAGGAATCCTCCATACAAGAGAAGGAGAAGGAGAAGACCAAAGAGAATGAGAAGACTCTCGCTCTCAAAGCAACAAGGTCCTACTCCAAGGATAGCTCCGACGACAATGAGTCGGATGATGATGAAGAAATAGCTCTCACAGCTAAGCACTTCTGGAAGTTCCTAAAATTCAATAAGGCCAACCGCTCTAGACGGGATAATGAAGAAGATCCGGCGTGCTATCAATGCAGAAGACCCGAACACATCAAGAGGGATTATCCCATGATAAGAAAAGACTCAAGCAAGTATGAAAAGCCTAGCAAGGGAAGCTCATCCTCCAGAAAGTACGCCAATACAAGCATTTGGTGTGAAAGTGACGCAAGCGACTCCGACAACGACAAGGAGTACAAACACAATGCCAACGTCTGCCTCATGGCAACCGATGAGGTACTTGATGATCTTTCCTTAAACACTCTTACCTATGATGATTTGGAGAAAGCCATTCTTGAATTACATGAAGAACACAAAGGTGTTCGAAATAAATACAAGAAATCTCTTAAAGAGGTTGAGGCTCTTTAACTTGAAGTAGAGAGGCTCTCAAGCATCATTGTTGATGTGAAGGGAAAATCTCCTATTTCTGACACGGATGAAATAGAGTCTTTGCGACTCAAGTTTCAAGAATCTCTTGACACCCTCAAGAAAAGGGATGATGAGATTCTATCCCTGAGAAGCTCTTATGAATTTGCTATGCGCAAATGTCAAGATGCTAATAGAAGAGAATATGACACTTCTATCAAGTATAATGATCTTCTTACACGGAATAAGAATTTAGGTAATAAGAATACCACTCACATACATGCTCCAAGACACCCCCACACTCATCACAATGCTAGGTATAACTCTTACATGAACACTACACACAACTCCTTTTCTAACACAATAAAAGGACCTTTTGTTAAGAAGAACACCTCACGTCATGCTTTTTACTATCATCATAACACTCATGGTAGAACTTCTCACACTAGAAATTCACATATGCACAACACTCACACTTCTTCTTCTAAATCTTCTTTGATGTGCAATTATTGTGGTTTGGTCGGTCACACTTCCAATTTTTGTTATACAAGAAAACAAGTTGACATGAGAGTTCTTAAATGGGTTCCTAAGACTAACACTCATGGACCCATAAGATCATGGGTACCAAAATGTTCATCTTCAACTTATGTTGTAGGTGATGAATCCTTCTCATGCTAGAAGCAAGTGGATTCTCGATAGCGGTTGTTCACGGCACATGACCGGTGATGCTTCACTTTTTACAACGCTATCGATGAAGAAAGAAGGACACGTCTCCTTCGGTAACAATCTTAAAGGTTATATTATTGGAAATGGTAATATCGGCTCTCCTCCTTATCCTTGTATTAATAATGTATGTCTTGTTACTAATCTCAAGCATAATCTCCTTAGTATTAGCCATCTTACCGATAATGGCTATGATATCAAGTTTGTTAAACTCAAATGCTACATTACCGATAGTTCTAATGGAACTATTGTTTATGAAGGCATTAGAGAAAATAACATTTATGTTCTTTATCTTGTTGAAGGTACTAACAATGATAGATGCCTAGTTGCAAAGAACGATGAGAGTTGGCTTTGGCACATGAGGCTTGGACACGCCAACATGGACATCATCTCTCGCCTCGCCTCCAAGAAGCTTGTACGAGGTCTCCCAAGTATCCCATTCAAAAAGGATATGGTATGTGAAGAATGCGAAAAAAGTAAGTTGACCAAGTCATCCTTCAAATCCATCAACTCTGTGAGTTCTTCTAGACCCCTTCAACTTATCCATATGGATCTTTTTGGGCCTAGTAGAGTAGCTAGCCTTGGCGGCAAACTTTATGCTTTTGTTTTAGTGGATGATTTTTCGAGATTTACTTGGATCATTTTTCTTGCTTGCAAAAGTGATACTTTTCGTGAATTTGTTGCTTTTCGTAAACGTGTTCAAAATGAGAAAGGTTTTTCTATCAACAAAATTAGGAGTGATCATGGAGGGGAATTTGATAATATTGATTTCAAAAGATTTTATGAAAAGAATAGTTTTGGACATGATTTTGCTTGTCCACGAACTCCTCAACAAAATGGTGTTGTGGAGAGAAAGAATAGAACCCTTGGCGATATGGCCCGGGTTATGTTAAACCAATATAAGCTTCCCCAATATTTTTGGGCGGAAGTCGTTAATACGGCATGTCATGTTATTAATAGGGTCTTGATTAGACCTATTTCTAAGAAGACTCCTTATGAGCTTTGGTTTGACAAAATTCCCTCTATTGAATATTTCAAAGTTTTTGGTTGCAATTATTTTATTTTGAATACCAAGGATAACCTAGGCAAATTTGAAGAAAAAGCCTATGAAGGAATATTCCTTGGATACTCTACTCATAGTAAAGGTTTTCGAGTTTTTAACAAAAGAAGTCTTGTTGTCGAAGAGTCAATCAATGTCTCTTTTAATGAACTCAACTCTTCTACATTCTCCTCTTCCGAGGATATTGATGACATCTCGTTTGGGTTGAAAAACTCCTCTATTGAGGATCGTCCTTCTTCATCTATCAATGAAGTTGTGACCCCATCAAAGGAGTCTCCTTCTCTCGAGCCTCCTCAAAAGGATCTCCCAAAAGAATGGAGATTTGTCACCAATCATCCTAAGGAGCTTATTATTGGGGATCCTTCCTCAAGTGTTAGCACAAGATCCACCACTCGTGATCTTTGTGCCAATGTGGCTTTTATCTCTCAAATAGAGCCTAAAAATGTTAATGATGCTTTTCTTGATGAGTTTTGGATGATAGCTATGCAAGAGGAGCTAAATCAATTTGAGCGAAGAAAGGTTTGGGAACTTGTCCCAAAACCTAGCAATCATCCCATTATTGGAACTAAATGGGTGTTTCGCAACAAACTTAATGAAGATGGGTTAGTGACTCGTAACAAAGCCCGATTGGTTGCTCAAGGCTATAACCAAGAGGAAGGCATTGACTACGACGAAACCTATGCTCCGGTTGTACGTCTTGAATCCATTCGTATGCTTTGTGCCTTTGCTTGTTTTAATGACTTTAAGCTCTTTCAAATGGATGTTAAGAGTGCTTTTCTTAATGGTATTATTAAAGAGGAAGTTTATGTTAAACAACCTCCCGGCTTTGAAGATTTTTATTTTCCTAATCACGTGTTCAAACTTCACAAAGCCCTTTATAGCCTCAAACAAGCTCCTCGTGCTTGGTATGAGCGCCTTAGCTCCTTTCTTATCTCTCATAATTTTTCAAAGGGGAAAGTCGACACAACACTTTTCATCAAATCCCATGATGGCACACTTTTATTGGTTCAAATTTATGTCGATGACATTATTTTTGGTTCAACTAACAATACACTTTCCCTAGAATTTGCTAAAGTTATGCATGAAGAATTTAAAATGAGCATGATGGGTGAACTTTCATTCTTTTTGGGCTTACAAATCAAGCAAGGACCCAAAGGGACATTCATCAATCAAGCAAAATACACAAAAGATCTCCTCAAGCGCTTTGAACTTGACTCATCCAAATCAATGAGGACTCATATGGCAACAACGACAAAGCTTGACAACGATGAAGATGGCACTTCCGTCGACATTCGTAAGTATCGAGGTATGATCGGTAGTTTACTTTATCTTACTGCTAGCCGTCCCGACATTATGTTTAGTGTTTGTCTTTGTGCTCGATATCAAGCAAATCCTTAAGAGTCTCACTTATGTGCCGTAAAACACATTTTTCGGTATCTCAAGGGCACCATTAACTTGGGGCTATGGTATCCAAAATCCTCATCCTTTGAGCTTCGCGATTTCTCGGATGCGGATTTTGCCGGGTGCAAACTTGACCGAAAAAGCACTAGCGGCACATGTCACTTCTTGGGAAAATCCTTGATATCATGGTTTAGTAAGAAACAAAACTCTGTCGCACTTTCTACCACCGAAGCTGAATACATAGCGGCATGGTGTTGTTGTGCACAAATTCTTTGGATGACACAGACACTAGTAGATTATGGTATTTCTTCCTCATGCATCCCTATTAAATGTGATAATACTAGCTCCATTAATCTCACGAAGAATCCGATTTGTCACTCTCGCACTAAACACATTGAGATAAGACATCATTTTCTACGGGATCATCAACTGAAGGGTGATATTTGTCTTGAATTCATTGACTCCACTCATCAACTTGCTGATATTTTTACCAAACCTCTCTCTGAAGATCGATTCACTTTTATTTGTCGAGAAATCGGGCTCCTCGATATCTCTATTTGAAACCTTTCTGTCTTCTCGGATTTTTTGGAGGATTTTCGCTCCAATCCGTCGGATTTTCCGTTCACTTCCAGCAAGCTTTCTATGAACAAATTCGGAAAAACCGACAGATTTCTGCGGAAATTCGGCGGATTTTCCGCATTAATTGTTCTCCGCCAAACCCGGCCGCGAACGGCTATGGCATTTATTAGACATGACCCTCCACCTATCCGCATTGAATTCGTTCTTATCTTTATCCGGATTTTCCGCCGGATTTCCGTACAAATCCGTCGAATTTTTCGGTTTCGTGGTACAGGCGCAGATAACGAAGCGTCGGCTGCATTCTCTTCACCTCCCCTCCTCTCTATCCGATCCCATTCCACTCTATCCGTTTCCAACAGTTACACCCCTTCATTAACACCTCTCCACCCACTATTTACTTCATCCCCTCTCCTTCCATCCCTCCATTCTTCTCCAAATAACTCTTAATCACTCTCTCTTCCTCTATGGCCTCTCACACCAAACGTCAACGCCATGACGGGAGCTCCTCCTCCACTCAGCCTCCTACCCTTGCTATGTTTGTTCCTCCTCCCACGCAAGGCCACAATCCTCTCATCTTCAAATCGGCTTCCCACTCCCGGGAATGGTTTTCATTCTACCACAAAGCTCCTGTCTGCTCCGGGAAACCTATCTCGTGGCTCAACTTCAAGGACCACCGCGACTACTTCCGCTTCTCCCGCATCGACGCCCTCCTTGAGCGTCAGGTCGACTTCTATCCACATGCTATCCGCATGTTCTACTGCAATCTCGTTCCCGCCAAGGAAGGTCCGAAGTTCGAGATAAAGGTTGGTGGCGTGAAGATCTCTGTCACTGGCGCTTCCTTGGCCACCATCCTTGGTCTCGATGAACGCAAGGTCCATCGCTCCCTTTCCGGCACCATCGACCACATCTCCTTCTCTCCTGACATGAGTTATGAAGAGTTTCTTTTTAACATCTGTGGGGGCTCCCTTGTTCAGCGACCGGAGGACAAGGATCTGAGTCCCTTCTTCCACGACATGCATCGTATCCTGTGCCACACTCTCACCTCGAAGTCTGGAAATATGGACAGCCTGACTGCTGAGGAGCTAATCTGCATGTATTATCTGGTTGCCTGCCAACCCTTTTCACTATCCAAGTCCATCATCTACACCATGATGCTTATCAGGGAATCTCCTCATCGTTTCCTACTCTTCGGTATGTACATCACCATGATCCTTGAAGCAAATGGTGTTGACCTGACTCATTGCCCGGTTGGCGATCCTCGTCCCACTCCTCTTGCAAAATCCAAGGGACGTGGTCGTCCGGCTCCTGCTGTTGCCCCTACTCCTGCTCCTGCTGCTGTTGCCGGTGGTCCTGCATCTCCTCCGACGACTATTCTCACTCATGACGTACGCCGCTACATTGATCGCAAGTTTGCCGATCTCTCTCTCTCTCTCTACCCATGAGCGTATTCAGGCTAACACTCGGGGACTTGGCACACTTATCCACCATGGCTTCATGGACCAGGCGTACTACATTCAGCGTATGTTTGAGGAGCACACTCCCTTTCCCAACCCTAACACTCCTCATTCAGACTTTCCGGGGCCTCGCTTCACTGATCCTAACGTTTATGGCTTCATGTACCCGGATGGCGTCGATCCTTATGGCGCCTTCACCTCTGCTACCGGGGATGATGAGGATCAGGAGGCCGGCCCATCTCATGCGCCTGACAGTTGATGATGTCTTGTTTTTATTATTGTCTTGTGTGGTCCTTCGGGACTTTTAGTATGTGTTGTGTGTGGTCCTACGGGACTTCTAAAAAAATCTGCTTTTAGTTATATGTTCTGCGGGGCTTTTATAGCCTCGTTGTTTGTACCCCTGTTTTTCTAATCAAATGCAAGTTTTAGTATGTTATTCTGTCTTTATTCTGTCTTTTTCTCACCATCTTTGATTAACTGACAAAGGGGGAGAAATCTTATTGAGGGGGAGTTTTTTTATTACGGGGGAGCTATTTACTTTCTTTATTCTTATTATTTGTCAATTATCAAAATGGGAGAGTTTGTTGGCACATCGATTTTGATCATTGTTCACAATAACCCTTGTACGTCTTTTAGTTTGCACTTCTCACAGGCAAGAATAGAAGAAAGGATTCTCCAGTTCATAACGCTAATCAAAGATCATGGAGCTCTGTATCTCTCCTTTATCAGTTTTGCCAAAGACTATGAAGCAGCTTGGAGACTACAAAGAAGACGGTTTTTTCTCCTTTTTCTGTTTCTGAGTCTGTAATTGTCTAGAAAATCTTTGTACGTACTTTGTTAGGATGACAATGCTAAAGGAAGAAAATGGTGAAAGTCTTTTAGAAGAGGCGAAAAATTCGCCGGATTTTCGGGCTAATCCGTCGGATTATCCGATCGCTCACAGCAAGTCTTTGAGCCAATGTTCGGATAATCCGACGGACTTCCGCAAAAATCCGCCGGATAATCCGCTCGATCACAGCAAGTTAGTGAGCCAAAAGTTCGGATCATCCGACGGACATCCGCGGAAGTCCGACGGATAATCCGGTTCTCTCACAGCAAGTCTGTAAGGTAGTGTTCGGATCATCCGCTGGATTTCCGCTGAAATCCGACGGATAATCCGCTTGACTTGTTTGTAACTTTTGAATTCAAATCCAACGGCATCTGACAAGTGCATTTAATGCATCCAACGGCTCTTTTTATGACCGTTACTATTGACCGGATAATCCGACAGATTTTTGCAGAAATCCGACGGATAATCCGGTTGACGGCTGATTTGCCTTTATGACTTTGGATTTGTATAAAAGGAGTTTGACTCTCTCCTCTTAAAGACTATCTCTTACAAGCTTTAAATTTTCTCAACCACAAAAGAGCTTCACCATTAATACTCCACCAAGCTTTCAAATTGTCATCCTTCCCAAGTGCTAGAGTATTTGCAAGTTGTAATTTTCGATCTTCACGTGTTAGAAGATCAACAAGTTCTCTTCTCTTTTGTTTGAAGTTGGCGAGGCTTCGTAAGAAAACTCGTGTGTAGAAGTTGGCGAGTCTTCGGATCCAAACTCGTGTTGAAGTTGGCGAGTTCTTCGGATCCAAACTCGTGTGTACTATTTGCACAATAGTGGATTAAAGCCGGAGAGAGTTCCGGGACTGGACTGCCTCAAAAGAGGATACCAGGATACATCCTTGCGTTTGATCTTTCTGCTCTTTACTTTCAATTGTCTTTATTGCATCAATTGTTGTAGTTAATTTTTAATTTCCCTATTCACCCCCCCTCTAGGGTTCTACATCCTTATCCCATTTATTGGGTTTTCTAGAATCCCCATTTATGGGACATCCATGTATCACCCTTTAGGGGCCTTTGCATGGAATCATAACATAACCTGGTTGGATCCTTGTGTATTGATTGGGGGTACGGGAGAGTAGAAGTAGACATGTGAATATATCCAAGTAGTGTAGCATCAGAATCATTCCATAGTGTAGCATCAGAATCATCCTATGCCATTTACATGTCTATATTATACTATGACTCACTAGCCACTGTCAGTTCCTTACTTATAGTAGATATTTCTATTACAGTTCTCTCTCTCTGTTTACATACTGTATTTCTTCAGTTCCTGTATCTTACTTTACTGCATGATTATATTTTCTAACGTGCTATGAACTGTTGAGATGTATTGTGCTCGCTCATGTCCTGACTGGACCTGTTGAAAATATTACAGAGGACGAGGAGGAGGCCTGTGTGGATACCTTCTACGGGGCAGCCCTAGACGACACTTGCGAGCTGGACTCTCAGGAGGACCCAGCTCTAGCTGAGGACATTACCCCTATTGCCTAGACTAGCTTAGTTAGGCCTTATCTTACTTATGTTGTCTTGAGACTAGTAGTTAGACTTTATTTCAGTCTTGAGATCTGAGTTGTATATATTCTTTCATATTCAGTAGCTGAGACCATGTATTTCTGGATATTGCTGAGATGTTACCTTAGACTATTTGATCATCTGTATTCGTTGAGTTCTATATCATATCGTGCTTCTTCTTCCTTAGTTGTGATTGAGTTTACTTTCTATTATGTCACCCCCATTCGGGGAGTATAAACTGCTTAGTATTATATTGTTAGATGTTGTGACCTAGGACAGCGTTCTACCGCCGACACTACGGCGTAGGCTGGACGTACCCACATCTCGTGCCCTTACTCTAGGGTGCGGGTCGTGACACTTACAGCTTATAAAACCAAAATAAAATAATATTTCATACATCATGTCATTTATTAAAAATAACATATTTAACATAAAAAGCTTCAGATGGAGAAAGAGTTGCTAATGCCTGTGTGCATCCAAAGTATTACCCGCACTAGCATATATACATTTATTGTATTGGTTTAGTTGAGTACGATTGATACCACTCACTAGTACATTCTCAGATGTGTTGACCCTAGCCTTTCATATATGCTAGTACGGGTAATACTTTGGATGAAGCACATAATATCTATTAAGTGATATTACCGTTATTCTAAGTTCATTAATAATTCATAATAAGGAACATATCATATGAATATCACTCAACAATGATTCTTATCCGGAATCAACTTTCCTTCTATGCAAAACAAGAATTAGAAAGTACTATTATGCAAAATAATTATAGCAATACAACCTGACTATATGATGGTCATTGGTGAATGCACCAATAAGGACTATACCATGGCATTGTGAAGTCTCATCTAGTATAAACAGCTAGCTCCACTAAAGGTCTCGCAATACTCATGTGTTCCGCACAAACCACATATTCCTTCCAGGCTGATATTTTTGCAATATATTGATCATTTATTTATTCGGGCACCTACAAACTTGTTGTCATGTCACAGAATCAGAATACTGGTAAGTAGGGACGGACCAGGCCAACTACGTATACCAAAGTACTCCAGTACCCTGAGATACGGTCAAAGTTGTAAAAATGGGAGTTACTTCTACAAGCCTAGGTCAAGCAATCCTATATATCTCAATCACAGACAAATATACAAAGTACATGAAGTATGATCATCAGACATAAAATAGTAAAACGTCACAAACTATGTATACATAGATGATCATGAAGCTAGTAACACAAAATGAAGAACTAGCAAGAGTGTAAGTCATACATGATCAGCTCTAGCTATAGTCTAGAATAACGCAAATCAGGTTTAGGTCCATAGGCTAAATGTCCAGATCCAAAACACGAGCTTAAAATGTGCACGGAGGATAAACGCCATAAAAGAATAATGTACATCACTAGTGGGAGAAGAAGAGAACACACACTCAGGTACTCTGGTACTCCGGGTTGTCACGATCCGCTCCCAATTTTGGGATACGAGTTCGTGGCCAAGTCCAGCCTACGTCGCAGTATCGATGGTAGTATGTTGTCTATGATAACAATGGTCCACAACAAGCACAACACGCACATATATCATCCACAACTAAGCCATCAATGATAACCAAAAATATCCAATAGTCTTAATATTATAAATAATCCACTACAACTCAAAAAGTCTCGGGAACAAACCCGGATAGCAGATAATAAAATAAACTAAACTCTATAACCATAACTACTAACTAATGCAAATCCATAAGGAAGAAAATATGCTAATTTGAATTAATGCTGGTATCGGATATGCCAATTATGTCAGGGCCTTCAACATACTCACCATAGATCTTGGGGCAAATCTCGTCGTCTAAAGCTGAAAAATAGTTATCCAGCCAGGATTGGAGCAAGATCACCATAAACTACATTACATAATATAGTATACATGCATGAAGAAACAATAATAAAAAAAATAAATGAAGATAACTATAGGCATGACATTGTATGATAAGGAAATACCTTTGAGACAAGATAACAATATGAAGTAGACTTGACATACCACTAAGACATGATAATCATATGAAGTAGACTGGACGAAAGAAGAACAATAGACAATTGAGCAACAATGATTAAGTCACGTGTATCGTGTGTTTTAGAATACCAACTTTCAGTATGTAGACGACTTGGGATATCTGTCAGTCATACGTGTAGTGCATGACTGATATTATGCAATCAATGTATAGGGAGTCTGTATTCAATTCGTTGACCACATGCTTACTTGTTGTATTTTCCAACCCGATTCACTCACAATACATGTCCATTATGATAAAACATTAGCAATACGATAAACTGTAAACATGAAAAACAATGACTAAGACTTGAACATGTATATATATACCCTAACGATTCTAACTCTCGTGCACAATAGTAATCATGAACAACGACAACATAAATCATAAGAAAGTATTAGTGAAAGGACGACGTGAAGATACATGAAGTATAAAATAAAGGCAACATAGGTCATAGTGATACTTGCCTGTTCTGATAGAAGATTAAGTCACAACTCAAGACGTCGTAGCCCGATCAACCCCGTCACATTAAAAAAAACCACAAGTTAGATCTTCGATTCCCACTCTAAAAATCCTAGAAAGTGGCTAATGGGTTAACCTAATTATTTCTATTTTAATTCTAGAATAAATTATCTAAAAACCTAATATAATCTAATATAATCCTGAAATAAAAGCTAAACATAAATATTTGGCCAAGGAAAGTCACGGTTCCAAATTCGGAACTCGTGGCACGCAAACTGAGATATATCGTTGACTAACTAGTCAAACGTTATGACCTCAAAAGTTTGAGTGTGCGACCTAGTATATTTCAGTGCCGCGAGTGCACTGGAATCGACCGTGCCACAAAATCACGATAAATTATCGCCATTATGGCTAACCATGATCAAATCGATAAATTATTGACCAAAACTGACTTTTACGAATAAAATAATATATAAAATTATTATTTTTTGGAAAAATTATATAGATCTCTATGTCATCTTTCCAAAACTTCAAACGGATCGCAAATCGGAGTTCGGAATCTCTCGAAATCTCAAAAATCGTACGGCACGTCTATTTTTGGACAACCTACACTCAAATAATTATTCAGAAATTCTTACTCAAAATTACAGAAATTAAAATAGATACACAGAAACCCTACCTTGATACGCCTCTATAAAGAAAAACAGCACCTGAAAATGATATCTCTTCTAGATTGGCGGCAATCACTCCGTGAAATTGAGGACTCTACTCGCCCTCAGAAAGGCTGCTGGATTTTCTAGGGTTTACGAAATAATAACTATTTACTTATATATAGAGAGAGAGGGAGTCGGTGGAGCCGCTGGATTCGGATGGCGCTGCCATGTGGCAGGATCTCGTGTGCCAACCGCCCAGATCCAACGGGCCAGAGCTAGCCCTGCTTGGCTCGGCTCCAAGCATGGCTCGGACAAGGAGTCCCACTGCGGCTCGTAGACCGAGCCTCACCCGCCCCCCTTTGACTACCACCTGGGCCCTGCTACCCGGCTTGTGTGGCTGCAGGCAGGCCCAGGCTGGGGTTGGCTCTTTTTGCTTTCTTTTTCATTTTCTTTTTTTCCTTTTATGTTTTTAGAAGAAAAAAAAACAGTTGTAACCCTTTTAAACCCCAAATAATTCCCAATAAATATCAAAAAAATTCCTAAAATTCTTAGAAAATTCTAAAAATTATTTCTAGATACCTAGAGTCTATGAAAAAATGTTGGACCCAAAATATCTCCGAGTGGCCTTACAGTAAATCCTAAAAACCTATATAAATAATAATTCTATAGGTAAAAATTATCGAAAAATCTCCATAAAATTCAGAAAAATCTAAAATAGTAAAATAACCCCCCTAGGGACTATCTAGGGACCATAGTGACTACATATGACCCACTCTTACTACCCTTCTCCTATAGGGTTAGGTACGCACTCTCGTGTCACTCTTGTTTTCTGTTATACGTATTTTCAGTATGCGTGTATGGATTTCTGACAATTGTCAGGTGTGTTGGCCCAATGATTGTATTATATTTTTGAATATAGTTAATCTGTTAAGTTTAGCATTTCATTATCACTAATCTTCATACTATCACTATAGCATTTCTACTTATACTCATACCTTTGGTGATATGTGCTTATTGTTCTACATATTAGTGATATGAGTTTTTATTATATATATGTTAAATTTACTTGAGTTACCAAAATTAAAACTATGTTTTGATTATGGTTATTCAATTAAGTTTAATATTATGCTATCTCTATAGCATTGATACTTAAACTTTGCATAGTCCCAATGTGCTTTATCTTATCTTACTTGCTACATGTATATTGCTTTGTTCGTCTAACATGTATTTGCAGAAAAGCAATTAGCAAGATCAAATATAGACATATGCAATGAAGAAATCACGGTGGGCTAAAGACGATAGTATTCTACAAAGATTTTCCTGAACCGTTCGACGACATCTTCAGCGCCCCTCGTCGGGGGGTCGGGGGCGAAGCCCCCGAAAGGTATTCAGTTTTCATAAACTGAATATCTTTGGACAGCTGCCATCAAGGAAGAAGCCAACATCTATCAAGGAAAGAAACCATACCATGCCATCATCATTTCAAGACTCTGAAGAAGCCTGCACCTGTACAGTATATCTTGAGTCTGTAATGAGTCTTAGGAATAATTGTAAACACAAGAAATGGATGGCAAAATTGAAAGTTAGGGTAAAAATTAGCCCATGATCATTTTTAGATGAAAATCGACATACCGACGGTATACCGGTCTATACCGACGGTATACCAATTTTTGTTGACATAAAGTTTCTGTCTACAAAATTGGCACACCGACGGAATACCGATCTATACCGACGGTATACCGATTCAGTAACGTTAAAAATCCAACGGTCGAATTTCGAACATTTAATGATCCCAACGGCTATATTTCTAGCCGTTGCAATTCCAGACCGGTATTCCGACGGTATACCGGTTCGTACCGACGGTATACCGATTGCTGACTGAAAAGTTGGCTTTGAGCTCTTTTCAATGCTTTGGTTATAAATAGCCTTGAACCCCTTCATTCAAGGTTGATGCTTTGAGCCTAAAAATTTTTAAACCACCAAAGCCTATCCACAAACAACTCTACAAAGCTTTCATTTGCCATCCACAAATTGTGTTATAGTTATTGAGTTGAAAAGTAAGATCTTCATCTTGTTGTATAAGGAGATCAAAACCTATTGTGAAAGGTTGAAGTTAGAGAGTCTTCAGATCCAAACTCTCGGTTGAAGTTGGAGAGTCTTCGTATCCAAACTCTCGGTTGAAGTCGGAGAGGCCTTCGGACTAAAGCTCTCGTGTAAGAAGTTGGCGAGTTCTTCGGATCCAAACTCGTTTTGAAGTTGACGAGTTCTTCGGATCCAAACTCGTGTGTAACTATTTACCCAAATAGTGGATTAAAGTCGAAGAGAGTTTCGGGACTGGAGTGCCCCTTGGGAGGAATGGATACCAGGATATATCGTGTGTCGGTATTGTTATTGCTTCTTCTCTTGCACTTATATTTTCAAATTGCCCATTAGCTCGTGCTAAGTGCTTGATTAGTTAGCTTGACCCTATTCACCCCGCTCTAGGGTTACTATAAGGTGGTCCGTGTTTTGACTTGTCATGTTTAGCTTGATCCTGATTTAATCTTGCCATGGTTTATTTTGTTTCATCTTGGCTTGGCTTGGCTTGGTTTGGTTTATTTTGGTTTGAGATGAGAGGGGTTGCTATATAAGTCAACTATCCCCTCTCTCTCTGTCACGCCCCAGAACCAGAATACTGGAGAGCGGGGGCATACATAGCCAGCTACGTATAATGAAATGGAATCCACCTTATTATACGGTCACGACTGTCTAGATATATGAGGGTTTAACTACAATCCATCAGTCTCCTATGGTCAAGAACAAGCCTATTGTCTCGATCACAAGCAAGTAAATAGAGTTACAAGATGTAAGATCACCAAATATACAACAGTAAGGCATCCCAAACATTACATATTCAGCTGATCATGAAGCTAGTCATTACAAAATGTGAGGACTAGCAAGAGTTTAGTCATACATGATCAACCCTAGGTTGCCAACCATGTTACAGCCCGTAGGCAGACAATAAGTAAAATGTACACGAGCTAACACTTGCTCGGCGGCTAAACGCCTCAAAAGAATAATTTTACAATAGAGTGGAAGAGCAAAAATAAACCCACTCGTTGCCCTGGTTACGCCTGGTATTCACCGTCGGGCTGGAAAACCGGTAGATCCTCTGGAGCTGCTCTGGTATCTGGCCATACAAAACCATCTGGGTCAGACCCCAGAAAGAGCAAGTGCCACAAGGGAGGCTTCACTTAAGAACCAAAACCAGCAAATTAGCACAAGAATAATTGCATAATAAAAGACAGTAATTAAGGGAAGGCAGGACAGGTGATATACGATGAGATAACCATGGAACTATTCAGATAACCAGGTTACAACCCGTAAACCAAACAAGGACCGGGGTTGTAACCCTTCGTCTGAACGAAACTTGGAATTCTCACAATTTATCGGCAAGATAATATAAGAAATCAGGACATGTAACAATCTTGATATTGAATTAAGTAAAGCACGAGTAATCATGTCATGCCATAACCTTTTACAGGATCGGGACGAGACAAAGCTGGACTAGACTCCATCCAATCAATCACGACCAAGCAAAGTGTACGGCTTGATAGTTTAACTAACTAGGGTTATCACAGGCCTAATTACTAGCAAGATGCAGTGAGATTATTCTACAGCCACAAGCCCTGCAGACCATCCAGGCTATCCGGACGCAATTAGAGTTGAATTCAAGTGGGTACATCGTCCAGAAAACACATGTACCTTTAGGTGACTTAGAAGGTGCAACACATGACAGTGTGCTGGAAATGTGCCCTACTCGACGGCAGGCTACAGATCCCAAGTGGGGCGCCCAGATAACGAGATTGCCTGTAGCTGAAAAATCTCTTCATGGCTAATGGATTATTCTAGTTATTAGCCATAGTCGATTTCAGTGGGTACCCCTGACCGTGGTACTCAGGGATCTCCGTCCTAGACATGATGCAAGACAAGACGGGTTCATTTGTACAAGCACAATCGCCCACGGTGTCCAGATTAATTATACAGGTCATGTCATGTCATGTAGCCGTCGCAACAGCTGTTCAAGATATATCAGGTCAGGTTATCATGCCAAGTGTACTTTGTCAGGAGTGCGCCACGGCGGGCCACTATCATGTCATGTCAGGTTATCATGTCAGGAGTGCACCACTACGGGTCACTATCATGTCATGCTCAATTATCCTTTCCAAATATATTACATAAATTCGTGATTATCAAGTTCATGACAAAAGGCGTAAGAATATAAAATGGACGTTAAATATCTAATAAAATATCAATATACAAGGCTATAGAAGATCCAGGGTAATCAGGCTATGCTCAGGTCAGGCTACGCTCAGATCAAGCTACGCTCAGGTCAAGGTCATACGCTCAGGACAAGTCATACTTCTCCAAAAGACAGCGTATGGGGTCCATACGACTCCTTGTTAAGCAAGCGAGCGTATGCGAGTCATATGCTCCCAAAAGGCAGCGTATGGGGTCGATACGACTCCTTGTCAAGCAAGCGAGCGTATGCGAGTCATACGCTCCCAAAAGGCAGCGTATGGGGTCGACTGCGCTGCGCTAAAGAGCGCGCGCAGCTCAGTGGCACAAGCTAAAAAGCTCGTGCACTGCTCACTGTCTTCTCCAAATCAGCAGGAACTCCATGGTTGAATCCAAAGCTTCAAAGTCCATAACTTGGTCAAAACAAGTCCAAATCCAACTTTTCAAAGGTCAAAATTAAGTAGAATAAAATTCTCTACAACATGGAACCATCAAAACTTGAAAACAAAGAAGTTTAATAGACCAAAACCACCAAAATCCGAAAGTAACTAATTTCTAGATCTACAAAAATTAAAGCCTCAAAATAGAAAATAACAAGTTCTAATGTGTTTTAGAAACATGAGGAGAAGCTAATGGAACAATAAAAATGAGCTCTCTTGTGGAAGCAAGTTGCACTTGCCTAGACCTCTCTCTTCTCTCTTTGGTAGGTGAAGGAGTAAATGGAAGAAGAAGAAGAAGAGTAATGAAGAGAGAGAAAGGAGAAGGGATAATAAATATGAGTGGTGGTGGTAGGTAGGGGGTTCATCCCTTGGTTCATGATGAACCAAGAGCAATCCCAAACCGAACCAAGCCAACCCAAACCAAGAATAAACCAAGCCCAGGGAGGAAATTAAGCAAGAAAATCATGCAATACAAGAATAAAATACGTACACGTATTCCAGAAATACATAATACGAACCACATGCATTACACTCTCTCAATTTACTTCTTCTTCTTCTCCATTACTCCTCCCACCCACCCAAGAAACCCTAGGCAAATGCAACTTGCTTCATGATGGATCTCTCATTTTTATTTTTTTATTCTCTTCTCCACTTGATTCTAAGCCTCTTTAGAACTTAGCATTTTTTGTTTTGATTGATGGATTTTTGTAGATCTAAGTTTTGATCTTTTTTTTCTTGGTTTTGATCTAGTAAATCTTGGTATTTCCTAAAATCAGTCGTCCCAGGCTGTAGGAAATCTCGTTCAATGCAGTTTAGATCCTTGGAAGTCTCAATTCGAACTTGTTTTGAGGAAGTTATGGTCATGGCAAGTTTTTAGAACTTCTATGGCTGAACTTGGTGTTTGGGGACAACGAACCCCATGCATGCATCGAAACCCCCCAAGCGCCCGGAAGGCCATACGTCATGAATTCCTGGCAACACATCCTTTGACCTCGAGCGTGTCATGCGCATAGGTTCCATACGCGCATGTACTGAAGACACATCGTGAGTCTTCCATTGTGAAGCGCCTCTTTGGCCATGCGCATATATCTGGCCATGCGCCTATATCTGGCTATGCGCCTATATCTGGGCAAGCGCCTATATCTGGCTATGCGTCTATATCTGGCTATGTGCCTCTTCGGCCATGCACCTATATCTGGCCATGCGCCCATGATGGTCCAGCGCCTACCTCGGCCATGCGCCATCCTGACCCTGGTGTCCATTCATGCCCAAGCGCCCATGCTTGCTTAGGCGCCCATCCATCGTTAGGCGCTCAATGTGATGCGCCTACCCCCTACACCTTCCTTGTTCTTGCAGTTGTCTACATATTTTATTATATGCATGTGCCCTGAGTTTTGACCCGACCTGAGCACGACCTGACTTGGCTATAACATGAACTTGACCTTCACTTGAGCTGTGACTTGGACTGGAACATGATAATTCTAGGCTATGATCTGAACTTGACATGAATACAGCATGATAACTCCTTTGGTGGCCCGTCGTGGCGCACTCTTGACCAGTAATTCTTGATATGACAAGTACTTATAGCATAAGCACGACATGTTAACATGAACCCTTCTTGATAATCTTGATAGTGGCCGTCGAGGCTGTCACGACCCGTTATCCAAATTGTTGGACCGAGCCGAGCCATGTCCAGCCTACGCTTGTTCAAAGCGTAGTAAGCTGTTCTAAGAATAGACAATAAAGGATCTAAGCAGCTAACATTTCAAAAATCATATTTAAAGTTCATCACAACACAGCATCTATAAGCGAAGGTAACATAAGCACAGACTTAAATAATACACTTTATAAGTATCTAACTGGAGACAAAGTCCAGTATCCAAATATAAGTACAGACAAAGTCTAAGTCTCAAAACACAAGAAAGATAACTAAGCAAGGATCCCCGCTGGGGCCTCTTTTGGAGCTAAGGCCAGGTCCTCAATGCAGTACCATAATATGTAACACATAGTGTTTTCTTCTCGAAAAGTATACCTACAACGTTATCCTGTCAGGACGGAAGCAAGTAGAACCTCTACAACTAAAGTACTGAATATATAATGAAAGAGATGTACAACAAAAAACATGGTGTGATAAGTCTATAAAATAGGAAATACTGGAAACATGGCCTCATGGCACAATTGGGATCACAATATCATAGTAACACAGTGAACATGGCATATCTAGAATCATGGTATGACTGAAATCACAGTATCATAGTATCATAGGGAACATGGCATAACTCATAGTCTATCATGGCAAGGACACATATGTCATAGAGACAGATGCATATGTAATATTTAAAACTGTAGCAGGTACATGATCGGTCAATAGGTGTACAATGTACTGTGGTACATGTAAATAAAATGTACATACGTACAAGTTAACAAGCATAGGTGTACATCCGTACAGAAATGCGAGATAATGGCCTGCGGCAAGGTATGCATATAAAATGTGACCTCGCTCGCTACTATAGGGGGGCATGATTACGTACTCAACTGTCAGTTTCCCCATAACCCAGGTTCTAACATGTGAGAGATACGAGAACGGTATAAAACATGTAAGAGATACTGGGAGCAGTATAGGCATGGCAGGTACTGGGAGCAGTATAAAACATAGTAAAACATATACCAAGAACTAGTAAGAAGCATGTGAAGATATAAGAACTATACTAAACATGGCCGGTACTGAAAGTGATACAACATGTGAAGACATAACTTGCTACCTCAAATATCAGTATTTTAACAGGGTTAATACATGTTCTAGCATTAAAAGACAGTAAATGAGTTTGTAGATATACTTGCCTAGAGCAAAGCAAGAATACTAGTACGAAAATATAGATGTCTGGTGTCCTGTCAATAATGATACACAATCTCAGTTCTAAGCTATGTTCAATACTACACTAGTGGTGTGACACGACTCCTAACTGGATACTAGCCAAGTGGGAACCTAGCATAAAAAGTCTAATGTGATGTGCCACTATATCCAAACAAATCTTCTAAAGTCTTTATACTAGGGCAGGGGGTGATCCAATACTACAATAACTCAATACAACACAAAATATCGAAAGTCGTAATTATTCAATAAATAAATCAAACTGTACACTATGTTCCAACAATTTTTGAGATAGACAAAAAGATCAATTATACATAAAATAAAGTACCAAAATGATCCTTGTTAATTATAAAAATTTATACTAATTTTTCTGGAATTTATAAACCTCCATAACTATTTATTAAAAATCAGCAAACATAAATATACTAAAAATAAGTTCTGTTTTCCTATTTTTATAAAATACCAAAAGTATTTATTAAATACTAGAAAACTTATATTAAATTAGCTAAATTAACATAGTATTTAAATATAATTTTTCTAAGATTTTTACAGCAATTAAAATATATATAAAAATTCAAAACCAGAAAGTAACAATTTTTGGAAAAATAATTAATTACAAATTAAGGATAATACACAAGCAAAATCTACAGATGTTGTCGGATGATAAAATAAATATCACCAACGTGTCTAGAACGGTCAAATTAGCTAGGATAGCCTACCCAAAAGTCCAATTTGGACACAGGGGCAAAACGGTAATTTCTGAGCAAAATGATGTCCGCCGTTGGACACACTTTGTACCGAAAAACGTATCAGAATAGAAGTCTACAAAACCTAGCAAATTATATGTCTACGAATCCAGAATGATGATACGAATCCAACGGTATATCCGAAATAGGATTTCGATGTCCCGATCACAAAATGATACGTTGACGCGGACACTTGGTATCCGGTTTGTACGGAAATGCGTGCCGGAGCAAATGCCTTCAAAACTCAGCAAATTATATGTCAATGAGTTCAGAATGACGATACGAAGGCAACGGTATATCCAAAATATGATTCCGATGAGCCGATCTCAAAGTGACCCGTTGACTCGAAAAGTGGAACCCGCTTTGCACCGAAATACGTGCCAGGGCCCACGTTCTCCAAATCAAGCAAACTGTATATGAAAACATGCCAGAACGACGCCACGAGTCTACTGGTGGTGTCAGAAATTGAATCCGAAGTCCCGGGTTCAAAAATAGAATTTTACAAGTGCAAATTAAAGAATTCGGACGGCCAATTTTGGCGTCGAATTCGACCAACCGAACGTGCTTAAAATGAAACGAAATCTAAAGGAGGCAGAAAGAGGGTTATACCAGCTGTGCACAGGAACTGGTAGCGTGCCAACCGGAGCTGCGACGGCGAAGTTACGAGCTGACGAAGTCGGCTCCACGAAACTGTCCAAAAATAGTTCAATTTAAAACGTCAACTTGGTGGCCAGTTTTGAGGTATCAAACGACGAAATTAACGGACGAAAATTGACAGGAGTGAAGATGGATATACCGAGTTTGCGACGGAGCAAGGAGTTCGCCGATCCAACGGTCGGATCTCCCAGAAAATCTGTACGAAGTTGCTGCGACGGGATGCGAATTCTGAGTTCCAAACTCGCGCGCGCCGACGGGATTCCGTTCAAAACGCACGAATAGCCTATTCGGCGCGTCGAGGAGGAGCGTGGTGGTGCAGGGGGGTTCGCCGGAGGGTCGTCGGGTTGTGGGGAGCTCGCGGGGGCGGCGGGCCGGCCACGTGGTGGCGCACGGCCACGTGGTGGCGCGCGTATGTGCGCGCGCGTATACGTACTGCGACTGCTGTCGCTGCTGTGCCGCGCATGCGCGGCTGTTGTGGTGGCGTGTGGCGGCGCATCGCTGAGGCACGGCAGGGGGAGGGCTATGCGGTGGTGGAAGTGGTGGAGGTAGGAGTGGTTGTGGTGATGAAAATAATAAAGAAGAGGAGGAGAAGAAGATGGAGGTTGCGGTGCATGGTGGTGGTGATGTGTTAGGGAGGAGGAGAAGTCGGGGAGGAGGAGATGGTGTTGCTCATGGTGGTGGTGATGCTCGGCTAGGTGGGGGGGCTGTCGGCTGTGGTGAGGGTGGTGGTGTGTTGTGTGTTTAAATAAGGGAGAGACGAAGTGTATATATAGTTTAAAAGGGAGGAGAGAGAAAGTGAGATAGAGAAGGAAAGGGGGTGTGCTGTACGTGTGCTGGATGGGGGAGGGGTTGAGTGTAGTAAGGTGTAAAGAGAGATTGAGAGAGAGAGAGAGAGATGTTTATATGTATGGGTGTGTGTGTATATATATATTAATATATATAGAGAATGAGTGAGTGAGAGAGATATTTGAATAGAGGGGGGGAAAGTAGGTCGGCTGGAGGGGGTTGTGAGAGAGAGTATGGTGAGGATGAGAGAGAGAGGGGGAGTTATCCATATATATATAATATATATATAATATATATATATAGGTATATATATAGAGAGAGAGAGAGAGATAGAGAAATATTTAGAGAGAGAGAGGAGAGAGAAAAGTGGATATTTCCAAAATAGGAAAAAAATTGGGAAATTATGTGGGGTACTTGGGCAATCATGAGAGGACAACAGGGAGCTTGGGTTCGGGTTCGGTCGAACCGGGTTGAGTCAAAATCGAACCGGGTGCAATAATGGAATTAAAATTGGGATTTATAATCATGGATAAATAAACAACATGCGGGGACTCCAATAAATGGGACACAAGTTTCATGTGGGTAGTAGGCTTCAAGTGGGCCACGTCCATACTTCGGGTTGACAGGTTGGATCGATGTCGGGTCCCGAAATTAAATTGGAAAATAAATCGGATTTTACGGTAGAAAATAAATCGGCCTAAATTGAACCGAAAGTTGTGCGAAGAAAATGAAGCACAAAATAGAGTGTCTGAGTGGGGCACGAAGGTCATGGGTGAAGAGCATCTCGAGTAGATCATTTATGAGAAGTTGGTTCTGAGAAAATGACTGGTCTCGTGCTCCTAAATTAAAAGTCACGGTAACGTGCAAACGAAGATCAAAAATAAAAGTGGGAATAATTATTCAACGATTAATTGGTCTAAGTTGACCCGGAGTTGCGCGATACAAAAAGAGCACAAGGAAACGAGTTCAAGTGGGACATGATATATCAAAACGAAGATAATCTTGTATACTTCAAAACTCGTGAAGAGAGTTTCCAGAGATTGGCATCCCTGTCGCTCCAGAAGTCAAAGTCACGGAAAGGTACATTAATGATCTAAACAATTAAATAATAAAATATTTATCAAAAAGTAATTCATTAAGAAAAATAAAAATAAATCCTGAAATTCAGGGGGCTTACATCCTACCCACCTTACAAAAATTTCGTCCTCGAAATTAAAAATCATCCAACAGGTCAAACTATACATGAGCTGCTCTGGCTACGATACTCAAACAGCTATCCTTGTAATCATCTCTTCTGTTTCTCCTTACAATCTTTTTGGTTTAGGTTCAACAAAGTCCTTCTATCATAAACTACGTCATATATCCTTTAGAATCTTCCATACTATCATGAACATTTATGTATACCCTAAACTATATGTCATTCTCTGGGTATGTTTATAAACCTAACAATACTTGATCATCATCCATATTTTCATCCTCAACTGTAAATACTTGATTTCCTTATCATATCCTAAGTATCCTTATTATATCAATCCACAGGCCCTTTGCATTATTTGTCGTCAATCCTTTTCTACAGCTTCTCTTTGAAATCATACGTTCAATTCTTATTCTTGGCGTAGTCCTTCTTCTTTTACTCAACAAGTCCTCTGAATATAAATTCTCGATTTCAAACTCCTGATTTATTAATTACTAATGTACATATGTCTTTGTCTTGTTCCTTGTCTTTTAATTGATATCTTTTCGATCTCGTATGCAACATTATATCCCATTCTAACTTATTCTATATCATTCCACATATCGATCTACCCTCTAATCACATGTAATTAGCTATAGATAATCCACCCAAAATTCTACAAATGTTAAATCCTCAATATATAAGTACAGGATTCGGATCCTCATCCGTAATCATATAATATATCATTTCTCCATTTTAGATACCCTATCATCAAGTCATACTACCAATACAATCGTCCTTAATGGTTTCCAAGTCTACTATAGTCAGTCACTCATACTTGTCTCATAAGCTTAATCTAACCAATCCCTAGAAAACGTATCTATCACAACCATACAATACATTTATAGTTATACTACAAAATCAGTTAACAAGGTTTTGCTATTTCGGTCGTCTATCAAGTAGAAGGTAACAAGGCCTAAGACTGGGTCAAGCAATCCATAACAGTGTCCAAACAAGTTAAAGGGTCAAGCAAGACAGGAAAGTTTATTGGAATATCTCCAAGAATGGTACGAAGACAACGGGATACATAACGAGAAGAATTACCCAAGAGGTTAATGAAGAAGAGTTTAGTCAAGTCATAGGAAAGATGGAACACAAAAATAATTATGTCCAAAAGATAACATGAAAGCAATCCTATTGGAGAGTCCTAAAGAATCTATAATCCTAGTTGTAGATAGAACAGAGTTAATCAAGACAGGGAAAAATGATAATAAGAATTTAATCTTGCTCATTCGGTCATAACAAAGTAAACCAAGTTGAGATATGATCTGATAACCATACACGTCTTCTGAAATCATGTTGCCAAAATTTTTGCCACACCAGTAAGCTTAGATGTAACAAACGATAGAGTCATAACTAAGGTATACATCTTCTAATCATGATATTTAGAATCCTCGCCACGCCAACCGGTATGGCTGCGAAAAGTCTAAATTCTATAAATAGGATAGTATATCCGAAATCAGGCTCTATGTTTTTGTCATATCAGCTAATATGGCTGCGATAAATTCTAAACTCCATAAATAAAGCAGACGTTTACCTTATCAGGATATATCATAATTCAATCCATAAAATTTATTACGATACAAGATCAAAGTCAACAACAAAAATCAGGAATTAAATTCAACAACGAATTTAGAGGAGAGCAAATAAAAATAAGTGAAAACAGATTTCTAGATAAGATTATAGTGAGATCCTCAGGGGTTATCCCAAGGGTACTAAATTGGTCAAAATTGTAACCCACTGAATTCAAGCAAGATACTAAATATAGTAAACGGTCCTATGCTGTGATGAGTTTTCCTATGTTACAATCCTAGAAATCCTCTAGGTGTTCTAAATGTTTATCCCTAGTGTTATCAAGTTGTCCTAGATCCTAATTGCAGGCATGTTTGGTGTAACCAAACAACTTAAGTCTGGACCTGCATGGGCCACCACTAAAAACATGTTACGACTCGTTACCCAAATTGTTGGGCCGGGCCGAGCCATGTCCAGCCTACGCTTGTTCAAAGCGTAGTAAGCTGTTCTAAGAATAGACAATAAAGAATCTAAGCAGCTAACAGTTCTAAAATCATATTTAAAGTTCATCACAACACAACATCTATAAGCGAAGGTAACATAAGCACAGACTTAAATAATACACTTTATAAGTATCTAACTGGAGACAAAGTCCAGTATCCAAATATAAGTACAGACAAAGTCTAAGTCTCAAAACACAAGAAAGATAACTAAGCAAGGATCCCCGCTGGGGCCTCTTTTGGAGCTAAGGCCAGGTCCTCAATGCAGTACCATAATATGTAACACATAGCGTTTCCTTCTCGAAAAGTATACCTACAACGTTATCCTGTCAGGACGGGAGCAAGTAAAACCTCTACAACTAAAGTACTGAACATATAATGAAAGAGATGTACAACAAGAAACATGGTGTGACGAGTCTATAAAATAGAAAATACTGGAAACATGGCCTCATGGTACAACTGGGATCACAATATCATAGTAACACAGTGAACATGGCATATCTGGAATTATGGTATGACTGGAATCACAGTATCATAGTATCATAGGGAACATGGCATAACTCATAGTCTATCATGGCAAGGACACATATGTCATAGAGACAGATGCATATGTAATGTTTAAAACTGTAGCAGGTACGTGATCGGTCAATAGGTGTACAATGTACTGTGGTACATGTAAATAAAATGTACATACGTACAAGTTAACAAGCATAGGTGTACATCCGTACAGAAATGCGGGATAATGGCATGCGGTAAGGTATGCATATAAAATGCGACCTCGCTCGCTACTATAGGGGGGGCATGATCATGTACTCAACTATCAGTTTTCCCATAACCCAGGTTCTAACATGTGAGAGATACGAGAACGGTATAAAACATGTGA
The DNA here is from genome assembly GCA_029216955.1 of Iris pallida. NCBI lineage: Eukaryota > Viridiplantae > Streptophyta > Magnoliopsida > Asparagales > Iridaceae > Iris > Iris pallida. The sequence continues at coordinate 2,226,300 of JANAVB010036618.1, read as the reverse complement.
GAGATACTGGGAGCAGTATAGGCATGGCAGGTACTGGGAGCAGTATAAAACATAGTGAAACATATACCGAGAACTAGTAAGAAGCATGTGAAGATATAAGAACTGTATTAAACATGGCCGGTACTGAAAGTGATACAACATGTGAAGACATAACTTGCTACCTCAAAGATCAGTATTTTAACAGGGTTAATACATGCTCTAGCATTAAAAGACAGTAAATAAGTTTGTAGATGTACTTGCCTCGAACAAAGCAAGACTACTTGTACGAAAATATAGATGTCTGGTGTCCTGTCAATAATGATACACAATCTCAGTTCTAAGCTATGTTCAATACTACACTAGTGGTGTGACACGACTCTTAACTGGATACTAGCCAAGTGGGAACCTAGCATAAAAAGTCTAATGTGATGTGCCACTATATCCAAACAAATCTTCTAAAGTCTTTATACTAGGGCAGGGGGTGATCCAATACTACAATAACTCAATACAACACAAAATATCGAAAGTCGTAATTATTCAATAAATAAATCAAACTGTACACTATGTTCCAATAATTTTTGAGATAGACAAAAAGCTCAATTATACATAAAATAAAGTACCAAAATGATCCTTGTTAATTATAAAAATTTATACTAATTTTTCTGGAATTTATAAACCTCCATAACTATTTATTAAAAATCAGCAAACATAAATATACTGAAAATGAGTTCTGTTTTCCTATTTTTATAAAATACCAAAAGTATTTATTAAATACTAGAAAACTTATATTAAATTAGCTAAATTAACATAGTATTTAAATATAATTTTTCTAAGATTTTTACAGCAATTAAAATATATATAAAAATTCAAAACCAGAAAGTAACAATTTTTGGAAAAATAATTAATTACAAATTAAGGATAATACACAAGCAAAATCTACATATGTTGTCGGATGATAAAATAAATATCACCAACGTGTCCAGAACGGTTAAATTAGCTAGGATAGCCTACCCAAAAGTCCAATTTGGACACAGGGGCAAAACGGTAATTTCGGAGAAAAATGATGTCCGCCGTTGGACACACTTTGCACCGAAAAACGTGTCGGAATAGAAGTCTACAAAACCTAACAAATTATTATATCTACGAATCCAGAATGATGATACGAATCCAACGGTATATCCGAAATAGGATTCCGATGTCCCGATCACAAAATGATACGTTGACGCGGACACTTGGTATCCGGTTTGCACGGAAATGCGTGCCGGAGCAAATGCCTTCAAAACTCAGCAAATTATATGTCAACGAGTTCAGAATGACGATACGAACTTAACGGTATATCCGAAATAGGATTCCGATGAGCCGATCTCAAAGTGACCCGTTGACTCGAAAAGTGGGACCCGCTTTGTACCGAAATGCGTGCCAGGGCCCACGTTCTCCAAATCAAGCAAACTTTATATGAAAACATGCCAGAACGACACCACGAGTCTACTGGTGGTGTCAGAAATTGAATCCGAAGTCCCGGGTTCAAAAATAGAATTTTACAAGTGCAAATTAAAGAATTCGGACGGCCAACTTTGACGTCGAATTCGACCAACAGAACGTGCTTAAAATGAAATGAAATCTAAAGGAGGCAGAAAGAGGGTTGTACCAGCTGTGCACAGGAACTGGTAGCGCGCCAACCGGAGCTGCGACGGCGAAGTTACGAGCTGACGAAGTCGGCTCCACGAAACTGTCCAAAAACAGTTCAATTTAAAACGTCAACTTGGTGGCCAGTTTTGAGGTATCAAACGACGAAATTAACGGACGAAAATTGACAGGAGTGAAGATGGATGTACCTAGATTGCGACGGAGCAAGGAGTTCGCTGATCCAACCGTCGGATCTTCCATAAAATCCGCACGAAGTTGCTGCGACGGGACGCAAATTCTGAGTTCCAAACTTGCGCGCGCCGACGGGATTCCGTTCAAAACGCACGAATAGCCTATTCGGCGCATCGAAGAGGAGCGTGGTGGTGCAGGGGGGTTCGCCGGAGGGTCGTCGGGTTGTGGGGAGCTCGTGGGGACGGCGGGCCGGCCACGTGGTGGCACACGGCCACGCGGTGGCGCGCGTATGCGCACTGCGACTGTTGCCGCTGCTGTGCAGCGCATGTGCGGCTATTGTGGTGGCGTGTGGCGGCGCGTCGCCAAGGCACGGCGGGGGGAGGGCTGTGCGGTGGTGGAAGTGGTGGAGGTGGTAGTGGTTGTGGTGATGAAAATGATGAAGAAGAGGAGGAGAAGAAGATGGAGGTTACGGTGCATGGTGGTGGTGATGTGTTAGGGAGGAGGAGAAGTCGGAGAGGAGGAGATGGTGTTGCTCATGGTGGTGGTGATGCTCGGCTAGGTGGGGGGGCTGTCGGCTGTGGTGAGGGTGGTGGTGTGTTGTGTGTTTAAATAAGGGAGAGACGAAGTATATATATAATTTAAAAGGGAGGAGAGAGAAAGTGAGATAGAGAAGGGAAGGGGGTGTGCTGTACGTGTGCTGGATGGGGGAGGGGTTGAGTGTAGTGAGGTGTAAAGAGAGATTGAGAGAGAGAGAGAGAGAGAGATGTTTATATGTATGGGTGTGTGTGTATATATATATTAATATATATATATATATATATATATATATATATATAATGAGTGAGTGAGAGAGATATTTGAATAGAGGGGGGGAAAGTAGGTCGGCTGGAGGGGGTTGTGAGAGAGAGTGTGGTGAGGATGAGAGAGAGAGGGAGTTATCCATATATATTATATATATATATATATATATATATATATATATATATATATATATATATATAGGTATATATATAGAGAGAGATAGAGAAATATTTAGAGAGAGAGAGGAGAGAGAAAAGTGGATATTTCCAAAATAGAAAAAAAATAGGGAAATTATGTGGGGTACTTGGGCAATCATGAGAGGACAACAGGGAGCTTGGGTTCGGGTTCGGTCGAACCGGGTTGAGTCAAAATCGGACCGGGTGCAATAATGGAATTAAAATTGGGATTTATAATCATGGATAAATAAACAACATGCGGGAACTCCAATAAATGGGACACAAGTTTCATGTGGGTAGTAGGCTTCAAGTGGGCCACGTCCATACTTCGGGTTGACAGGTTGGATCGATGTCGGGTCCCAAAATTAAATTGGAAAATAAATCGGGTTTTACGGTAGAAAATAAATCGGCCTAAATTGAACCGAAAGTTGTGCGAAGAAAATGAAGCACAAAATGGAGTGTCTGAGTGGGACACGAAGGTCATGGGTGAAGAGCATCTCGAGTAGATCATTTATGAGAAGTTGGTTCTGAGAAAATGACTGGTCTCGTGCTCCTAAATTAAAAGTCACGGTAACGTGCAAACAAAGATCAAAAATAAAAGTGGGAATAATTATTCAACGATTAATTGGTCTAAGTTGACCCGGAGTTGTGCGATACAAAAAGAGCACAAGGAAACGAGTTCAAGTGGGACATGATATATCAAAACGAAGATAATCTTGTCTACTTCAAAACTCGTGAAGAGAGTTTCCAGAGATTGGCATCCCTGTCGCTCCAGAAGTCAAAGTCACGGAAATGTACATTAATGATCTAAACAATTAAATAATAAAATATTTATCGAAAAATAATTCATTAAGAAAAATAAAAATAAACCCTGAAATTCAGGGGGCTTACAGAGGCGCACTCTTGACAAGCACTCTTGACATGATAAGCAACTTGACATAACATGTACAATCTTGATAGTGGCCCGTCGAGGTGCACTCCTGACAAGTAATTAGTAACCTAACATGACATGATAATCTTGAAAGGCTGTTGCGACGGCTACCCTGACTTGCTAAATAACTTTTGTCATGACACCGTGGTTGATTCTCTTGATTGTTCCTGTACAAACTACATGTCTCGTCTTGCATCATGTCTAGGACATGGATTCCTGGTTACCACGGTCAGGAATTCATAATAAATCCGACTAGGTTAATGACTAGATTGATTAAGTAGTTCATATAGGGAGATTTTTTTCCAGTTACAGGCGATCCCGTTATTCCGACCACACCTGAGTGGACTTGTAGCCTGCCGACGAGTATGGCACATCTCCAGCCCACTGTCATGTGGGGCACGTCTTGAAAACAAATGCACTTAGGTACACCAACTCATCTTGTAACTTATGCAACTAATGTAATCTTGATAACTTTAAGCAACCTCGCCTGGATAACCTGGATAGTTGTAGGGCTTGTGACTTGGGAATATCTCAAATGCATCTTGTTAGTAACTAGGCATGTGATAACCCTAGTTAGTTAATGATAGCAAGCAGTAAGACTTGATTGGCCGTGCTTGAATGCTTGCCTCGTGGTTAACATGGGAATCATATTCCGCCTCTTGTTTTCATAATGCAAACTCTTGTTTTATTCTAACAATGTCTTCTTGTTACTTAATCATGTTCATTATTTATATCTTTTGTTTATTAACATTCTGGTTTTAGTTCCTAAGTGAAGCCGCCCTTGTGGTACTTGCTCTTTCTGGGGTCTGACCCAGCTAGTTTTGTATGGCCAGATTTTGTAGTAGCATCCGAGGATCTACCTGCCTTCCAGCTAGATGATGAACACTAGACGTAACCCTGACAACGAGTGAGTTTCTTATTTTGCTCTCCCACTATATTATAAAATTATTCTTTTGAGTCGTTTAGCCGCCGAGCAAGTGTTAGCTCGTGTTGAAACTTATATTCTATCTGTATAAGGGTTGTAACATGATTGATAAATTCTATGGTTGATCATGTATGGCTTTAACTCTTGCTAGTCTTCATATTTTGTATGACTAGCTTCATGATCATCTGAATATGTAATGTTTGGGACGTCTTACTTTGTATGTCTGATGATCTAATATATTGTAACATTTATTTGCTTGCTTGAGATTGAGACACTAGGCTTGTTCTTAACCATAAGAGATTGATGGCTTGTAGTTAAACCCTCATGCATCTAGATAGCCGTTACCGTATTGCGAGGTAGGTTGCACTTCAATGTACGTAGCTGGCTGTGTCTGTCACCCGCTCTCCAGTATTCTGGTTCTGGGACGTGACATCTCGTGACCCCAAAGATCAGTTCTCCGTTTAACTATGATTCTAATCACTCAATACCTAATAATAATAAAACAAAATTTTAAAAAAATACTCTTCAAAATAAATAAATAAATGTAGGGAGACAAGTGCTACACGGGTGGTCACCATCAAGTGGAAGGTACGGAAGATTCTCTGGTTCTGCTACAAGATATGGCCAAACAAAATCATTGGGGTCAGACTCCCAATAGTAAGTACCACAAATGAAGTCAAACTATGAACTGAACCAGCATGCAAATCATAGCAACAGTAAAGCATTAAAGTATATAGGAATAATGTAAAGGTACAACTGGACATATGTAAGAAAACTAGAAACATGAAATAAAGTCGGGCATGTGAGCATGTAAGTGAAATTAAGCAAGAAAACATGTAAGTGAAGTGAGCAATAAAACATGTAAGTGAAGCCGATCATGAAAACATGCAAGTGATGACGGGCATGAAAACATTAATAATAGCATGTACATGAATAACAACGAAAATCTAAGTATTGAAATAGAACAAGCGGGAGCAAGACTAGACTAGGAAAGACAGGAATGGACTCCATCGATCACGGCCAAGTAATGAGTATGGCTTGATACATTAGCTAACTAGGGTTATCATATTCCTAATTACTAACATATACAATTTGAAAAATCCAATCCGATTGTCCGTCCTGCAGACTACCCAAGTTATCCAGTCCGAGGACAGAGAGAATATATAATGGATACATCGTCCAAGAGACGTGTATCCTAAAGGCATAAAAATGTGCAGCAATTGATGGTGCGCTGGAAATGTGCTTATTATGACAGATAGTTCTGAATCCATCATGTAAAGGCAGGAACAAAGGGCTTGCAGGCAACTGAGAAAATATTTCCTCCCAATGCATCTAAATAATTAAGTAAGTTGTTTAATACTTAATATTTTTATTCAGGATTTCGGGTGTTGCATTCCGAATAATCCATCATAAACACGATACATGTAAGGTTTGACTAGACAAGCAAGAAAGTGTACTATAATAAGCCGTATAACTACATGTATCAAGACAAGAGTGCGCTACGACAAGTCACTATATCAAGCTAGACAAGACATGAATCAAGAGTGCGCCATAATAGGCCACTACCAAGTAGGCGAGATAATACGTGTTCATGATAGCAACTACGTGCTCAAGAAATCATGATCAAGACTATCAGTATAAGAAATCTAGGCGTGCATGGCAATAAAAAGTAAGAACATGGCATAACATACACTAGAAACCAATAAGTAGGAAGAAATCAGAAAAACTGAAAATAAATCAAGAAATATCAAACTCGGGTATCTTGACGGTATACCGACGGTATACTCCAGTATACTGGCGATATGCCGGTCCAAGGCTACCAGAACTCTCTGTCAAAATAAAACTGTCACACCAGTGTACCGTCGGTACAGACTAGTACACCGTCGGTATTCCGAAAATTGTCGCAACAGGATTTTTGTCAAAAAAATGACCAACAAATCGGTATACCGATGGTATGCCGTTTATGTCCGAGAAACAAGGCTAAGAGCATGAAACAAGTTCCAGAAACTCCGAAAGTTACAAAAATTAGTATAACCATAAAAACAATACTAAAGGAAGATCGTGTATAACATATATAATAAGTCTCATAGCAATCACCCCGATATCGTTCCCGATACGAAGTCTTTCTACTAAAAATATCAAAATTTCACAGAAAATCAAAACCTAGCTCAAATCAAATTTCGAGACGGTCAAAATGACACTAATATCTAGAGAAACATATATAGTAAAGCAAGTAATAGACAATACTGGAGTATCAAGAGTCAAGACAATAGGAAACAAAAAATTGCAGTAAAATAATATTCCGTCTAGTAGTTCGGCAAGATGCTTGCCTAATATAGCTCACAGCCTAACTCTTCAACTCCACCACCAAGAGGGATTAAGAAACCACACTCTGAGGCCTCAAGATCAAGCTCCCAGCTCACGAGAAAATGGAAAAAAAAACGAGAAAAGAAGAATAGTAGGGAGAGAGTAAAAAAGTTGAAATTAATCGAAAGAGTATATATAAAGAAGGTGAATTAATCGTGACAGTCCGATCGTGATCCGCGACTAGATCAGAATTAATCTCGACTGTTCAGAATAAAATCAAGAAACCACTGGTTAATAGAATATATTGTTTCTATTCATGAAAATATCTAAACACATATTCATAAAAATATCTAAACAATATTCATCAAAACATCTAAACACTATTCACGAAAATATATAAAATCAAAAGTATCTAAAAGTGAAAATATTCCCTGGACAATATACCATCGGTACACACCGGTATAGTAGCGATATGCCGGTCAAGAAGAAAATATATGTCACGACCCGATCCCAATTTCTTGGGTCGAACCGGATCATGCCCAGCCTGCACCGTTGTTGAGACGGCGGCAGTAAGCTGTATCTCCGTTTGCAGGTAACATCAACAACATAATAAAATTGCCACAACTTTTATTCGATTAATAAAAACTTTTACAATAGAAGAATTTCTTACAATTGAAAATTTATACAATTATCATGAAGAACAACTCAAGCAACTAGCTCCTTAGCCTCAGATCCTCGTGGAACAGGTAATCCTCAGTGTAACCTAAAAATGTTGGTCTCCAGTCAGGAGGGAGCAAAGTACAATTATGAAAATCTACAATTCAACTAATAATTAATAATTTGCAATTATAAACAATTTAGAAATGCAATATTTTTCAACAGTTCTACAATTGAAAACATGTGATTTGAGTAAGTAACGACTATGACCGGTTTGGGATGATTCACTGATATGGTCCGGCCTATCCCCGTGTGTGAGAGGGGTAAGCTCGTACAATCCTTAGACTAAAAGTTTTAGGGTATTGGTCATAGACGCTACACTACTCCCCCAATATCCCGAGTCAATTAGATTCAATCAATGAGACAATAACAATCAATACTCTAGGAGAGAGTTCCGTGTAGTAATGTGGTTTAAGCATGCAAGATTACTATTACTAATTAAATTGCAAATAATCACAACTGTACTTGCCTTGAACTAAACTGGACTTCGATAGTGGTTCCGGAAGATGCTAGTTACGCCTTCGCAATCCTACAAATGGAGCACCTCTATTTATCAAACTGTTTCAAACCAACTAAATGTGCTTAATTACAATCTCTATTATCTTTCCTAATAAATTTTGTTACAATTATCAATTGGTTTACTATTTACAAGAAAACATCAACGTAAAACTTTTCTTTTGGAAAACTTGTAATTTATCATTTAAATTGTTAAAACTTTGTATTTTGTACCTAAAATTGTTATTTATCTAATAAATGAGAAATCATGAATTTCCTATTTATGAGAATATATATATATATATATATATATATATATATATATATATATATATATATATATATATATATATTTTTATATATATATATATATATATATATATATATATATATATATATATATATATATATATATATAATTATTCTAACATTTACGTTACATTAACACAACCAGCAAAGAAAAATAAAACAAATCCTAATTATTACATCTTCACAGCATGGTTAGATAAGTAACTAGGCTTATGCCCTTACAACCCGTTTTACACGAATTTAAATAAGACGAAAAATGGTTAGTTTCAAGATTAAATAACTATAAAACTATAATTTCTAATTTAAATTATAAAAATATTGTGAGTCTCAGACTCTGGTCCAGTTTTCACGTTTAGCTACTCTGCCTCAACGTCCGGTCGAGCCGGTGCGTTTGCATTTCGCTGGGGCCCAGTGACCGTTAGGGTCGTCGCCCAAAATAAAATCCGAAAAAATCATTTTTAAAATCATTTAATAAATTTCCCGAAAATTTCGGCAGCATTCCCTCTATTTTCAGGATAACCCAAAAACTGGGAATACGCCGTAAACCTGCAAAACAATTCCCGAAAAACTCCAATTTTATATTTTACCACAGAATAGTATTTTCCAAAACTCTTCCAGTTTATTAAACTCAACCAAAAACCCAATCCAGCATTGTTTATAACCAAAAGTTCAATCAGAACTCAAGCCAACTTCTAACCAAAATCCCAGAAATTATACTAACAGAACCTATCCCCAACGAAATAATCCGAACTAAACAGAACTAAACTAGAAATTGAACCCACCAAAATAGCATAACTATTTTTCCAACAGAGAACAATTCTTCAAAGCCAAAGTGTTAATCTAAACTCCAGAATCACAAACTCTCGGAAACCCGAGATTATCGAACATGTCAGAAAAATTTCTCGAAAATACTGAGAACTTCCAAAACATGTTCTGTCCACAAAATCCAGGATCACAAATCAGCAGAACCGAAAATCCACAGTTTCCGAAGAAACTTCGAAAAAGATGGCAACGTAAATATTACGTTGTCAAAATCCCGAATTCCCACTGGAATTGGGTTGGACCATTATCATCATAGACAGAAAATAATAATTGGGTCAGAGTGTACCAAAAATCGAAACCGAAATCGAAGCTCGGAACGGGAACGGGTCACAACGTCAGTACTGGAACCGACAGCAGTCACCGGACAAACGCCGGCGAGGCAGCAGATCGTCGGGGGTCGGGCGCCAGCCAGGGGACGGCGGTGGCCTGCGCGGGTCGGCGGAAGCCGCTGGAAAGGGGCGCCGATCGGGTCGAGCGGCCCGGGGAGGTGCGCCGAGAAGGGGCGCCGGCCTCGGGATCTCGCCGGGGAGCGACGGTCGGCTAGGGGTCGGCCACGGGTGGTGGATCGAGCTCCGATTCACCGGAATTTCGCCGGAGAAAGGTTTGGGAAACTAGGGATTTGAGTGGGGATGAAAATGGAGAAGGAAGTTGGGTTTATATAGGAAATGGAAATCGAGGGTTACCGGAGTGGGGAGGTGAACAGCCACCTGGGCCTTGATGGCGCCGGCGTCGGGAAGTCCGACGGTCGAGAGTTGGGGAGAAGACAGCCGAATGGTCTTCGGCTTGAAGAGGAATATCAACAGCAGGTCACAAATGAGAGTATTAATTTACTCTCTCTCTCTCCTTAAGTTATATAAGTAAGTTAATGTTAAGTGGGTTTTGGGTTTGGATATAATGGGTTTGAAATCCATTAAAGTTAAAATGGGTCTTAAACTAGATGGGCTTAAGGCTATAGGAAAATCCTTAATGGGTTTTTGGGCCTACTAGACGTAGTAATTGAATTAAGAAACAAATGGCTTAAATAATAAGAAATAAGTTTGTGGGCTTTAAGTAATATATGCTTTAACCAATTTGTTTTTAAGAAAAAGATAGTTGGGCTTTAAATCATGATTAAAGAAAATTTGGATTAACAGATTGTAATATCATTTAGAAAATTGCAACTAATAATTTGTAACTCTAAATTAATTAAAAATGTTTTCTAAAATTTGTAATATCATTTAGACTAAACTCTAAAATTCCAAAATAATAATTTTTCTAAAAATACAATTTTTTCCAAATTAACAACTAATAATGATTTATAATAATTTGCTAATTAAAATTTACAGGTTTGACCAGAAAAACTAAGTGGCAAACACACATTAATAAATAAAATAAAAAATTGTAACTGAAAAATTGCGGGTTTCACAATATATAATTTAAAATTTTCTAAAATTTTATAAAATAAAAAAATACGAAATACAGTACGAAATATGTATCCGTATATAAATACCGATACCGTTAGATGAGTCTCACACTCGTAACACAAATACATGCCTATGTTACGAATTTCAATACTTATCAAGCATAAGTAACTCTAAAATTTATACTAAGCCTCAAAGCAGACTTTCCATCGATATGAAATAACCTTCAAATTCTATGACTTAGCATAAAATTACAAGTCTGATTTAGTTTGATAATTTTCGATTTCCAATATATTAAATATTTGATTGTCCGATACATAACCTAGATTCCTCTAAGTCATGTGCAATGCTATAAATTATAAATATAAGAATCTTAAACTTGTGTAATAGTCGCTTAGTAACACTTCTAAAAATGGTTTCCATTAGTACTAGGGTTATTTAAGTAGATACGTACCGATAGTAAATCATGTACAACTTAACGCATACGTTTTTTTTAACATACTTTCTTCTTGGTATAGACTTTCAAGACATACGTAGATGAACATGCAAATATAAACACATAACAATACCTCACTACAATAATTATGAAATTAAAAGTACAGACAGCTACAAGAATTATTTTCGTGCCCTACAATCAATTTAAAGCATATATTGCAACTTGTATCCTACGATTTCGATGAATGTACTTGTGTGTCACCATCAAATCATTAATGAAATATGCATAGAACACTCTTTATAAGCCAGGACACATATGTAGAAGCATGAAAATTTCAGCAAATTGAGCCTTATGCGCCCAAAGCCAAAGGAGGATATATGTGCCCAAATGTTCAAGTCACCCTGCGAAGCTCATATGCGCCCATCACCCTGTGAAGCTATATGCGCCCATCACCCTGTAAAGCTATATATATGCGCCCATCATCCTGTGAAGCTATATGCGCCTATCATCCTGTGAAGGAGGGCGCATAGCCTGAAACAGGGCTATGCGCCCAAGCCTGACTCGGTCAAAGCCATGATCAAAACGTGCACCGAAGCGCACGACCACGTCAATCTCCATGAGGAGTCGTGCACCGAAGCACGCGGCCACGTCAACACCACGACTAACCCACGATCTCACAGCTTGTATGCGCCTACACCCTATGCGCCCAAGGCAGGGTTATGCACCCACATGAAAACCAGTGTGTTTCCTTCATGTGGGCGCATAACATCATTCCAGGCCAAGAACGACTATAAAAGGGGGCCTCATCTCTCTTCAAAACACAGAACGGAGAGCATTTTCAAGAGCCAAATTGTTGTACTTCTTGCCAGTGAGCCGAGAGTTAGCAATTTTCTTAGGTTTTCTCCAACTTTTATAATCAGAGTGTCAACGGAGTAAAGGAGCAACTGTCGCTCGATCTCTATCGTCCCATTCCCCAGAATTCTTTTTTGTACTCGGAGATCCTCAGCGCAGGATCTCTCAGGCGTACTCGATTTGTGGTGCCTTGCGCCAATAAAGAAAAGACATCATTTTTTCTTCTTTTTGTGTGTGTCCACAACATATACATAACATAGTTTTGGAATAAAAATTAAATGAATAACAAAATACGTTAACATAATTTTATTATGCTACGAAGTTTCGTTGCATTACATAACTCGGTTCAGTTTTTCTATGTATGCTCTTATGTTAAACTTCTACAAACATGCGCGCTCGCAAACACACACACACACAATATATATATATATATATATATATACACAATATATATATATATATATATATATATATATATATATATATATATATATATATATATAATCGTTCGCTATATATATAATTGTGGCAAACGCTCCCGGAATTGATCTCCTGACCACTCGGGCCGCATGCCTCACCAGTACCACTAGGCTAGTGCTCTAATGTTCTACAAACACACACACACACAATATATATATATATATATATATATATATATATATATATATATATATATATATATATATATATATATATATATATAATTTATATGACAAGTTAGCAGATCTAATATAATAATATTAGCAATTTTTAGAAAATCTATATTATTATTACTACATTGAAATCTCGAGAGTTTAAAAAAATTATTAAAATAATAATACAATTCGCGTAAAATATATTTTCTCAAAATATAATTTTCTTGTATAAATATTATAGTGTAGTTTGAAAAACAATTATGTCAAGGAGGACCTTAAATAATTCATTAAGAGGTTACCCAAGATTTCTCCAACATATTGTTATGATAAAAGATATCGAACTATTCTCAAAGATACATGAGTTCTTAGAAGATTTATCCGAGACCTTCAATATCTTCTAAGATATCGAAACATCTCAAAATATACCGAAATGATTTATCGAAAAATGATTTGATTTGATAAAGGATATGCTTAACGGGTATCCATGATACGAACATGGCTCACCCAATAAACCATCCATTGACCCATTAAGCAAGTCTCAAACTAGGGGTGCAACTCGGACGGGCTAAACCCGAGCCCGATCGGATAAGGGTTGATGATACTTGGGCTCGGGCTTGGATTCGGACTAAAATATTTGAACCCGATCAAAAATCGGGTTGGTCTTGGGTTTATGTGTCGGGTTACCCGAAGAACCCGAAACCCGACATACATGTAAATTATATATATATATATATATATATATATATATATATATATATATATATATATATATATATATATATATATGGGAGCGGATCAAAAGCCCCCCTTAGAAAGCCCCCCAAAAACCCCCTCACTCTAATTCGTAATATTAATGTTAATATTAATGTTAATATTAATGTTAATATTAATGTTAATGTTAATATTAACGTTAATATTAATTTTAATGTTAGTATTAATTTTTTTAAATTTTTTTATATTAATGTTAATGTTATTGTTTAAATTAATGTTAATGTTAATATTAATGTTAATATTAATTTTAATGTTAAGTTTAATGTTAATTTTAGTATTTAATGTTAATATTAACATTAATATTAATATTAACATTAATATTAACATTAATATTAACATTAAATTACGGATTAGAGTGAGGGGGGTTTTTGGGGGGCTTTCTAAGGGGGACTTTTGATCCGCTTCCTATATATATATATATATATATATATATATATATATATATATATATATATATATATATATTGTATCATATTTTCTAAATAAAAATTTTAAATCCTAAATTTATCAACCCAAACTCTTCAACTCCTTCCAAATCTCATGTTAGTTTGTATTTTGTAATGATTGGTGCTTAATTGCTTTTTGATTATATTTTAAATATTAATTTTATTTAAAATTATTTTAAATATCATATTGGATCCCGATAAACTCATTGGACCCGACCCAACCCGAACTTCCTCCGGACTCGGTCTTGGACTTCATATGTTAAACCCAAGGTCGGGTTGGGCTTAGGCTCGGGCTAGGATTATCTTTCATCGGGTTGGGCTCGGATTGAACTCAAGCCCGACCCAACCCGTCCGACTTGCACCCCTATCTCAAACCCAAATCCAAATACCGTAATTTCATAGGATAAATCTCCAAACATCACAATCACAATTCCGACTAAGTTATTCAAACCAACATTCTTAGTTAACTCAAAAGGGACAATTATACATTCCATCTCTAACTTGTTGTTTTTGACTTGTACCGAGTCAAAAATTGAATATCATTGTCAAGCCAAAAGATAGACATAAATAGTAAAACAATTTATAGCAAAATCGGGACATTACATTTCGTTTTCCTAAAATAAAAATATTCTTCTTCTGGACTAAAATATATTTTCACCTAATTTTTTTTAATGGGTTGACCTCTGCACTAGAAAGAGGCGAGTCAAATATATGTAGCTTTGTTTTATGAATGTGACTTGAAGAATGGCTATTTTATATATTGTCCAAAAGAAAATTTTTAACTATTAGAAAGTTTTTGTGGCAATTTGAAGAAAGGAGCTTCATTCTTAATTGGCCACTTGCATTTAGGGGATCAAACTTTTTTGGCAAATTACGTTAACTATTCCTATGTTTTACACTTATTACAGAAACTACCCATACTTTGAAACTAATTACGCGAACCACTCCTATAGTTTCTATTTTCTATAAAAATATAACACTAACTATCCCTATGTTTTATAAAATTTCTAAAGGAAAGGGATGGTGAGTGTAATTAGTTTCAAATAGAAATAGTCTCTGTAATACTCATGAAACATAGGAGGGTTGGTGTATTTATTTAAACTTTTTTTTTATATGGCTTACAACCAAGCAACAACCGTAGGATGGCATTATATAAATATTGATGGAAATGAGCTGTTGCCTGTTTGTTTAGTGAAGTACAATCTCATAGTACAACAAGTGGATACTATTTAATCATAATTCTGTTGTTGATTTGCTCAACAATGGACCAATAATTTCTTCCGAAAAAAACTATAATCAGCTCAAAACTCTGTGCATTATATTATGATATAATTGGGGAAAATTTTGTACGAACCTTCTATAATATAGAGCCCTAAAACAAGTTGCCGGACAAAAATCTGTGCATTATATTATGATATAATGGAGAAAACTTTGTACCAACCCTTTATAATATAGAGCCCTAGAAGAGCATGCTCACCCCAATTTCAACATTATATATTCAAAACGTAGGAGTCCATTTTGTAGAATAGTAAAGTTCGATTAGAATTTCGTAATAGTTCTGTTTCAGCTCCGTGAACTATAGTTCGGTTATCAAAATTTCTACATTCATAATGTAGGAACTCATTAGTAATGCTCAATTGGAGTCTCATTTTCTACATTCTAGATTTTATATTATTTTTTTGGCTTAATTGCACTTTGCTACCCTCAACTATTACGCTTTTCAACTTAATACCCTAAACTTTTTTTTGTAACAAATTGATACCTCAACTACTAATTTTTTTCAACTTGATACCTAATTTTTCAAAAAACCCCAAAATGCCCTTATCCCTTCCCTCTTCCCTTCTCCCCTCCCCCCCCCCCCCCCCCTCCCCCACTCCGGCCACCCCCACCCTCCGCCTCCCCTCCGGCCACCCCCCTCTCCCACGCCGGCCAACCCCCCCCCTCCCGCTTCAGGCGCCACCGTCGCGGCGGCGGCTGCGGCTGCTGCTGCTACGGTAGCTGCTGCGGCGGCTACTGCTGCGATGGCGGCTGCTGCTGCCGCGGTGGCCGGCGGCGGTGGGGGTAGGGGGGGTGGCTGGGCGCGGAAGAGGGGGGTGGCCAGAAAAGAGGCGGAGCGGGAGGGAGGGGGTAGCCGGAGTAGGGGAGGGGGGTGGGGAGGGGAGTAATTTTAAGGTTTGGACAGGGATATTTTCGTCCTAAAATTTTTTTGGGTATCAACTTGTTACAAAAAAAAGTTTAGGGTATCAAGTTGAAAAAGCGTAATAGTTGAGGGTAGCAAAGTGCAATTAAGCCTATTTTTTTAAAAAAAGATAAAAGAAAAATCATACATGGGTCTACATCAACTCATCTCATTTGGGTCTTAAGATTTTTCTTTTTAATAATCTCATGCAAACCCTACCCATTATACATTTATATCTATTACAAATTTGGACATCAAGATTGTATTTTTGAGCTGCATCTACTAATGATGCTCTAAGACAATAGTATGGCTCATTCCAATTTATATATTCTAGATTCAGATTATAGGAACCAATTTTGTAGAATAACAAGGTTCAATTTAAGTCCATGATGATCCCGTTCCAGCCATGCAGCCACATGAGCTATAGTCTGATCTCAGAATTTATACATTCATAATGTAGGAACTCATTTTATAGTAAGGCGCAATTTAGAGTCTCAATTTCAAGATTCTAAATTTTATAGTATTTTTAAAAATAAAGAATGATGACACATAGGTATATACTCATTCATCTCATTTGGGTCTCAAAATTTGTTTGTTTACTACTCTGATACAAGCCCAACCCATTGTATATGTTTTTAATTACAAATTTGAACCTCAAAAACAATTTTGAGCTACATATTATTGATGTTTTAATACTAAGTCCATGACATACATCTACATCTATTATTGATGCTTTAACACCTTCCTGCATCAGGCACATATCAACTGTTAGAAGACTTGGCGTTTCTACATAAATTATGGTTAATTAAGGATAGTAAACAAAATGATCAAGCCTTTTATTCAGGACTAAATTTATACCAATATATAATTCAAATATTAAGGTCATCATTACTCGGAAGTTAAGGAAGTTATTTACTCATCCACTAATTCAAATTTTGTACTAAACTAAAGCCATCATAAATACTTTCTCTTCTCTCTCAATGATGGTACAATAGGTTCACTAAGAGCATCGTTACTAGTAAGGCCCATCACACATTCTAGATTCTAGATTTTAAATGTAGGAGCTCATTTTGTAGAATAGTAAGTCTCATTCCTAGTTTCAATTTTTAGATTTTGGGTTCCATCCCATTCATGGGAGCTATAGGTTGAGCCTCACAATTTCTACATTCTAGACTGTAGGAACTTATTTTGTAGAATAGTAAATTCCAATTGGAGTCCAATTTTCTGGATTCTAGATTTTACAATATTATTTTCTTATATTAATTTTTGATCATACAATTTTTGGGATCGGAGTTCACTTTATTATTTTCTACTATTCTCATACAAACCCAACTCATTCTACATTTATTTATTTTTTAAAAAAATTTGGACTCCAAATTGCATGAGAGAGTCCCAACTACTAATGATCTAAGGAACTGTTTGGTTGCTTGAAAGTGGAAGAAAGTATGAAAGTGACTTTTTGTCTGGTGAAAGTGAATACATATGTTTGTGAGTTTCATGCTAGTTCTTATCTGGTGAAAGTGATTTTTAATATTTGAATATTTGATATTTTGTAACTTAAAAGTGGTCAAATTATGCTTTCGATATTTTTGATGGCTATAAAAGTGTATAAATAAAAAATATATTATAAGAGTAACAAAATTAAATAATTAAGCAGCCCTCAAGTGGTCAAAAAAATATTTATGTACTCTAATATATAGGGAAAAAAAATTACTTATAACTTTAATCAGAAAATAAGTTAATTATAAGTTTAATCAAAAATTAAAATATTTATTTATGTATATTCACATACAGAAAAAAGCATAAACTGTGCTCTGAAAAAAGAAGAAGTTCCAATCCACATTCGTCAAAAAATTGCGGATGTGAAAGTTCACGAATTTGACAGGAGATGCAAATAAGAAAAAAAAAAAAAAAAAAAAAACCAAATTTTAACCCACATCACGTCGGCATTTAAATGGTTGACTTTGGAAGGATTTGACACACATATAAACTCATCAAGTATATGTTGGTTTTATTTAAAATAATAATGGCTTTAAATTTTGTTTTGGCCATTTAGTTATGTCGGCATTTAAATGGTTGATTAGTAGCACCAAAAAAGAAATTATGGAATAAAATTTTGGGTAAAGTGCAAAAACTCTCTCGTTAGATTTTCGTTTTTTTCACTGAAAGATCTCATGCTCTTAAAATTTCTAAAAGTATGAAATATACTCATTTTGCTCCCAAATGACAATTTTATTCCTCCCCCTCCTTCTTCGACTGTTTGGACTGCGTTCGCCGGCGAGGAGAAGGAGGGGGATGCGCTCGCCGGCGAGGGAGGAGAGGGGGTGGTTGAGGCCGGCGAGGGAGGAGGAGGTGGGGTCGGACGAGAGGGGTCGGGGGGGGGGGGGGGGGGGGGGGGGCGCTCGCCGGCGAGGAGGAGCAGGGGGGTGCGCTCGCCGACGAGGGACGAGGGAGGAGGGGGGGGGGGGTGTCGGGGGGACACTCGCCAGCGAGGAGGAGCAGGGGGGTGCGCTCGCCGGCGAGGGAGGAGGGGGGGGTCGGGGCCGGTGACGGAGGAGGAGGGGGGTCGGGCGGAGGGGGGGGGGGTCGATGGGGCGCTCGCCGGCGAGGGGGGGGATCGGGGGGGGGGGGGGGGGGGGGGTCGGGGGGGCTGGGGGATCGCCGGCGAGGGGGAGGGGGGATCGGGGGGGTTGGGGGCTCGCCGCCGCCGCCGGGGGGTGGGTTAGAGGGGACAGGGACATTTTAGATATAAAAATTTTAAAATTTGGCTGGAAAGACCTAATCGAACGGATTTGTAATCTAAGGAGGGACAAAACTGTCAAAAAATTCTAAAAGATCTTTTTACGCAAAAGTCGTATATTCAACGAGGATTTTTTTTTGCACTTTACCCTAAAATTTTTGTTGTCGTTGTTGTGTGAATACAGAGTTCAATGCTATTGTTAACGGCCATGAAAATGAATTTTCATTGCATTCACATGAAGGAGTGATGAAATTAATCATCGTTTCAATATCATGTTAATTTGCATATCCAATCTTGAAAACGGTTGGGGAATGGATGGTTACTACTAGATTAGACTGCCCCGGATTATAAAGATTTAGCTACTAATCATAAAAGTGGATAGATGAGTATATTTTAACTCGTGCAATTAAATGGAAAAAAAATAATACGTTTTTTACGTGGGATCAAATTTATCTAACCACAAAACTTACCTTCCCACCTCTATCCAGCTAGGAAGCTTGTGTCTAGACCTGTCAATGGATAGTCGAAAATTCGAATCTGATCCGATTTCGTATCCAAACTTTCGGATATTTTTCATATTTTCGGATATCGGATTCGGATATCCGAATATTTTTCGGATATTATTCATTTTCGGATACGAATTCGGATATTAAGGTATTCGAATCCGTTAATATCCGATCCGACTTTAAATTGCAAATTTCGGATATCGAATTCGGATATCGGATTCGGATATCCAAAATTTTATATATATTATAGTATAATGTATATGTTAGACCTGTCAATGGATAGTCGAAAATTCGAATCCGATCCGATTTCGTATCCAAACTTTCGGATATTTTTCATATTTTCGGATATCGGATTCGGATATCCGAATATTTTTCGGATATTATTCATTTTCGGATACGAATTCGGATATTAAGGTATTCGAATCCGTTAATATCCGATCCGACTTTAAATTGCAAATTTCGGATATCGAATTCGGATATCGGATTCGGATATCCAAAATTTTATATATATTATAGTATAATGTATATGTAATATATATTAATTAATAGAGAAGATTAAAGTATTTTATTTTCAACTAACTTTTACATAAAATAATTATAAAATAATTTATATATAATAGTAATATATATTAATTACAATTTACAACATAAGAAGAAAGGACTCAAATATGTAGAGAAATTGAATTTGGTTTTCGGATATTCGGATAATAACTAAATTTTTAATATTTCGGATTTCGGATATTCGGATACTAACATTCGAATTTTTTAGCTAATCGGATCGGATATTATCCGATATCCGTTAAACTAGACGGATACGAATTCGGAGTGTCAAAAGAGATATCCGTTCGGATATCGGATCGGATTCGGATATTACAAAAAAAATTCGGATACGGATACGGATATTGTTCTGTCCGTACCGATAAGCATCCGTTGACACCCCTACTTGTGTCTCCTCTTCCTTATCACTTAAGTTAGGAGGCTTCGATAAATATTTTTGTGCCTAGTCGGCAATGTTTTAATTTTTTTTTTCATTTATATTATTTAATAATTTTTTTTGTAATACTTTGATTACTTTAATTTTTTTTTTTTTTTACGAAGACTAGTAAATATACGTACGTTGCACGTAAAATAATAATATTATCTAATTATAACCAAACACCTCTTCTAACTCACGTGATTAAGGTGAGAGATATTCTTCTTGGTTGATTGAGTTTGATTTCCTACATTATTATATATAATAAATATATATTTTTTCAATTTTTTAATAATTAATTTTTTTTAATTAATAAGTGATGATATACATAAGAGTTGGATATGTCACTTTTGCGTAGTTTTAACTCGTGCAATTAAATGGAAAAAATAATAAGCTTTTATGTGGGATCAAACTTATCTAACCAGAAAACTTACCTTCCCACCTCTATCCAGTTAGGAAGCTTATGTCTCCTCTTCCTTATCACTTAAGTTAGGAAGCTTTGATAAATATTTTTATGCCTAGTCAACAATGTTTTCATTTTTTTTTTTCATTTATATTATTTAATAATATTCTTTGTAATACTTTGATTTTTTTTTTTTTTTTTTTTACGAAGATTAGTAAATGCACGCACGTTGCACCCAAAATAATAATATTATCTAATTATAACCAAACACCTCTTCTAACTCACGTGATTAAGATGGGAGATATGCTTTTTGGTTGGTTGAGTTTGATTTCCTACATTGTTATATATAATAAATATATTTTTTTTTCTAATTTTTTTAATAATTTAATTTTTTAATTAATAAGTAATGATATACATAAGAGTTGGACATGTCACTTTTGAGTAGTTTTACAGCCTCATTATAATTCTAGAGATATACACGTGTGATATTTACAAGTCTGACCCAATTGGAAAATTGAATGCGAGTATTTTTATTTTTTTTAACTTGAAAAGGGTTCAAACTCACAGTCCAACCCGAGCTGGCCTGGTCCAAGCCCAGTTTGGCCTGGCCCAACTTAACCAAACCTGGGCTGCTGGTCAGGAACTAAGCTTAGCCTTTGGTTCATGCGGTCGGCCCTTCCTACCTGTGCCAGCCCGGGCTAGACCGAGCCCCGGCCAAACTCGGAGTCGACTCGGTCTGGGATGGCCGAGCACGGACCAGTAACAACTGGACTACAATCATTGAGTCCAAAGTCCTCAGCAGCAGTAGGCTAGGCTAGGCTCCCTCCATTTCTCAGGATGAGATATGTTGTCCTCATTTTGGTGTCCCCAATTATATCTCTTCTCACAAATATAGATTGACCCCACCATTTTGCGTATTTTATATATATATATATATATATATATATATATATATATATATATATATATATAGTAAGGTCTACCTTATACTTGTAAGAGGGGACATGATTGAGAACACCAATAACTGCAGATCACCATTTCCTTCTCCGACTTCCCAAGCAGCAGAGCTTGCAGTGTGCTTTCGCCACTTGTAGCAGGAGCAATGCAATGTGGCGACCAGGAGGTCACCTCCAGCCTCCAGGTGTTTTAAAAAAAGAATATTTTATAATATAAATATTTAAATTGTATTCTTATACTGTAAGATATATATATATATATATATATATATATATATATATATATTTTTAAGTGATCTTGATGTATTTTAAAATTAATAGAAAATATTTTAAAAGATTAATTTATGAAGTTGGAGTATTTATGAAATTAGAGTAGCAAAATCGAATATTGAAAAATTATTGTGTCAAAAATATTCTCAAATATTATAGTTGGAGTGTCAATAGAGTCCAAGTCCTTAGTAGCGGGAACAGATCTGTTGCCCAATGTTCCAATTATGTCTCGTATGTATACAATTTTTGGTATCCATAATTATTTAAATAAAAATCATGTGTTGCATGTATATGAGATGTGATATAATTAAGACCAATGCTTTAAAATTGGACCGGACGACTCAACTGGTTTACCCATGAATCGGTAGCATTTTGGTCTGATTCAGTGTTGATCTATTATTATTTTTTTAAAATAGATTATAAATGAATTTATTTTGTAAAAATCAGTGTCCATAAGGGATTAAGCTTGAGCTACTTAGGTTAACCCACCAGTTTGACCCAATCTAGTGCCTTGTCTGGGTTGATCTCCGATCTAGTTTTTAAAACACTTATTAGGACACCCCCATTTCGAGGACAACATATTTGCTCTCCTCAGCAGAAGTAGGCTAGGCTCCAATCCATTTAGGGGTGCAAATCGGACGGGTTAAACCTGAGTCCGATTTGGTAAACCCGGTATTGGATTGTGTTAGAGTTGAAGATAATCGGACTCGGTTTCGGGTTTGAATCCGTCAAAAAATTAGATTGGGCTCGAATTTATGTGTCGGATTACCCAAAGAACCTGGAACCCGACACACACGCACACACATATTAAACAAAAAAAATTTAACCCTAAAATTTTTCCTCCAAACTCTCCAACTCCCTACCCAAAATTTGATTACACTTTGTATTTCGTAATAATTGATGCATGTTTGCTAATTGATTATGTGTTAACATTCATTTTGTTTAAAATTATTCCAAATATCATATTGGAGTCTGATAAAATCGATGGACCCGACCCAAGCAGAGGAATTTGAATTCCTTTTCGATTCTTTCATAGTTCGATTTTAGACTTTATATGTTGAACCCGAAGTTAGATTGGACTTTGGACTCGAACTGGATTTATGATTCATCGGGTTGGGCTCGAGTTGAGCTCAAATCCAACCAAATCCGTCCGGGAAGAGGTTCTGCTGCTCTGTCCCCGAGCACGTTCCCACTCACAGAAAGAGACCCCACCCGTGGGTCCCACAGGTTTCGCTCTTATCCGTCCGCGTTATTGGCTCCAATGCAGCTGGCAGCTGCTAGCTGGCTTTGTTGTCCATTTGTAGCACGAGCAATGCAACGTGGCCCCCTCGTAGCACGAGCAATGCAACGTGGCGACCCGGAGGCCAATATAAGCCGACGGCCGATCGAGAGAAGCTCGCAGAAGAGAGAGAGAGAGAGAGAGAGGAAAGGAGCAAGAGCGTAGAGAGAGAATGAAGAAGATGGGAGTGGGAAGTCTGGCAATGGCACTGCTGATCATCATGACAATATTAATGTGCGTCGCCACCGGCAGCCAACACGACGAGCTGGAGAAGGATGGCCTTCGACTCCCAAGCCAAGGTGCTAGTACTAGTGGTGAGTGATCAATTCATATCGAAAATAATATTTTGTCCACGGTTTGTAATGCGTGACCATCGGTCGCCCATCCGGACCAAAGGGGTTAACAGTCGGCCGTCACGTCTTGATATCATATCCACATAAATATGTACTTTAGTGAGAGTGCTACGAAGTACTAGTAACATGTGGTTCTTTTATTGTAAAAAAAAATAATCAATCTTTCTATAAGAAAAAAAAAATTTCTTGATACTTTACTTAAGGATTATAAATATGGATCGTGAGAAAGATCAGAACAGAACGAATGAGAAACATATAGACAGATCAAAAGAAAAATTAATTTTTTTTTTATTTATTTATACGGATCAGACATTTCTGTTTCTGTAGGACGAATTTATTATATCATGCTCATGGAACGGTAGTTACACGCAAACGCTAACAGGATCTGAAATAACACTGATATATGAAATAAAAAGAATAATGTGCGTGCACATATAACAAAGGCAAATAAGAATGACGTGAACTTACAGTTCGACAAGCTGTACTTGCCTGTCGTCTAAGTCCCGTTTGATCATGCATGTGGGCCGGTGGTGGTACGTGGCAGGTGAAGGTGGCAGCCGCAAGCCGTGGAGCTGCTGCGACCGGTGCAAGTGCACTCGGTCGAACCCGCCCCGGTGCACTTGCGAGGACATGCTGGTCGGAAAATGCCACCCCAACTGCGAGAGCTGCGAGCAGCTTCCCATGAGGATCTATCCCCCTTACTTTGTCTGCAGGGACGCCATCAACGAATACTGCGGTGAGCCCTGCCACCCCGAGCAGCTGCTCGAGTAATCGCACGTCCAAGTACTGCTCGCTGCTGCTGTATCAGAGTGAAACCATGTACTGCTGCCTGCTGTATCAGAATAAAACTATGAGATGTGTAGCTAGCTAAAGCCTAAGCTTCTCTTCCATGTTTGCCATGTAGCTGCTGCTATTGTATATCATCGTGTGCAATATCTAGCAAATATTATTATGCCTTTGTCTAGTTCCTGATCCACAAACATGCATTCTGTTTTGGGCTAAATAACAATGTTTTAAAAACCGGACCGATGATCGAACCGAAATTTTTTGGTATAGGTCGGACCGGGGTTCAACCGGAATTCAATTGGAGTTCAATAAATTTGGTTTAGTTTGATTCAAATAGGTAAAAGTAAGAAAATATGGATCCCTCCTCGTATATATGTGACTAACTTTATACTAATATATAATTCAAATATTAGGATCATCATTATTATTTTTTTGTAATACTTTCTTAACTAAGAAATATAATTACTTAGAGAACAGAAAGTTATTTACTCATCCACTAATTCAAATTTTATACTAATCTAAAACCATCATAAATCATCTCTCTTCTCTCTCGGTGATGGTACAATAGGTTTACTAAGAGGCTTTTTGGTTGCTTAAAAGTGGAAGAAAGTATAAAAGTAACTTTTTGTCAAATAAAAGTGAAATGTATATGTTTTTGAATTTCATGTTATTTCTTGTTTGGTGAAAGTGACGTTCAATTTTTAGATATATAATATTTTGAATTCTCGACCGTCCGTGCGGCACCCCCAGCCGTTGAATTTTCATGCACGGGTCGTCCCATTCTGTCCCACGCCAACTCAGATCGTGGCCATTTTTCGTCAGTCCTACGACATTATGGGTGCCCCACATCGCACAGACCAGCCTCATCATCGCCCATATATATATATATATATATATATATATATATATATATATATATATATATATATATATATATATCACACACTTCTTAAATAAAAATTTAAATCCTAAATTTTTACATTCAAACTCTTCTAACTTCCTACCCTAAATTTGATTACACTTTGTATTTCGCAATAATTGATACATGTTTACTAATTGATTATGTTTTAATATTAATTTTATTTAAAATTACTCCAAAAATTATATTATTCTGGTAAACTCGTTGGACCCGACCCAAGCAGAGGATTGGATTCCTTTTATATTCGTTCAGATTCGATCTTGGACTTCATATGTTGAACCCGATGTCGAATTGGACTTTGGACTTGAACTCAACTAAGTTTTTAATTCATCGGGTTGGACTCGAGTTGAGCTCAAACCCAACCAAACCCGTCCGGGATAAGGATCGGCTGTCTGTCCCTGAGCCCATTCCCGCTCACAGAAAGAGACCCCACCGTGGGTCCCACAAGTTCGCTCTCATCTGTCCGAGCTAAGAGCATCTCGAACCCTATTGTGAGTTTAGAAAAAAAAAATTGCCACATAAGAATGTCAAGCTTTCATTTCAAAAATCTTTCTCCAATGCAAATGTAGAATGAATCATGAAGTTGACATGGCAAGGAATTGAACTCAACAAAATAAGAAGAATACCTCACACCTTAACAAATTTTTTTTTAAAAAAATGTTATAAATGAATTTATTTTGCAAAATTTAGTGTCTATAAGATATTAAGTTTGAGCCACTTAGGTTAATCCACCGGTTGAACCAATTTGACCCAATCCAGTGCCTTGTCCGGATTGATCTCCGATCTAGTTTTTAAAACACTTATTAGGACACCCCCATTTCGAGGACAACATATTTCCTCTCCTCAGAAGAAGTAGGCTAGGCTCCCTCCATTTAGGGGTGCAACTCGGACGGACTAAATATGAGTCTGATTTGGTAAACCCATAATGGATTTGGTTAGAGTTAAAGATAATCGGACTAGATTTCGGGTTAAAATATTTGAACCCGATCAAAAATTAGATTGGATTGAATTTGTGTCGGATTACCCAAAGATGAACCCAAGTCCAATCCGTGTTTGTCTCTCTGTGTGTGTCTATATATATATATATATATATATATATATTAAATAAAAAAATTTAAACCCTAAAATTTTCCCTCCAAACTTTTCAACTTCCTACCCTAAATTTGATTACACTTTGTATTTCGTAATAATTGATGCATGTTTGCTAATTAATTATGTGTTAATATTCATCTTGTTTAAAATTATTTCAAATATCATATTGGAGTCTGATAAGATCGATGGACCCGACCCAAAGCAGAGGAATTTGGTTTCCTTTTCTATTCGTTCGGGCTTCGGACTTCATATGTTGAACCCGAGGTCGGATTGGACTTTGGACTTGGACTTGGACTCGAACTAGATTTATGATCGGGTTGGACTCGAGTTGAGCTCAAATCCAACCAAAACCTTCCAGGATGAGGATCTGTTGGCTGCCCTCGAGCATGTTCCCATGGGCGGGTCGGGCCTCTTGGGCCCATTAACTGTGAAGGGCCGGACCAAGGGTTGAAAATCTCGGCCCAGCCCGGCACGTGACCCACGGCACAGTGGGCTTCGGGTCGGGCCGGGCCGTGCCGGGTCTTGATTGTCACGTGAAATTTTGGCATTCATTTTCGTTCTTCTTCTTAAAAAATTTGTATATTAATTACAATCATTTTTTAAACACAAAAGATTGAACATCCAACATGTTTTCATATATGTTTTTCAACAATCACATATATTTACGTAGATTAACATAACATAATAACATGATTAAGTTTTCTAAATATTAGTAACAATCATTTTTTGATATAGAAACTACTTAATTCTTATTTATTTGGGTGGGCCGGACCGGACTTCGGTTCGGGCCTATGGACCGATATATATAGTTCGGCAAACCCAATATAAGGCACCGGGCCAGCTCGGACCACAATTAATCGGACCGAACCGGCACATGGACCAATTGTTTGGGCCGGACTCGTGCCGGGCTGGGCCGGCACGGCCCAATTGATGGATCTAGTTCCCGCTCACGTAAAAGGACCTCTCCGTGGGTCCCACAAGTTTCGCTCTTATCCGTCCGCGTTATTAGCTCCAATCCAGCTGGCAGCAGCTAGCTGGCTTTGTCCCCTTCTAGCACGGGCAATGCAACGTGGCCCCGTGTAGCACGAGCAATGCAACGTGGCGACCCGGAGGGCGATATAATAATGTATATATTTTCAAGCACGTGCACGGGCTCAGTTAATATATTATTTTCATTGTCCAATATAAGGCGACGGCCCGAACGAGAGAAGCTCGCAGAAGAGAGAGAGAGAGAGAGAGCAAAGGAGCAAGAGCAGGAGGTGGTAGAGAGAGAATGAAGAAGATGGGAGTGGGAAGTCTGGCAATGGCACTGCTGATCATCATGACAATATTAATGTGCGTCGCCACCGGCAGCCAACATGACGAGGAGCTGGAGAAGGATGGCCTTCGACTCCCAAGCCAAGGTGCAGGTACTAGTGGTGAGTGAGAGTGATCAATTCCTCCTCTTCGACTCTACTCTCTAAACGTCACTGTCGCTACGTACTCTGTGTGTTTGATCAAGCATGCATGTGGGCAGGTGAAGGTGGCAGCCGCAAGCCTTGGAGCTGCTGCGACCGGTGCATCTGCACTCGCTCGAATCCGCCTCGGTGCACTTGCGAGGACATGCTCGTCGGAAAATGCCACCCCAGGTGCGAGAGCTGCGAGCAGCTTCCCATGCAGATCTATCCCCCTTACTTTGTCTGCAGGGACGCCATCAACGAATACTGCGGTGAGCCCTGCCACCCCGAGCAGCTGCTCGAGTAATCGCATGTCCAAGTACTGCTGGCTGCTGCTGCATCAGAGTGAAACTATGTACTGCAGCTGTATCAGAATAAAACTATGAGATGCGTAGCTAAGCTTCTCTTCTATGTTTGCCATGTAGCTGCTGCTATTGTATATCATCGTGTGCAATATCTAGCAAGTAATATTATGCTTTTGTCTAGTTCCTGCTCCACAAACATGCATTCTGTTTTCGGCTAAATAATCCTAAGGCTCGGAACTTTTTTTTTTTTTTTTTGGGAAAATTTTACACTGGAGGATGAACTTTAGTGTATTTACAAAAAAAATGATAACTTTATGGAGTTAGAGATACAAAAATTGAACCTTAAAAAATTAAGGTGCCAAAAACGTTCATAGTTGGGATGCTATTAGAATAATTTAGCCTTTTTGTATTGATATAAGAAGTGAATTTATGTTGATATTGTTGGAGTTTGGTCTTTTTCTAAGTGAATTTTAGTCCCACATCGGCTAGACCAAAGGAGTTGTATCTCTATATAATTGCTTTCCTATTTTAGAGATGCACATGTGGTGTGGAGGTGCACATAGGTGTGCCATGTGGGGTAATTTTTCTAATGGAAAAAGGGCTAAATTAACAATAAAAGCATTCATTTTTTTTGCTCTTGGGAAATTCATTTCCATGGGGCTACGGGGCTTAGCGACTCGGACTTGGGCTCGGGCTCATGGGCTCATGAGGCGTAATGTGGCGTTTTGTTGGCGCACTTTGCACTTTAGTTGCACGAGCCACTTGCGCTGCCACGTTGCGCATGCCCAGTTGCGCTGCCCAGTAGCGCATGCCCTGTTGCGCTGCCCAGTAGCGCGCCCAGGTTGCGCCCAGGTTGCGCTGGGTTGCGCTGGGTTGCGCTGGATTGCGCGGGTTGCTCAGGTTGCGCAGGCGCGCTGGTTGCGCTGCGTGCGCGGTGTGCGCAGTGCGTACAGTGCGCGCAGTGTGCGCAGTTCAGTGCGCGCTTTGTTGCACAGAGTGCAAGGAGCGCTGGGTGTGCGCAGTTGGCAGCAGAACGTGCGTTTGCATGTTCTGGACGTTTGCTACATGTTCGGGGTGGTTATTACCACGTCCCTAACTTTGTGGCAACCGACCAGTTGCTGCAGGGCCTATATAAGGCATCCTCTCTCTCAAGACTGATACACATAATAGAAAGAGAAGCCACCAGAGAAAGTTTACGAAGTATTTTTTAGCACAAGTAAACAGAGAATTCAGACGTGTTCTTTAACACAGTTCTGATCGGAATTTGCTTGCGAATTCCAGCGGCCTTCGAGAGAGAGGAAAGGCGCCGCACCAGCGTTGCTTTTGCACAGGAGTTCGTGTCCATCCGAGGAGTCAGAAGAGCAGGAGTGTTCCAAGTTCTCCGACGAACTTGCTGGTTCCTGGAAGCTGTTCGTGTAGGGCGAATAAAGCTTTGAGCAACGGTGATCATTCACCGTGACGTACATTATCTGGACAAATTTTAACATTTAATAACTCAGATAACATTACAAGATTGACAGAACTTGCGTTGAATCCTTTGCGTTGAATCCTTTGTGTTCAATCCTCTCACCAAGAAAAAAAAACAGAAGATTACAATTATCTAACCGAAGTTGACTCATCGATTAGATCTTCTTCTTCCTTCCATCTTGGATGGCGAAGTCGTAAAAACAAACTACTGACTTTCTCTTATATTTTTTTTTACTCAGGTGAAGGTGGCAGCCGCAAGCCGTGGAGCTGCTGCGACCGGTGCAGGTGCACTCGGTCGAACCCGCCTCGGTGCATTTGCGAGGACATGCTGGTCGGAAAATGCCACCCCAACTGCGAGAGCTGCGAGCAGCTTCCCATGAGGATCTATCCCCCTTACTTTGTCTGCAGGGACGCCATCAACGAATACTGCGGTGACCCCTGCCCCCCGAGCAGCTGCTCGAGTAATCGCATGTCCAAGTACTGCTGTTGCTGCTGTATCAGAGTGAAACTATGTACTGCTGCCTGCTGTATCAGAATAAAACTATGAGATGTGTAGCTAGCCAAGCTTCTCTTCTATGTTTGCCATGTAGCTGCTGCTATTGTATATCATCGTGTGCAATATCTAGCACTACAAGAAGAAAACTCTTTTACAACGTTCCATCTACAACACTTCATAAAAACGTTGTAAATAAGGAGGGTCTTCTACAACCTTTATTGTAAAAATGTTGTGAAATACAGGTGCAAACAACGTTTTGTATTCAAACGTTAAGGCTTCTACAATGGTCATTCACAAGTTGTGTATTACTGTCTTCAACAATATTTTATTAACGTTGTAACATTTTTTTAATTTTGACAACGTTTATTTAATGTTGTCCAAGTTTTTAATTTTGATAATGTATTTAAAATATTGTAAAAATGTCATGTTCAACAACGTTTGTCAAATGTTATAAATTTTTTATGTTTCACGATATTTGTTCGATGTTGTAAAAATAATTTTATTTTACCACTTTATATAAACGTTGTGTATGTAATATCATTTTACAATGTTTAGGAAACATTGCAAAAAGGTATTGAACAACTTTTATAAAATGTTTTAAAAGATGTGTATTTTACAATGTTTACACAATGTTGTAAATTTATCTTTAAAATGCTGTTAGGATGATAATATTTGAAATATTGGTCTTATTAGGTCGACATCTCACTTCATAGCAGCCTTTGATTAAATGAATATGTCATAAGATGAAATCCATCCCTTCTACGGTTTCAAAAGACAAGCTTATTGTATCCATTTCTTGCACAAATTCCTTCCATGGCTTCTTGCTCATCCTAATTTTCGTTCTTGTAAAAATCATGACCACTCCACCTATATTTTACTCTAAAATGCTGCTTTAACTTATGCTATGTCATATATTCAATTGATGAATTAAAGGATTGGAGATTTTACTCCTATCAGTTTGTTCAATTTCATTTTTAAGTTCTTTTAAATTTCTTCTAAGTAAATCAACTGAATTATACCATGAATTTGTTAAAAAAATAAATCAGAAATTTGTTCTAAAACAACTTTGGAATTTTAATATGCAGTGGATAAATACAAGGGCTAAAACAAGGGTGTAGGTCAAGCCATATGTGCAATGAATATGTGAATGTAAAGGAAGTATTGCAAGTTATGCAGGATATCAAACATTAGTGCAGGATACCTACCAAACTAAGATATGATTATTATAATGGTTGATAGCACAGAAAAATAAATGAAGGAGGGACAGATCATATGATAACTTGAACAAAGAATGAAGATTGAGTCACACTAGTGAATTGATACTAAATAAGGGAGCGAGACAGAGAATATAGAGAATGACTATGTGATATGGGTTGAATCTAGGATGCATTGCAACTGAATCATCGTCAGGGATACAAGGGATATGGGAATTTGTCTCAAATATGGCCTCTCTCTGAAAACTCACTATCTATTCACACACTCCCTCTCACAAATTCTATTTAGAGAGGCACACACACAAGGGAACAAGTCATACCCCAACTAATGCTCTGATGCATGATGCAGGATATCATTTCGGGGTCTGATACATATAGACAGAACAAAGGGTATGCTCACTAGCACTAAGTTTATATGGGACAACACACGAAATGGATTTGGGACAGATGTTAAACAACCAAACCAGAGCCTATCTCTCATATATTGTCTGCAGGACACACATGAGACTTAAATTTCCATTTTCTCAACCTGAGTGTCATTGGGCATCCTTCTGAACTCACATGGACTGAACCTCTATTGGTCTGCTCATTGGCCAGGCCAAATGCCTAAGCCAATTCCTCTCTGTTTTCCTGAAGCCAAACCCTCCTCACTTGTTGATACTTAAGATACTCACATCTCTTGCATTGATGCACTCAACATTAACACACTCAAATCCGTGCCCTCAACTGAGCAAAAATTGAGTATGGACTGAATGAATTATACTGATACATCATCAGAATGGACAAGCACATGAGAAAGGTTTGGTAGGGGTTAACCAATGTAATGAATTTAACCATAGTAAGGTCGACATTAGAGTATAGATGACTGATCCCAAATTTGTATCTATCAATCACAGAGCACATATATTAGACAAGTAGCCTACGAATAAACCTTTGTCCAACATGGACAGAACAGTGCAGAACACTTCTAAACCAACCCCCAAATGCATATATCCTCTCCAAATCAATCCAATAACACAAGTTAGCACCCTACCATTTGAAGACGTAGCAACAATACATGTAGAGAACACGTGCTATGTCTTCGAGTACCTAGTCGAAACCCCTCGCCCATAATCGAAACCCTAATAAGCAAAAAAAATGCAAACATCCAAAATTAGGGGGAAAATGAGAGGGAGAGGAGGAAAAAGAGTACCTGAAGGGGGGGGGGGGTCGCCGGAGGGCGGGTCGCCGGAGGGGGGGGGGGGGTCGCCGGAGGGGGGGGGGGACGCCGGAGGGGGTCGGGTGATCGGGGAAGAGGGGGGGGAAGAGAGGGGAAATTTTTTTCCAGAATGAAAATAAAACCCTCTCTTTCGATTTTTACTGAAATGTAGCGACGGATTCTGCCGTCGCTCGTCCGTCGTTAGACATTATCCGTCGCTACCATGTCGCTAGTTAGTCGCTAACGTTATGATATATTTTAATAAACTACGCCGTCGTCTATCAGTCGCCTTTCAGTCGCTAATAGGCGACTGAGTTGTTCGTTGCTAATAATTCAGTCGCTATTTGCCTGTATTTTGGTAGTGACGTGCATTTACTAGTAATTTTAGGTGGTCTTGATGTATTTTAAAATTAATAGAAAATATTTTAAAAGATTCATTTATGAAGTTGGAGTATTTATGAAATTAGAGTAGCAAAATCGAATATTGAAAAATTATTGTGTCAAAAATATTCTCAAATATTATAGTTGGAGTGTCAATAGAGTAATTCAGGGCCTGTTTGGTTACTCTTTCTAAAGCATTTTTTTGTATTTTAAGTGCAAAAAGCTCAATGAATCACGTTTGGCAACAACCACTCAAATTTGCTTTTCAAAAAAAATTTCTAAAAGTAACACCCAGGATGTTAGTTTTCCCAACGTAGCTGAAAGCTACTTTGTGAGAGCAATTTCCGGAGTATTGTGGGCCCACCCCCACTCCAGCCCCCCAAACCTGTAGAACCCTAGAGGAGGGGTGAATAGGGAAATAAAAAATAACTAGTGCAACAGAAGCAATATATGACAAATAATAGTAAAGAGTGAGAAGATCAAACACAAGATGTATCCTGGTATCCTCGCTTGAGGCAATCCAGTCCCTGAACTCTCTCCGGCTTAAATCCACTATTTAATCAAATAGTACACACGAGTTTGGATCCGAAGAACTCGTCAACTTCAACACGAGTTTGGATCCGAAGACTCGCCAACTTCAACACACGAGTTTTCTTACGAAGGCTCGCCAACTTCAAACAAATGAGAAGAGAACTTGTTGATCTTCTAACACGTGAAGATCGAAAATTACAACTCTTAAATACTCTAGCACTTTGGAAGAGGATGACAATTAAAAGCATGGTAGAGTATTAATGGTGGAGCTCTTGGTTGCTTGAAAAATTTATGGCAAGAGTTGGTTAAAGCCTCATGAGAGAGAGAGAGCTTTCATTTATAGAGAAACCAAGA
The DNA here is from genome assembly GCA_029216955.1 of Iris pallida. Lineage (NCBI taxonomy): Eukaryota > Viridiplantae > Streptophyta > Magnoliopsida > Asparagales > Iridaceae > Iris > Iris pallida. Next base: position 2,192,642 of record JANAVB010036618.1, on the reverse strand, counting down.
GTGGGTGGTGTCACGACCCGATACCTAAATTGTTGGGCCGGGCCGAGCCATGTCCAGCCTACGCTTGGTTAAAGCGCAGTAAGCTGTTCTAAGAATAGACAATAAATAATCTAAGCTACTAACAGTTCTAAAATCATATTTAAATGTTCATCACAACACAGCATCTATAAGCGAAGGTAACATAAGCACAGACTTAATAATACATAACCAAAGAATCTAACTGGAGACAAAGTCCAGTATCCAAATATAAGAACATACCAAAGTCTCAGTCTCAAAACACATAAAAATAACTAAGCAAGGTTCTCCGCTGGGGCCTCTTCTGGAGCTAAGGCCAGGTCCTGAATGCAGTACCATAATATGTAACACATAGCGTTTCTCCTCAGAAAGTATACCTACAACGTTATCCTGTCAGGACGGGAGCAAGTACAACCTCTACAACTAAAGTACTGAACATATAATGAAAGAGATGTACAACAAGAAACATGGTGTGATAAGTCTATAAAATAGGAAATACTGGAAACGTGGCATCATGATACAACTGGGATCACAGTATCATAGTAACACAGGGAATATGGCATATCTGGAATCATGGTATATCTCATAATCTATCATGGCAAGGATACATATGTCATAGAGACAGATGTATATGTAATGTTTAAAACTGTAGAAGGTACGTGATCGGTCAATAGATGTACAATGTGCTGGGGCACATAATGAAATGTACATACGTACAAGTAGACAAGCATAGGTGTACATCTGTACAGAAAATACGGGATATTTACCTACGGCAAGATACGCATATAAAATACGACCTCGCTCGCTACTATAGGGGGGTCATGATCACGTACACTACTATCAGTTTCCCCATAACCCATATTCTATCATGTGAGAGATACGAGAACAGTAAAAACATGTGAGAGACACTGGGAGTAATATAAGCACAGCCGGGTACTGGGAACAGTATGAAACATGTGAATACTCTGAGTAGTATAAAGCATAGTAAAATATGTACTGAGAACCAGTAAGAAACATGTGAAGATATAAGAACTGTCCTAAACATGGTAGGGACCAAATTAATGTAACATGTAAAGACATAATCTTGCAGTTATTCAGAAAGCAGTATTTTAACAGGGCTAATACATGTTCTAACATTAAAGACAGTAAATGAGTGTGTAGATGTACTTGCCTCGAGCAAAGCAAGAATACTAGTATGAAGCTATAGATGTCCGGTGTCCTGTCAATAATGATATACAAACTCAGTTCTAAGCTATGTTCAAGATTACACTAGTGGTGAGACACGACACCTAACTGGATACTAGCTAAGTGGGGACCTAGCATAAAAGACTAATATGAAGTGTCACTATACACAAACTAACTCTCTAGGGTCTTTACACTAGTGCGGGGTGATGTCCAATATGACTAAAACACAAAACAACACAAAAAGTTGCAAGCCGTAATTATTCAATAATTAAATCTACTGTACACTATGTTCCAACAATTTAGAGATAGACAAAAAGCTTAAATATATATAAAATAAAGTACCAAAATAATCCTTGTTAATTATAGAAATTTATACTAATTTTTTTAGAATTTATAAACCTTCATAAATATTTATTAAAAATTAGCAAACATAAATATACCGAAAATGAGTTCTGTTTTCCTATGTTTATAAAATACCAAAAGTTCTTATTAAATGCTAGAAAAATTATAATATATTATCTAAATTAACATAATATTTAAATACCATTTTTCTAAGATTTTTACAGTAATTAAAATATATGTAAAAATTCAAAACCAGAAAGTAACAATATCTAGAAAAATAATTAATTATAAATTAAGGATAATACATAATCAAAATCTACAGATGTTGTCGGACGATAAAATAAATATCACCAACGTGTCCAGAATGGTCAAATCAGCTAGGATAGCCTGTCCAAAAGTCCAATTTGGACACAGGGGCAAAACGGTAATTTCGGGTCAAAATGATGTCCGCCGTTGGACACACTTTGCACCGAAAGCGTGTCGGGAAAGAAGTCTACAAAACCTAGCAAATTATATGTCCACGAATCCAAAATGATGATACGAACCCAACGGTATGTCCAAAATGGAATTCCGATGTGCCGATCTCAAAATGATACGTTGACGCGACACTTGGTATCCGGTTTGCACGGAAATGCGTGCCGGAGCAAATGTCTTCAAAACTCAGCAAATTATATGTCAACGAGTCCAGAATGACGATACGAACTCAACGGTATATCCGGAATGGGATTCCGATGAGCCGACGTCAAAAAGTCCCGTTGACTCAGAAAGTGGGACCCACTTTGCACCGAAATGCGTGCCAGGGCCCACGTTCTCCAAATCAAACAAATTTTATATGAAAACATGCCAGAACGACGCCACGAGTCTACTGGTGGTGTCAGAAATTGAATCCGGAGTCCCGGGTTCAAAAATGGAATTTAACAAGTGCAATTTAATGAATTCGGACGGCCAACTTTGGCGTCAAATTCGACCAACCAAACGTGCTTAAATGAAACGAAATCTAAAGGAGGCAGGAAGATGGTTATACCAGCTGTGCACCGGAACTGACGGTGCGCCAAACGGAGCTGCGACGGTGAAGTTACGAGCTGACGAAGTCGGCTCCACGAAACTGTCCAAAAACAGTTCAATTTAAAACGTCAACTTGGTGGCCAGTTTTGAGGTATCAAACGACATAATTAACGGACGAAAATTGAGGGGAGTGAAGATGGATATACCGAGATTGCGACGGAGCGAAGAAATCGCCGATCCAACGGTCGGATCTCCTGAAAAACGCGCACGAACTTGCTGTCCCGAAATACAATTTCTGAAACTTCTCGCGCGCGCGTCGACGCGATTTCGACGTAAACGCACGAATCGTGTGTTTAACACGTCAGGGAGGCCGGTGGTTGACAGGGGGAGGCCGCCAGGGGGTCGTGCGCCGGTGGGGTGGTCGCCGGTGGCCGGTGGCGGCCGCGGTGGCGCGCGCCACGCGCCCATGCGCGCGCGCGGGTGGCGCGGCACCTACTGCTGCTCGCTGCCGCTGCTGCTGGTTGCATGCGCGCGGCTGCGGCGGCGCGGGGCGGCGGCTGCGGCGGCGTATCGCCGGGGCACGGCGGGAGGTGGTGGTTCGGGTGGTGGTGCGTGGTGTTGGCTATGGTGGTGGAAGGTGGTTGTGGTGGGATGCATGGTAATGGTGATGGTGGTGTCTTGATGATGATGATGATGGAGATGTGGATGATGGAGGAGAAGAAGAAGAGGGAGGGGGTGCTCGGCCTAGGGAGGAGGAAGGAGGAGTGCTCGGCCAGGGAGGAGTGGGGAGTTCGGCTGTAGAGGGAGGAAGAGATGGAGATTGCATGTGTGTGTGGGTGTGTTTAAATGAGAGAGAAGAGAGAGTGTATATATATTGTATATATAGAAAGAGTGAGAGAGAGAGATATTTGAGAGGGGAGAGAGAGGAGTCGGTTGGGGGGGGGGTGAAAGTGTGTGCTGGTAGGAGAGAGAGGGAGGGATGTAGGTATAGGTGTAAAGGGAGAGAGAGAAAGAGTGTTTATTTAATATATATATGTAGGTATATATATATATAAAGAGATAGAGAGAGAGAGAGAAAAGTATAGAGAGAGAGGGGGGATGTCGGCCACACATGGGAGGCTGTCCTGATGGGAGAGGGGAGGGGATGTAGGTGTGTGTAGGAGAGAAGAGAAAGAAAGAGAGATATATATATAAGTAACATATATATATGTATATATACATATATATACAAGGAGAGAGAAAAATAGATATTTTCAAAATGGGTAAAATAGGAAAATTACGTAGGGTACTTGGGCAGTCATGAGAATACAACATGGGGCTTGGGTTCGGGTTCGGTCGAGCCGGGTCGGGTCGAAATCGAACCGGATGCAATAATTGAATTAAATAGGGTATTTATATCATGGGAAAATAAACAACATGCGGGAACTCCAATAAATGGGACACAAGTTTCATGCGGGTAGTAGGCTTCATGTGGGCCACGTCCATACTTCGGGTTGACTAGGTTGGATCGATGTTGGGTCCGAAATTAAATTGGAAATTAAATCAGGTTTTATGGTCGAAAATAAATCGGCCTAAATTGACCCGGAAGTTGTGCGAAGAAAATGGAGCACAAAATGGAGTGTCTGAGTGGGACACGAAGGTCATGGGTGAAGAGCGTCTCGAGTAGATCATTCATGAGAAGTTGGTTTCGAGAAAATGGCTGATCTGGTGCTCCTAAATTAAAAGCAACGGCAACGTGCAAACGATGATCAAAAATAAAAGTGGGAATAATATTCAACGATTAATCGGTCTAAGTTGACCCGAACTTGCGCGATGCAAAAAGAGCACAAGGGAACGAATTCAAGTGGGACAGGATATATCAAAACGAAGATAATCTTGTCTACTTCAAAACTCGTGAAGAGAGTTTACAGAGATTGGTATCCCTGACGCTCCAGAAGTCAAAGCTACGGAAAGGTACATTAATGATCTAAACAATTAAATAATAATATTTTCGATAATAATTTATTTAGAAAATTTTAAAACAGCCCTGAAATTCAGGGGGCTTACAGGTGGCATTTAATGCTCTGGATACAGGCAGACCGGCATACCGTCGGTATGCAGCTGCATACCGTCGGTATACCGACCAAATAGTAACGGTCATATTAATGACCGTTTGAGAGCATTAAATGCGGCCATTAATGCTAGTCAGAGTAACTCAAAAATCAAATATTTATAAACCGGCATACCGTCGGTATGCCGCGACATACCGTCGGTATACCGACGTTTTATCACAGAACGTTTTCAGGTAAACAAAACGGTATACCGCCGGTATGCCGGAACATACCGTCGGTATGTCGACGTTTTATCACAGAACGTTTTGTGGTCCACAAAACGGTATACCGCCGGTATGCCGGAGCATACCGTCGGTATGCCGACAATTTGTCACAGCAAGTTTTGTGTCGATAAAAACGGTATACTGCCGGTATGCCGGAGCATACCGTCGGTATACCGACAATTTGTCACAGCAACTTTGTGGACGATAAAACGGTATACCGCCGGTATGTCGAAGCATGCCGCTGGTATGCCGCTCTGTAAGTAATTGATTTTTGACTTGTGTTTTTACTTGTCATCCGTCCTTAGGTGTTTACAAATATACCTAGACTTTGTACAGACACGAAGACTCTAAGCAGGAGGAAGCAGTCTTATGCAAGGAGCGCCGGTAACTGCTTCAGTCTTCGATGCAAAGGATGGTTGCACTTGAACGGAAAGACTTTATGTAGTAGAGCTTCTGAGAAGATATTAATCTGAAGACACAGAAAACTAAACTACGAAGATGCTGTTAATATATCAAAATAAAATGTGCCAACAAAACCCCCATTCTGTTTCTCTCTCCGACTTCATATTCATATCAGATCCTCCCCAACCTCCAACTCGAGCTCTCCTTCCTCCCTCCTCCCTCCTCGAACACCTCTGCTCAGACCTCCCCCGGACTCCTCCCTCTCCCCCCCTTCGAACTCTTCGAGCTCGGCCGCCTCCTCCCACCTCGAGCTCGGCAGTGACGAACGACGGTGACGAATGCTCGACTGCGAGCCGGCGGCGACGGCGGATTAGGATTATGGTTTGGAGACGAAGAGTCCTCCTCCGCTCAACTGCGAGCATGCGCCGGCGTCGAGCCCTCCTCCGCTCGACTGCGAGCGTCGGGTTAGGGTTAGGGTTTTGGGACGATGGCGGAGTCGTGTCCTCTCTCGACTGCGAGCCGGCGGCAGCGGCGAGTCCTACGCTCGATTACGAGCCGGCGACGGTGTCGAGTCCTCCTTGTCGATGTCGATATCTGTGGTGGACACGTGTGTCGAATACAAAAAATTGTTTATTGGATATAGATGGACACAGAATAGTATGGACACGTCACTCTCTAAAAATATTTTACCAAACAGAATCTCCAAAAAGAAAATTTTAAATTACTTTCCAGATGAAAGTAACCAAACGCAAACTCAGAATATCTCTACTCAGAAAAATTTTATAACTTACTTTCAGAAAACTGTTTTCAGAATAAAATTTCAGAAAACCTATCCAAACGGACCCTCAGTCTTCTGATTGATATAAGAAGTGAATTTCTGTTGATATAAAATAGTTATTTGTATATTCAGAATATTTAACAAGTGGGCTGACATTCGAAAGTTGCAAGCAACTAACACCATGGCCTACAAACATAGAGTCGAAGTCCTCATGGCGGAACAGATCTGTTGCCCAATGTTCCAATTATGTCTCGTATGTATACAATTTTTGGTATCCATAATTATTTAGTTCTTTAAATAAAACATATGTGTTGCATGCATATGAGATGTGATATAATTATGACCAATGCTTTAAAAATTGGACCGACTGAATCAGCTCGTTCACCCCTGAATCGGTAGCATTTTCGGTCTGATTCAGTGTTGATCCTTTTTTTTAAAAAATAGGTTATAAATAAATTTATTTTGTAAAAATCAGTGTCCATAAAGGATTAAGCATGAGCCACTAAGGTTAACCCACTGGTTGAACCGGTTTGATCCAATCCAGTGCCTTATCCGGGTCAATCTCTGCTCTAGTTTTTAAAACACTGATTAGGACACCCCATTTTGGGGACAACATATTTGCTCTCCTCAGCAAAATTAGGCTAGGTTCCCTCCATTTAGGGGTGCAACTCGGACGGACTAAACTTGAGCCCAATTTGGTAAACCCAGTAATGGGTTGTGTTAGAGTCGTAGATAATCGGGCTCGGTTTCGGATTTGAATCCGTCAAAAAATCAGATTGGGCTCGGATTCATGTGTCGGATTACCCAAAGAACCTGGAACCCGACACACCACACACATTAAATAAAAAACATATAAAGTTTAAAAATTTTCATCCAAACTCTTTTAGCTCCCTACCCTAAATTTGATTACACTTTGTATTTCGTAATAATTGATGCACAACACTTTGTATTTCGTAATAATTGTTGCATGTTTGCTAATTAATTATGTGTTAATATTCATCTTGTTTATAATTATTTCAGATATTATATTTGAGTCTGATAAGCTCGATGGACCCGACCTAAAGTAGAGGAATTTGGATACCTTTTCTAATCGTTCGGACTCGACTTTGGACTTCATATGTTGAATCCGAGGTGGAATTGGATTTTGGACTTTGGACTTGGGCTCGAACTAGATCTATGATCCATCGGATTGGATTCGAGTTGAGCACAAATCCAACCAAATCCGTCCGGTAAGAGGTTCTGCTGCCTGTCCCCGAGCACGTTCCCACTGACGTAAAAGGACCTCTCCGTGGGTCCCCTTCTAGCACGGGCAATCCAACCAAATCCGGCCGGGATTATTAGCTCCAATGCAGCTGGCAGCAGCTAGCTGGCTTTGTCCCCTTCTAGCACGGGCAATGCAACGTGGCGATCCGACCCGGAGGGCCATATATTTTCAAGCACGTGCGCGGGCTCAGTTAATATAAGCCGACGGCCGATCGAGAGAAGCTCGCAGAAGAGAGAGAGAGGAAAGAGCAAGAGCAGGAGGTGGTAGAGAGAATGAAGAAGATGGGAGTGGGAAGTCTGGCAATGGCACTGCTGATCATCATGACGATATAATGTGCGTCGCCACCGGCAGCCAACACGACGAGGAGCTGGAGAAGGATGGCCTACGACTCCCAAGCCAAGGTGCTACTACTACTGGTGAGAGTGATCAATTCATATATTATATAGACACCTTCTACTCTACTCTACTCTACTCTACTCTACCCGGCTACTCTACTCATCTAAATGTCACTGTTGTTGGACGCGTGGGAAGTGTTTGCTAATCCAACTGGTCAAAATCAACTTTCGTCTAACGGACATCAAGTACAAGATGAAGACAAATATGGCATGACGTACATCATCTGAACAAATTTTAACATTTAATAACTCAGATAAAATTACAAGATTGACAGAACTCGCGTTGAACTCTTTGTGTTCAATCCTCTGACCAAGAAAAGAAGAAGAAGATTACAATTACTTAACCGAAGATGACTCATCGATTAGATCTTCTTCTTCCTTCCATCTTGGATGACGAAGTCCTAAGAACAAAGTACTGACTTTCTCTTACATTTTTTACTCAGGTGAAGGTGGCAGCCGCAAGCCGTGGAGATGCTGCGACCACTGCGTGTGCACTCGCTCGGAACCGCCTTGGTGCACTTGCCAGGACGCGATGCCCATAAAATGCCACCCCAACTGCAAGACATGCGAGCATCTTATCCTGAGGCCTCTGGTTGTCTGCAGGGATGCCATCAACGAATACTGCGGTGACCGCTGCAACCCCGAGCAGCTGCTCGAGTAATCGCACGTCCAAGTACTGCTCGCTGCTGCTGTATCAGAGTGAAACTAAGTATGAACTGCAGCCTTCTGTATCAGAATAAAACTATGAGATGTGTAGCTAAGCTTCTCTTCTATGTTTGCCATGGCCAGCAAGTTTCATATAATATGTAGCTGCTGCTAATATGTATCATCATGTGCAATGTCTAGTAAATAATTATGCTGTTGGTTAGTTCCAGCTCCACAAACATATGCATTCTGTTTTGGGCTAAATAATCATATGGCACGGTCTTTTTTTTTTTTTTTTTCCATCTTAACTCAATTTTGATACTCAACTTTATAAATTGTTCATTTTAAAACAATTTTTTTTTTCAATTTTTTTAACACGTCGGGACCATATCAAAAGAATATATGACAATACAAGCATTCAAATTGCACTTTTATACTCTAAAGCTTTGTTTGGTAGGAAGGATGAAAAAGTGGATGGAAGGAAAAAAAAACTAAGATTTATTTTCTTTCCATATGGAAAGAAAATATCATTTTCTTCCTTTGTGTTTGGTAGGAAGGATGGAAAAGAGAAGAGATCACTTTCCTTTGTTTGGTATAGAAAAAGTGGAAGGAAAGAAAGTATAAAACAAAGGTAAAAAGTAAAAAAAAAAGGATTTAACAATTCTATCCTCAACTAAAAATACTTATTTACCATTTGATTTCATAAATAATTTTTAAATACATTCATACGGGGGTATAGTTGTTAATTAATACAATCCTCCACTTTTCCTCCCACTTTTTGGGGGTTGAATTTCTTATGTTAGGAGGGAAAAGTAATCCCTCCCATTTTTCTCCTCTCTATTTTTCTTCCATACCAAACAAGAAAAAATGATTCTTTTCCTCCACTTTTCACTCCTCTATTTTCCTTCTAGCCACTTTTCCCTCCTACCACAACCCACCCTAAAATTGTTTTTGAAGTGGTCCCGATGTGCTTCAAAATTGACAAAAAAATATTTCAAAAGAATATCTAACACCATGGCTACAAACATAGAGTCCAAGTCCTCACTAGCGGGAGCAGATAAGTCGTCCAATGTTCTAATTATGTTTTATCTCCTATGTATACAACCTTTGGTATGCATAATTATTTAGTTCTTTAAATAAAAATATATGTATTGCATGCATAAGCGAAATGACATAATTAAGACCAATATTTTAAAAATTGGACCGGATGATTCAACTGATTCAATGTTGATCATTATTATTTTTTAAAACAGGTTATAAATGAATTTATTTTGTAAAAATCAGTGTTCATAAGGAATTAAGCTTGAGCCACTTGGGTTAACCCACTGGTTGAACCGGTTTGTCCCAATCAAGTGCCTTGTCCGGGTCGATCTTCGGTCTAATTTTTAAAACACTGATTAGGACACCCCCATTTTGGGGCCAACATATTTGCTCTCCTCAGCAGAAGTAGGCTAGGCTCCCTCCACTTAGGGGTGCAACTCGGACGGGCTAAACCTGAGCCCAATTTGGTAAATCCGGTAATCGGTTGGGTTAGAGTTGAAGATAATCGGGCTCAATTTTGAGTTAAAATATTTGAATCCGTCAGAAAATTAGATTGAACTCAGATTCATGTGTTTGATTAACCAAAGAACCTGGAACCCGACACACGCATATATATGTATATATATTTCTTAAATTAAAAATTTAAACCCTAAAAATTTTCATCCAAACTCTTTGTAACAACCTAATTTTTGGAATTCTTAATTTTTGAATCAATATTAGAGTTTTGAGAAATCATTTATCGATTTATTGTGAATCACTTCTATTTTCTGGTTATTAATATTTAATTAATTAATTGTTTAATTATATTTCAAGAAATAATTACTATTAACTCTAAATACTGTTGTTTGATAATCAGTTATAATAGCTAGATGCAAAAATCAGTTAGAATTAGTTAGGACGTTTATCCTATAACCCCCAGATCTATATTATTACAATCCTGCCATCATGCTTGGGGAGCACACAACCTTTTTTTCCCATTAAACAATTGGTGCACCCGTGGGTGCCAAATAGTATTTTCGAATAGTATTTTCGCTTATCAAATCAGTATTCTTTCTCCCTACAGTCTCTATCTCTCCTTGCTGCTGCCCAACCGGTCCGCCGCCGTGCGCCGCCGCATTCAGGCGACTCCGGCCATCATCATCCCTGACAACACCCCCTCAGCCACAGTCCATCACTCCGGCCAAGAAAACCTAGATCCCGACCACTGAGCACCACGACGACCTCGTCTAGCCACGACCACCTAGACCCGACTTCGACCGCCGAGCCGCCACCATCAACACCTTGGCCAGACCCTGTCCTCTCCAGTCACCTCGAGCTCGCGGAGTTTGCCGGCCGTTTGTGATTCAGATCCAGCCGCCGCCGCGCTGACAGAGCCTGGACGCCGTTGACCACCTCGACGCTGTTCCTCCGGCGCTGAGCTCGTAGACGCCCAGCACAGTGGTGTTGTTCGGATCGGTCCCTCCTCGGTGGGCCTTCGATTTCTTACTGCTCGAACCCCCATTCTCCTCATCACCTTCTTCTCATTATTTTTCTCTCTCGGTCCTTGTTTGCTTCTGGTTCATTACTTAGTAGTGGAGTGAATGAGAGAGAAGGCTCTCATATTGGTTTTTTAACGTGCTAATTAGTGTTTAGACCCTGAATTTTATACTAACTTAGAGTTTAAGTTCTAACATGTCCAATTGATAAGATTAGACTCTGAATATTTCTTTTTTTTTCCATCATACCCTTCCTCCCAATGCATGTAAATAATTTTCTAATATAAAATGGAGGGTATAATGGAAAGATTGAAAAAATAAATAAAATTTAGGACCTAAACTTTCTAATTGGATATGTTAGGATATAAACTCTAAGTTGATATAAAATTCAGGATCTGAACTTTAATTAGCCCGTTATTTTAACTGCATTTAGTGCTTCCTTGTTTTATTAGGTTGTATTTGTCACGCCCCGACCCGGAATCACCCGAATCATCGTCCTCGCAGGGGACGTGATGCCGCATGAGCCTTGAGTTGCACTCGTGCAAGGCAAGATGACAAGTTCTCAAATGGTTATCTTTGAATAGATATTAGCAACGAAAGAAAAACAGAGTATACGAAACAATTTTCTTTATTGATATTCGAACTGAGATTACAAAGGCTTTCAATAGCCAAGCAATATATGCTAGATTTGGCTACAACACTCAGGTTCTCTCTTTTCCACAAAAGATTTCACCGTTCCATACATGCCTTCTATATCTCGGCTGCATCAATCATGTTGCAAGTCCGAGCGTCAATGCGATCTCACGCTTCAATACGCTTCGACATTTCAAGCCTCAACGCGTTCGAACGAAACTTCACCGCGAGCAATCCATTCCCTACACCCTGCATGGAAGCTGGTGGGGGATCAGTACGTTCGTCTTCGCATGTACTGATGCAAAGACCTTTTTTCTAAACCGACATTGTAGTATTTATGTTGAATCATGCAACTTAGCTTATGATCTTACTATATTCTCCTTAGGGTCGATTTCATGGCATATTCGAAAGCGTAAAGAATGTTATCATGGCAAACATGTTAAATCGAATTGAATAGGCAAGCAGACAAGCAATCTCGTGTTTGATTCGTGGTGCTACTTCTTACTAAGTTGACGCACTCGCCCTTGCACTGACGCAAGGTGAATACGCCACATTCCTTCCCTGTCATGTTATAAGTGCATCTCTAAGCAGGATCTATGTGTGCGAGACACATACGTGCCTACACTTTCAACCCATCATTCCTTAACTATATTGAGGTCTTGGCGTATCCGTGCCGAAATGGACTAAAGGAGTTTCTTTTATTTTTCCTTACTTTTTTTTCTCTCCTTCTTTTCTTTCTCGAATTTGGGTAGCCTGGCGTTTCACGGGTTGGGTTGCTATCCCAAACATCGAAACATACCGCTGCATACCATCATTTGCGGCTTTTCACATCTCGCTAAGCGGTTGCTAATCGTCTTACAGATGTGCGCCTATCAAAGATTATATCCCTCCTAGGCCGAACGGTCCCGGTGCCCCGGCGCAGCCCGTTCAGAGGGAACGTTCCGTGCACGAAAGATATCTTAATTATCTCAAGTTCATTCCATTCGACCATGCAATGCACTATTATTCAAACAACCAAACATAGTCTTGAGTCCAAGACTCAAACTTTATCATCTCATATTTCTTCCATTTACTTTCTATGTTCTTATATTTTTATACTTCGTTTCAATGTTCGATGGCATCATGCCTCAACTCAATGTTCGTCAACCGAACGACCCGAAGGTCCTGAACACCTTTCGAGACATCATGTCATATCCGACAGTTCTGCCACATTTATGCCGACAGTTTCGCAACGAAGCCATCTTTTATGATCTTGTGCACGTAGGCACATTTTGACACATTTATCATCTTTCCTTCGCGTCGTGCATTTGCTGCACGCATCGAAGCCGTATTTCCATGTTCTATACCTTAGTGTTCAATGTTCATGGCTTGCAGGCTAGGGCGCTCGCCTATTGTCTTTCAATGTTTCTAGTCTTTCTAACTCGTGCGCGAAGGCACGGAATGGCTCGTGCACTAAGGCACTCGCCAAATACAGTTATCTCATGTTCTTGCGGCTTGCGCACTGTCACCCCCAGTTTCCAGAAACAGGAGTATTTTTATCATTTTTCACTTTTGAATATTTTTGAAATTATTTATTTATTTATTGTATTATTTTGGGGTTGTTTGAGTCGGATTCGAATTTCAACTCATTCCGACTTGTTTCGGGGACCCGGGGTAGTGTTGACCTTAGCGGGCCCACACACTAGTTAGCCATGGCCCACATGTCAGTATTTTAGTTAGAGACCAGACTAATTATTTTTGGTTAGTACTAAATTGGATTAGTAGTTTTTGGTTTGACTAAACTACCCCCGACTTAACCCATTACCATTGTATTAGCAAATAGACTAGAGAGGAGCTTTTGGACTTTTTCCATATAGGACAAAACAGCCATACTTGGCCGGCCACACATGTAGGGGATAGGGATAAGCCACTTCATTATTTCCTATTCCATTCTCTCTCTTGTTCTTCTCCAAATTGATTTGAGAGCAAACCCTAATCAAATCATCCCCAAATCTTTCCATTTTTTCACCAAACCTTCATCCTTCCTTCTCCATACTATCCAAGGAAGGAGCCCCTCAAGTTTGGGAGGATTCGGAGCTCGTTCGTGTCCTTTTGGAATCTCTACGTGTCGGTGTCGAGTCGGAAGGCCTTTTCATTTGAATCTCTTCCGGAAGGTATAATCTCTCTTCTAAATCACCCCAACATGCATGTAGGATTATTTTGAACCCATAGAAATGACTCCCTTGGTGTTGTGTCCATTTGAGTCCATTTCGTGTCCATTTGGACACTTGTAGAGGTGTCCAATGTGTAGGATCGTGTCCTAGTGGGAAAACCCCCTATTTGGACACATGTAAATCATTTGTGTATTGATTTTGTGTTGTTCTTACATTAATTCCAGATTTTACTATGTGTTAGGAATAGTTTTTCCATGTATCATATTATCATTATCTATGTATAGTATATATATGGTTATTTGGTGGGCATATAGTGGTCGGCCTAGTGTGTCTTGGTGTGTGTTGGAGTAGGAGAACAGTTGAGTGTGTGGTGTTTGATGATATGGGAGTAGGGAGGTGTTTGAGAGTATGTGTATTTGTGTGTGTTTATGTGTGAGATAGAGACATGAGATTGGAGTGAATAGGAGGGGAGGGGATGACCCAACCAACAGCTATGTGGCTGTCATTTGACAGTCCACATTTGCACTCAACAGTCCCCACATAACTGTCCACACAACAGCCCCCACTTTACTCCAAAACAATCCACCAAAAACCCCCCTCAAACTATCCCATTTACAAGCCTTCTGTAGAAGCATGGAATTTCACAACCAGAAAGCCCATGCGCCAGGCATTATATGCGCCAGAACTCAGACAGCTAATCGAATAAGCCATAGACATTCGAAGAAGGACTTTTTATTTTATATATAAAAGTCTATTACATGTCTAGAAAAGATGGTACAAAGGAGAATTTCTACAAAAGAAGGATCCTAGATCTACATCCAGCAAACACCATGCGCCTTCCAGATAGGCGCAGCAACCACCATGCGCCTTCCAGATAGGCGCAGCAACCACCATGCGCCTTCCGATAGGCGCAGCAGTCACCATGCGCTGTCAGCCATGCGCAGCAGATGTCATGCGCCTCCAGCCAGGTGCATCCTACCATCTCTTCAGCAGCTCAGTTATGTGCATCCAGCTCAGTTATGTGCATCCCTTCAGCAGCCCATTATGTGCCGCTCTTCCAGCCAGGCTCGCCTGATAAGTGCTTCGCCAAGCAAAGCATTTAACCCTCTGGCTGGAACCAGGGAAGAGAAGAGCACCGCAAATGCTGTGGCCAGGGGAGGTTTTGAAAGAGCCTCCAAAGACCAAGGAAGATCGTGATCGAAATCATGGCACAAGGAGCTTTCAACACAATCAAAGTGGACGGCACCCACTTTGAAGGAAGAGAGCCTAGCACCGCCATTCCGATCTACGGCTCTTCCGGAATAACGGAGACGAGGCCCGAACATCCTTATCTTTGGATGCAACAGGCACCTTCCGCCTGCCTCAGAAGCCCTCGACTCCGTCTTTTGGATGTAACAGTCACCTTCAAGAGCATCGAAGACAATACGACGTCTCATCTTCACCCTCGGGAGCACTCCGTCAACAGAATGCGCCCACATATCCAAGTTCATGTTGGAAGTACATGAGGGAATGAGGAGCAAACCTTCTCTCCATGCCACTATTTATAGGCCGGGCAAATCAAACCCACGCGCCAAGTGGATGACTCTCCGAATTCTGTGCAATGAATTTGCATTAAATGGATGAACCGGACGCCTCGAATTCAGCCAAACGGCTATTTATAGCACTCGAGGAGCGAGACAGCCGCATCATTAAAGGACATGTCGGATGCGCCAGCCAAACGGTGCATCACACGGACGCGCCCTCCTGCATCAGGCGCATCACACAGACGCGCCCTACAGTACCCGGCGCATCACAGAGGATGCGCCCTCACATCTCCATGCCAAGTGGAACACCAACCAATGTGCCCACTCAGCTGTCCATCGAACGTCACAAACATTAAATGCTGAACTGACACCAGAGTTGGCAGCACGCTTCCCAAAGTCTGAACAGTTGACAGCTTTTTCAGAGAACGAAGCGTCGGCAACGTCAGCATCATCATGACTCTTCCGACGGCTACTGCCACGTGGCCACCCGCATGCGCCTCTACGGCCATGCGTCCAAACCCGCATGCGCCTCTACGGCCGTGCGTCCAAACCAGCATGCGCCTCAAAAGCCATGCGCCTCAGACCCTTCATTGTTCCCTAAAGACAGAAGAAGAGTCTCCGTTGAAGCTTTGCATGCGCCTCAAAAGCCATGCGCCCCATGATCTCTGATCCCGAAAGACAGAAGGAAGGTCACCTGCATACGCCTCAAAAGCCATGCGCCCTAAATGGTTTATAACTCCTAAAGGTTATGAGCCGCAGTCTCCTCCTGCGCCCAGATCCAAGGCGCAGCTCACCAGATCACTGCCCCCCCAAATCCGAGATCTTCGAGCCATGGGTCGATGACACGTGTCCTTTGACTCAACTCGTCCAAGATTTCAGCAACAGAAAGATCTTCTCCTCTGCTACGTGCCGGCTCACAACAGCAGTATGAAGAGTTCAACCTCCCAATCAGGACGCATCATCCGTGCGCCCCCATCGGCAACTTCCACGTGGCGTCCCCACACACCGGCGCATCCTACATGCGTGCATGAGCAGCCAGCCTGCAAAACTATAAATAGAGGGATCATCTCCTTCTCACATACGGACACACAGAATCCACAACGAACATACAAGAATCACCAGAGAGGCAGATACAGACACTCAACGTCTTCCTCCTCTCAGCAAGCTCCAGCACCCAGAGCAATCCACGCCTTCAGAGAACCGATAACCGTCGTCAGCCGTCAACGGAGTTAACGCATTACCACTCGCTCCATTGCACTAAGGACCCAGCTTAAACAAAAGTGTACTCCTAGGACTACATCTAAGTCCTACATTGTAACACTGTTCTGTTTGTATTAAAGTTTCCAATCAAATAATTTTAATGGCAAACAAGCTGGCGACTCTGCTGGGGACTTCTTTCTCCTCTTCCGAGAAAGTCGTGTCACAGGCCGACGACGTGAAGGTGGGCTCCTCCCACAAGACGCTGGTCGTGCGCCTCAATCAACAGGCGTACGAGGAGTTCATTTCTGAAGGAAGTGCGAGTCCTTCGAAGCGGCTACCAAAGCCGAAGAAGATTCGCACGGCCTGGGTGCGCAAAGTCGACGCCTCGGGCACCACCACTGAAGGGGATGCAGCATCCAGCCTTCCCTTCCTGCTGACGTTCTCACGGCCAAGGTGCGCCCCCGATGCAGCGCATCTCTTGGGGAAGCGTGCGGCCGACCACGTTCCCCAGCCATCTCCCTCTCAGGCGAGGAAGATACGTCGACGGAGCAGGGGCGCAGCCAATGCCCCGCGCATCACCTCTATGTGCCACAAAAAGCCTCTGTCTTTGACAGACTCACTCGCTGTAATGGCGAGGAGAATTTGGATGCTGAGTACTATCGCCCCAGCAGGCTGGTACGAAGAAATCCAAGGCGGCACGGGCCATGCGCCACAAACGTGCTATGCCAGCAGCCGGCCAGAGGCACGCGCTCGTCATCACGCGCGCTGCCGATGGCAAGCTGTACAAGGTTGACTCAAGTGCTTCTGCACTAACAACGAGTCGATCTTCAAAGTCCTCATCTCGCTTGGGCGCATCTACTGCGTGCACAACCAAGTCGAGAGAGGCAAACTCAGTGGTCTTGAACTCCCGCGCCTCCTCTGGTTGTGCGTTTGAGGTCCGTTCAAGTCACTTCAAATGTTGTGGTTCCTCCACTACTGATCGTGATGCCTGCTTGGTATTAGATCAGGGGCGCAGCACTTACCTGACCACCCCGGCGTTTGGCCTTGCCATACGTCTGAAGGGGTGTGAAGGCACCACTCTCCTCCAACGACCTGCGCAACGTGATCACTCACAAGCGCCGGTCAGGAGAGTCGACCAACAAGCACGATGCGCCTCTTACAGGGCATACTTGTGCGGTGGTCACCATCACCTGCTGTTGCAACGCGGCAGCTCCACCAAGACAGTCGGTCTTCCAACGACTGCAATCATCGACACCTCTCCGACGTCGTCTTGGGACGAAGGTGTCAGCTGAAGAGGAGCCAAAGGTCGCTTCATGTAACGTGGTCTCCAACTCCTCATCAATCCGGAAGACGACTGCTAATTCCTCGTCTTCATCCAAAAGCCAGCCGAGGAAAACCAAGGCAGCTGTCTCGACCTCTGGAGTGTTTGAAGGCACTCGATCGAGGAAGAAGTCCTTGGAGGAAGCTGGGGGTAGCCAGACCCTTGTTGAGCCTCCTTCCGAAGACGAAGATGTCCAAAGCACAGCTACGGCGGATCTTCATCATCAAGGCGAGATTACTCTCCCTGAAGCCCCTCAAAATGAGGATGTCCTCCAGGACACTGTCGGGGGTAGTTCTGGAAACGAAGAGGTCCTTCAAGACGGAGCTGAGGGCAAGCAGACCCTTGCAGATGCACCTATTGAAGATGAACTCCAGAATACGGCTGGGGGTGGCCAAACGCCAGGAGAAGTAACTCCCCCACATGAGAGTGAGGCTGAAAGCGAAGCCTCAACCAATCCATCCACTCCTGGCCGTGTCAGAATAGTACATGGCTGGGGATGATGTCGAGTCTGATGCGCCGTCACAGGACATAGTCCAGCGCATAGACTCATTGGAGGGGGACTCAAAACCCTCTCTGCCTCATGCAAGCACTGACTCAAGCAGTGTTTGAGATGCGGTCGGCCTTGATCAGGACACCTTCAACTGGTCCTGACCCAGGAGCTAATGGGAGTCGAGTGTGCCCCTCCAACGGGCGTCCTCGATACAGAAGCACCTCGGACCTCGGAGCCCTCAAACGCTCCAATCCAGATGGTACCTCCTTCCCCGACTCCTAGCTCTACGGAGGATGTGGTCGAAATGATCAAAGACCTGCGGGAGCGCTTTGAGTCCAAGAACAGGCAAGAGAACGCCAGAAGATGGACATTCCACAGCCTTATCCCCTCGAGTGGAACAAGGTGGTTTATCCCCCAAAGTATAAACCACAAACACTCACCCCATATGACGGGAAGGACTCTCCACGACGGTACCTGACGTACTTCCAGTCACAGACAGGGCATCTTCCGAAGGAGGACGCGCTCCTCACCAGCATCTTCGTCGGGGCCCTGAAAGTGGCGTATGACTGGTACTACAGCCTCCCCGACAATTCCATATCGTCCTTCGACGACCTGACGCGCCTCTTCCTCGACCGCTTCTACGACGGCGGGAAGGACATGACGATGGCGTCTCTCATAGAGATACGTCAGAAGGAGAAGGAAACGGTTCGGCGTTCATCGAACGTTTCCGACAGGCTTGCTTCAGGCTACCTCCAGGCATGCCAGAACATGCGCTCCTCTCCGCTTGCAGCATGAACATGTTGCCTGCAGTAAAGCTCTGGCTCAACTCTACTCCCCCTCCTGACTGGAGCTCCCTGATCATCGAAGCTGAAGCTGCAGAAAAGAAGGCGACCAATGCACGTCTTCTGGGTGTCAGCTTCCCCGCCTTGACGATAAGGGGAAAAAGTCCGCGCTAACAGCTCCGGACGAGAAGCAAAGGGAAACAGGCATTGACTGTCAATGCCTCAAAAGGCGCATCTGCGCCTACTCAGAAGCCTCCACTGGCACCGAGACCCAAGGAGGTTTATTCATTCAATGATGACGACACCCTACAACTTTTCGAGATACTGAAGCAGGGTGACAAGATCAAGCTACCGGACCCAAACGGCCCGATGAAGTTGGGAAAGTGGACAACCCAAGGTACTGCACTACCATCGGTTTGTCGGACACCCGACCAAGGACTGATACGTCCTCAAGAATTACATCCAGCGCATGATCAATGCGGATGTAATCTCCGTCGACTATGAAAGAAGACGGTGTCGGCCAATCTGGTTTCGCTTCAGTTCGGCACCTTGCCGCCAACTACCACACAAGATGGCGTCGTCCCCATCCCTAAGGCGACAATGGAGGTGGTAAACTTACCACCTACTCGTGACAATGTGAGTGGACTCACCCCGCTCACCACATCTCGAGGAGAGGTCCTCTGGGTTCACCCCGACCTCGTCTCCGAGGTGACTCAATCGGAGGTACGCCCTACCTCCAAATCAAAAGGCAGGAAGATCAAGTCTTGTCGCACAGTCTCTTCTTCAACAGAAGAGGCACTTCCAGTGCAAACACGTGCACAACAAAGCTCCCAATCTGGCGAAGCCGCCGCCGAGGTGGTGCCTCCTAGCACCATCCCTGAGGAGGGTCCATCTAAGCCCTCAGCAGCCAATAAGCAGAAGCAGGTGGAGGCCCGTTTTGACAGACCTCTACGGAAGGAGAATGCTTCGGGGTGTCCAAGCCTCACAACTTCGACATTCTGGACAATTAGCCAGTACACCTGCGCGCCTGTCTTTGTTCGAGCTCCTGCGTCTTTCTAAAGATTCCCGAGAAGCTCTCTGCGAAGCTCTGAAGGACGCTGAATCCTTTCTCAGTCAGGTCAAGCAGCCTGAAGACCTCCCAACTACTTGTGCGCACTGTCATTGTCCGGATGAAGTTATCCCAAACATAACTTTCACCCAACAAGACATGCTGCTCAAGCATCACCGACATAACCGACGCTGTATTATACAGGGTACATTGGCTCGGTCAAGGTGAGCCGGATTCAGATCGATCCTGGGTCTTCCCTAAGCATCATTCCGAAGGCGCTGCTATCTAAGCTGGGGATCCTGATGTACCGGCTGGCGCCCTCCAATACAACCATCAGTGGCTTCAATGCTAGCAAGAGCGAGCCATTGGGCAAGATCCGACTGAAGTGTCACATTGGCAGCCTCAAAACTGAGGTGACTTGTTATGTGGTAGATGCCGAGGTCAACTACAACACCCTGCTCGGTCGACCATGGCTGCATGAGTACATGGTGGTGCCCTCCACGCTCCACCAGTGCATGAAGTATGTATCCACCAATGGCGTCATCCGGACGGAGTTTGCAGACATCGATCCTTTCAAAGGGATTGAAGCCTACTTCACCGATTCCGACTTGTACAAACCCATTGACGAGGAGGAAGCCAACGACGCTGATGATGAGGCAGAGACGGCAACAGAGCCGGACATGGAGCCTGAGACGACTCCCGACCCCCCCTTGAAAATTCGTCTGAAGGAAAACCACCCCAGAAGGCGCCTCCAATGAGCATCAAAGATACGCCTCAAGGGAAAGCCCCTCAAGCATCGGCTCCCCTGGTGGCAAAATTACAAGGGAAGGCACCACTCACCGGAGGCGCAACCGAGGCACCTCTCAGGTGCGTCTCAAGGGCAAGACGCCGCAGTCATCCAAGGTGTCGAGAAGGCTCATATAACCCTCTCAGACCCCAAAGCTGTGTTAGACTCTCCTAGTCCGCCCCCAGTTCTT